>JARHVA010003995.1:0-417500 GCA_037957365.1 Torreya grandis | reverse complement strand
ATACTCTACCAAAAATTTGTATCATGTAACCTTTTTAGATTAATATAAGGATAGTTTTTAGACTCTAAGGTGTTGGTATAGTGTATTTATGTCAGTGATTTGCATAATTAATAGAATTTTTCTTCCTTGTCAAGCCTTAATTCTTACCTAGTTACTAGCTAATCAAATTATGCAGGTTAAGTTCTATGTTTAATATCTTTTGGTTGAAGTTATAGTGGATATAAGTGGCTAGTTAGTGCCTTGAATTAGGCCTATTCCATCATTTCCCTCAAGCTTTGATCACAATATAGAACCTTTTCATGAAATACTAATGCGTAAGGGTCAATTGGGATTAAAAATTCAGCTTGTTTATTATCTGATAAGTGTTTTTAGAAGCTGAAATTGTGTGGATAAATCAAATTTTAAGTGTATCACCATCATTAGATAGGATTTTCTTTCAGTTTTATTTCCTTTTCCTTCTCTCCTTTTTCCCCAATAGTTTATAGTGTAGAGTAGAGATCCTAATTGATACACCAAAGGAAGCTAGCCCTTATAATCTAGAGATTCAATATGTTGATTAGGCCACCCATAGCCTAGGATTATTTCCATGCTTCAACAAACTGTGAAGGCCTAAAACTACCTTCACAAGGGTATGAGTCTAATTAATGACAAGTACCTTTGACACTCCCACAACCATATCCTCATGATGTGGCCTGATCGTTAGCCTAGCAACTGGTGACCCTAATCTTCAACTCTCCCTCTACTCTCTCACATGCCTAGCCTAAAATGTGGGCACCACTATCATCATTCTTGGGTGAGGGAGTCCCATCTATCCAGGCACATGAGCTACTAAATACAACTCTATCTACCAGGTATAGTGGCCTATAATTTTTGTATGTGCCAATGTTGGTGCCACTATCTCCTAGCTCAGCCACACCATAACAATGTGCCCATAAGGCTACCACATAATGCTTACTTGCCTAATTGTTTATAGCATTGGCATATGGGGCATGACCCACACTACCTAATCCTATTACCATATATGTATATGAGGCAACCTATCATCAACCACATGGGGCAACTTAGTTGACCAATACATAGGGAACCTCTCATATATCCATGTAATCAATATGATAATAGGCCCTATAAATTTATGCCCTTTGGACAACATCCCATACATATCATACATAAGTTGTACCTAGATGACAGAGCCTAAATCATAAAAAAACTCATGCTCCAATATAGTTTGGCATACGGCTATCACATACAGTGGTACCTTACCATCTGACTTATGGCATAACACTTGTGTTGTCACAAGTCCTACAACTGCCTTTAGGATATCTAAAATTTGAGAGGTATAAACATTGAACAAACTAACTCTCAATCTAGGATATATCTTCTCTAAGCCCATCACCCATACAATTAAGGATCTCCTCTCCTCCTTTCCATTTGGTACTCCCACAACCATGGGCGTACCTCCTATAGGTAGTCTAAGGATCACATATATGTCCTCTAGGGTGATACCCACCTCAATGGTACCCCCATCCACTTCCTACCTAAATGTATTAGTTAATAATTCCCAGGCTCCAAGGAACATGACTATCAAATTTGAACTCAATGGGATCCTACACATCTATACAATGCCTCCTATACCTACTACAATCAATCTCACTTGATCCTCAATCGATAATTGCTTTAAGAGGTTTGGGAGACATGTTGTATCCACCAAGCACCAAAACATAGGATGCCTCTATAACTATAAAACAACAAAAGATGTATTAGATCTTCTATGTCATTTATAATCAAAATACATTCTTTTCAATTTTTAACAAAAATAAGCCTAATATGCTTTAATCTATCCATTTTTAATCAATTCGACCTATTTCTAGCCTACTCATCCATTCTAGTACTTAGCCATTTTGGGCCTTTTTAGCACTCTTTCAACCTATTTCATGTATTTTCATACTATAAGGGTGACTTAGTCAAATACTAGGTTGACCAAAATTTCCTTATTTTAACCAAGTTGACTTAACAAACTAAGTCAACCCTTTACTTTTTTCCCCCTTAGTACTAAGTTGTCATAGTGGATTTTTCTACTAGGTTAACAGTCATGTACTAAACCGATAGTCTGGAAAACAAACTAAGTCATCACATACCTACTAAGTCAACAATATAGATTTAACAAAATTTCAGCCTACTAGGTTGACTGGGTCGACCTAATTGTTTTTGCCTATTGACCCTTTTCATTTTCAGTACTAAATGCCTTTTAATAGTTATTACTTTGATCCCTTCAAACCCAGTTCCCTAATTGGATTTTCCTACCCTTAGTAACTTTTTTGGGTTCATTTCAGTTCCTATAATTGTAATAAATCACAAATTTCTAAAAAAAATTAAAATCAATAAAATATTAAAAAATAAGTTTGAGATTCTTAGTTGCGTACTTATGTTGCACCCACTGTCACTGTTGGGAGTCCCTCTCATCTTGACTATCATCTCCTCACCATCCTCACTTGTTTGGTCTCTCAGAGCTCTTTTTCTCTCACTCACAACTCAAAAATAACAAATGACTTCCCTTTCACCCTATTTAAGCTTACTTTTCATAATTTCTTACCTCTCAAATATTTTCCATTCTTTATTTTTCTCATTTTTACTCATCTATTTTTCAAACCATAAAATTCTCTCAAATCACGACATCATAGAGAATCTTTTCCACTATTATATGCCACTATTTAAAACATTTTGATTTTTCACTCTTTTTGCACTAATCTTTATAGGTTTGCCTAATATTGGACACCTTCACTTCTCTTGTAATCTACTTCTATATCTATAGCACTAAGATAAGTAAAGGTATGTGTTTTTCAATTATATCCTTTCATTGATCTTATTTTCTCCTTATTGTAGTTTATTTAGCATTAATGTTATGTGTTATCATGTTCTATTCCCAAAGCACCATCCTATGTTGCACTCATGTGACACATGACGATCTTAGAGTGGGGCATATTAATAACATAATATTCTCACACTTTTATCACGTACTAACACTCTCTATCTTGTAAGAACCCATCAAGTCTAAATCTCTCTGAGTGTACACTAGGAAAGGGGTGGGCATAACATTGGTGCTTCATAGGATTATTATCCCTTTTACCACTTGTTTTCTACACACTAGACTCTTGAAAACCATTTCCCTAAGGTTAGCCTCTTATTTTCACCCTCCTCCAGTCATTTGTCATCTTCATTTAGCCTTTCCCTAACCTAAATGTCCTTTCAGTAGTCTTATACCTATGTCAATTGTGTTGACCTTGTATTAATTTGACAATCAGCCTATATTGCCAAAATAGTTCATTTTCAACATGATTCATTGTCAAAAATAGTTCTAGGTTAACTGGGTCGACCCTATCGATAGAAAATTTCAGAAGGACTTAGGATTAAATCTATATATATATACAAGATCATTTCGCTATTATTTAGAGAAGAGAAGAATAAGCAAGAGCTATTAGGTATTTTTTTATCCACCATTCTACTTGAGGATTAAGCTTATGGTTTCATACTTTATTTGGAGATACAAATCTTGTCTTATGGAGAAATCTTTTAGATGCATTGATAGGTTATGTAGCCTAAAGCTGATTTATATTTGTCATCCTTACATACCACAACAACCTCTTACAAAGCACCTTGGCCAAGGGAGAGATTGAGGCTCAATGGGGTCATCTTCAAAGGTAAGTATTCCTAACTTTGTTCCTCCTTTGTAAGAGTATATAGATATGCATTTGTACTTCTCTTTCATGCATTAGGATTTTTTATACATTGAAGTGAGTATATGTCTCTTATGCATGTTTAATTTTATTATTTCTAACCCCCACTTTGTGCCACAAGCTTTAGTGAGCACTAGATTAGATTTTACTTTACTTTTTATTATTTTAGTGAGAGATATCAAAACATAGGACTCCCTTAGGGTTATTGCATGATTGTGCTTGATTAGAGGCTTTAGAACCCTACCTAGCATTATATATTATGATAAGAGATCCCCTAATCAGGTCTAGCAGATCCCCATATTAGTTATGTTATTGATTATCTAATGTGTCCCCAATTAGAAGTGTATGGTATTATCTATCTTCTTCGAGTTAGGATTGATTTATAGGCATGATACATTTCTGATTGCATCCACTTAGTTAGCTCATGTGTGTGTCTTCATGTCTTTACTTTTGTGTGTGTGTCTTCATTTTGTGTAATGTTGAGGTAATAAAGTTGTCTTTTTGGTCAAGTTTCAAGGTATGATCTTGTTTTCTTAGAGTGAAATTGACTCCATAGCCCAATGGGCATGCAAGGATACTATTCCTATTAGCATTGCAGGCATGCTACCCCTATGAATTGTCAAATTATTGAACAAATTTTGACCCTAAGACAAAATAGGTCTACCCCTCTAAATTAAAATTTTTATAAGGTGGTGATATGTTTATTTTATGGTCAACAATGGTCCTAAAGAGTCCCATGTGGTCATATGTGTCCTTGTCTAGCTTTGTCTAAGTTCTAGTCTTACATTCACTTGTTTAGTCTTATGGTCAAGTAAAAGGTCTTGTATAGTCAAACTTGGTCAAAGGCATAATATAGTTTATGGTTCTTATAAAATTTTATTTGGACATCATTTGTATCATATTATCATGCTCTAACCTTTGTTTGGCTCCTATATGCAAAAAATCACATTTTTACCACATTTTGGCCCATTTAGAAGGGTTGAACATACCACTCTCAAAGAGATTTAAATAAGGTTCCAAACATATCTAGTGTTAGAGAGAGGTTATAGAATGTTTAAGGTTAGGCAGGTACTGACAAACTTGTAGGTTCAACCTCTCAAATTGGAAAAATGACACTTTTCAAGCACTTTTAAGCACTTGTATGGTCTTGGATGATCAATTGTTGGATGGAAATGGTTTGGAGGTGTCTCTTTGGATCTCTCACATCATTTCCCAAATTTTAACAAATTTTTAATTCAAAATCATACTCCAAACACCTTTTCTCCTCCATCATTACCTTCATAAGCTGAAAAAGGCAAAATTCCAATGGATAGTACGGTTAGGAGAGACAGAGAGTTAGGAGCTAAAACTTTGGCCATTTTTAAGGATCTAGTCAAGATTGAAATCATTGGAATTGGTTTACATAATTGTGTCCCCTTATTTATGAATAATCACTAAGAGTGATAGCAATTCATTGTGGCTTATGCATCTGAGAGGGGTTTGTTCTTGCACCTGTTTCTCTAGCTCAAAAATTGATGGAGAGGAATGATTTTGAGGGTGGTTTTTAGAGGTCTTGGAGCTCCCTTTCATGGTATTTTATATTATCACCCAATATTACACCCTATATTAGGTTTTTCAATCCTCTTCCATATTTGGGAAACATGGGAATACTTCTAGGTATGTGGGTTTACCTATTGTAGAAGCAAACCTCTAGGTTTAAGGGCTAGCTCCCTGAATTTACCTTGAAGTGCTTATCACCTACACTAATTATTTTATTGTGGTAAAAAAGGGTATAAGTATGAATTAAATGAAACTTATCTAATGGGGTGATACACTAGAATAATTTCTATAAGACCATCATACTTCTTTCACTAAGAAACAAGACCTACAACACTAGTTTCAAAGTCCTAGAATGCTCTAACATTAGTATTTCAATATGGAGGTGATATACATGACAGATATCCAAGGTAAGTGAACCATAGATCAGTTTAAGACAATAAGGATCATTTTTCAATTCAAAATAGACCCATACACTTGACAACACTTCATATGACCTGCTAGAGTGGAACAACTTGCATCAAATATGGAAGGATTGAGAGAAAGCAAGGATAGATGAATATCACTTAACTATTCACTATACATCTCTTCACACACTTTGACAAGGTGATATATGAACTCAAACTAGATTTTATTTATTTTTCAAATACAAATTACAATGTCAAACTATCAATGTTTCACCATACATGGTGTGGAATTAGTCTACAAGAGCTAAAATGGCTACTACTTATAGATTATGAGAGAGGAGAGAGAAAAACAAAGTCCAAGAGTCACTAGAACATGTGTCAATCTTAGAGAAGGAATTATATTTGTAGGATAAAGGAATATGGAATAGAACATGAAAGGTCTACTTGGATGAATGTCCCTCAAAACATGAAACTCCTAAAATGTGGCATAGGACTCTTCATTTGCTTGCCCAAAAATTACCTTCATCATTTGACCTTCCATGAGTGATCCAAAATAGACTAGGGATAGATGAGGTTATTGCACTATGAAGAGGGGGTTAGAAACAATCCCCAACATGCATTGGTTGTGCCTCTAATCATGGACATTCTTCTAGACATGAGTTATCATTGCATGTAGTCATAATCACTCCTCTTTCACTCATCCTTCACACTTGGCACCAATATTTGGTTCAATTTCTCAAACTAGTCTATATAGGGGAGTGTATGACACTTGTCAAGAGTATTCATGCCCTTATATTAATTAGGTAGACCTTAAAATGCCTCCCACTTAGAGTCTTCACCTTCTCACTTGGTGGTCACTCTTTGTTCATTATGCCAGTGTGGATTGGTTGAGATGAAGATGGTAGTAGAGGCACTTTGGAATGTTTTAAAGCAACAAATGAGTATAATATGTTATATTAGGTCCCATATTAACTCCCAAAGTGATTTGCATCTTTTGAAACCCTTTAATACCTATACAACACACAAAATTGTCAAGAAAAACCATTTTTCATCATGTTTATACAAGTAGGGTACAACTCAATCAATGGGAAGGAGATCTAGAGAGTCCTATACAAACTCAAATCACTTTCCTGCTCAAGCTAGTTCATCTAGATGCCCCTCCTTCATCTTACCAATTAGGCCCTTAACAAGGGTTTTAGGTGGTTTTAGCCTCTGAGGATTGTTCATAAAGTTGTGATAATGAAACCCTGAACAAATTCCACTAAAACATTTTTTGGGACCCTCTTCATCACTCCTATCTACTACAGCACCCATGTTCTACCTTCATACAGGTGTGAGCTCCCAAAGTTAGCCTCTCAAGCTTCTCTCTTTATTTTGCATACCCTGTTATAACCTTGGGCCAAGAAATGGCTTCCCCATGTTTTTATTTGCATTCTAAAAGCTTGAACACACTTGATAACCACATATGAACATGTTATAATTTATTTTAATGCTCATCTAGTGTCAAAAGTGATAGTAGACCCCCTTGAAGGCTTTAGGCCTAGACTAGACCTAAAGGACTTGACTACATATATGTGGGTTTAGGATACCATGCTTAGTTTCCAAGACTTATGAGGCTTCCCTATGTTCATTAATATCTAACATGGCTCTTGAAATCTTCTTGAAATGTTACCAACAATTTCTAGTTCACCCTCATAGCATTTGTTCACTAAACCTGCAGGGTTTGTTCATTTTGGAGTGCCCTCTGTCTCAGACAAAATAGAGGGCATATCACTTATTTCTTCATGAAAAACAAGTATATGAGGTACTTGAGTAATTTTTGGTGACACTTTTCAATAATTTTTAGGGTTGGTTGATACTCCTAGCACCCTCAAATACCCTAAAATCTAAGATAGACTTGTAGAGAACTCACTGACTACAAGGTTTGCAAGTATGGACTATATGTTGTTCTTGGGAACCCTTTCATGCCCTATTTCTACTTTATGAGAGTTTTATGAGATATACCTACTACTGTGGATTCCAATTCTAACATGTTCATCATGCCTTTTACCAAATTTCTCAATGTGAACCCTCAATTTGGATAGGCCCATTTGATAGTCAATTATGACTATGTATTCTTGCTTGGAGGTCATACTTATAGGTGTGTATTGCATGTTTAGAGTTTGTATACAATGTTTCATGTCTTATTTAATTTACAAATTATATTTGACATCTAAGTAGACCTACTCTCATCACAAACTTACTATGTCAACCTTAGGAAAATCGTGTCTTAGTACATTGTCATCTATAGTCAAGCTATAGATTCAAGGGCAAAAGACACCTGTAAGTAGTATTTTAACTTTTAAAAACTTATGTTTCACAACCTTGGATGATTTTGAGGTCTTTAGAGGAACTTATAACTTGAAATTGTTCTTACTTTCATGTTTTCATATCTAAGTCTATGTTAAGAGACTATAAATGTCTATAGTCAAATGTAGATAGCCTTCTTGGGAGTAAGAGTACACCTATAGGTGACCAAGTAGGTTAAGACCCTGCTCTCTAACCTAATTTGATTCCCTTGGAATTAAAAATGTCTTTCTTACCTTAATGAGGTAATTTTCCATGGAAAGATGCTTTTGCTTGCTTTCCAAAGGTTATAAGGTCACCTGAAGTTCAAATCACTATAGAGATCATTAACTTTCTACAGTGTCAGAAAGCATGACTTGAAAACCTTATAACATCATCCTTCCTTATCCAACCTCCATATTCTTTTGCAAGGTATCTCCCCTATATGATGGATACAATATATGATCAATAAAACTCATCTAGGGTCCCTATTACCTCATCATATGGCAACATCAAAAGTGATTAGGGCTTTATTTGGGACTTTTTAAGAAAACGAATCCCTAAAACTCATTCTCCATATATGTGGATGACTCTTCAAGTTTGCCTACTACTTGATAGCTTCACCATGATTTTTATGGTGCCTTAATCACTATAGGACCTTAAGGAATGTCTCTAACATGTTTTAACATCCCTATGTAACAATCTCAAGTTTTTGTGAGGTACACTTGTAGGTGTTTATACAGGTCATAGGATAGTGGGAATGAGACATGGACAGAAGCATGGTGTATGAACATTAAATAAGTCTTAGACCCTATATCAAATTTCAAATGGATTCCTTTTAACCATAAGGAACTTGAACCAGACAATTTTTTTGTTTAAATGTGATTGACCTTTCTTGAGAGTACCTATAGGTATGCATTAATGTTGCAAGCATGTGTATATAGCTTTAATTAATTATCATAGTCCATTAATTTTCATTCAAAGGGTTTATCTTTCTTGTTTATTATTAAATAAGGTGTTCAACAACTTAATACTCTTTATCTAATCTCCATGACCATGCTCAAGACCTCACACACCTCACTCAATTGATTGTGTATGACAGTCATGCAGAAGGTTGACTACATTGTTTGTCCTTTGATTTCAAGCTCTATGTGCAACTTTGATACCAAAAATTTCAAGGAGGGAGATTTGTATGAATTGAAAATCATGAAATATAACATATAACATCCATTTGAAACCACTATAAGGAAGGAAACATTTGCATTTGGTGAAACCTAACTACAAGTCTACTAGTGATATCAACCTACAACTTGAACTATTTGGATCATGAAATCAACTTCAAACATGAAAACCCAAATGGAAAACATGAAAGGAATAATTTCACATCTATTACAAGCAATTTCACCAACTAGATTATATGGACAAACTCAAATAAAAGTAAAACCTATAGGATGTGGGGATTAACAAGAAAAATGAGATAGTCAACTTTTTAAGAATGATTCATAAAGCATATGTAGCCATTCTTCAAAATCCTAACATGAATGTGAAGTATACTAAGTTAATTTCTACCACCAATATAATTTGACTTGAAACCTCTCCTACTAGCCATACCATCAAAAGACTTGTTGACCAATTTTGTGTGCCTAGCGGAGCGACAAAGAAGAGAAATGGTTTTGGTCCATTTTTGGTACTTACAAGGAAAATCAAGCATGTAAATAGAGTAAATTAATCTTAATGGTCACTATATGAGGTTTCCACATGTGTCACACTCCCCTATAGGTTGCACAACTTCGAAAACTCCCTTTCTTTCAACTTTTTTCTTGATTTCACTTAACACTTGCAAGATTTTCAGTTAGTATTGGTAAGGAATGATAGGTTATGACATATTAGATATTTAAAGGAATTTTATAACACTTAGGCACCTTGTAAAACTATGCCACCTTTATTTATGACCCAAATATGACTCCCACGTGACATAAAATGACACAAGGACTAAATTGGACTATGACAAAGCTAATAACATATTAAATGACATTAAATAATATCATGACACACCCTATAACATGTTAATAAACCCAAATATCAAGTTTTTAACTATATGGGGTTTACCTATTTTGACTTGTGGTCAAAATAGTCAACAGTTTCATCATCTAATTCATCTCTATGAGGTGCTTTCATTGAAGGAAGAAGATCTTAGTGTACAGAGTGTTTTAGTGGATTATAATGCAATTTATTCTTTCCTCTTCATGGTAGTGATTCTAAAAGGTCTATTATGATTCATTTTTCATGGGATATCCATTATTTTTAGGGAGTTCATGTTCTGCTAGTCTGAGATGTGTTTTGGTCCATCTTCTTTAAGTGTGATGCTCTTTAGGAACATTGTCTATTTTTGAAAGTGAGATGAAGGTTTGATTGCAAAATTGGTTAAAGTACCAATAATCCATAATGGTGTGAGATTATAAAAGGACATTACACCATTAAAATCATGAGAAATATAATGATAAAAATCCCAAACAAATATTTCAATGAAAAATTCACAGTTGTTTCCTTCATAGGTATGTTGTACAGACTACAGAGTGTATGGAAGATGTTCATTGCTCATGAAGAGGCCTAATATATATTTTCACATATTTATATACCCTTTATTGCCTCACTACTATCATCCACTAAGTTTATCAAGTTGACTAGAGGTTCTAGTTCTAACTCATAGGCTTCCTACACTATTTGAACACAGGCCTACAGTTTGTACAGTAGCCTAAAGTTGAAGAGGATGACATCAAACCTTCCTTAAAGATTTGTAGGGTCTTGAAATAGTGATAATATGTGTGAAAAGGCTTGATAAGTTTGATAATTTTGATAAGTTTGATAATTTTGATAAGTTCAAGAACTCAAAGAGCTTAAGAGAATGGTTTTGTGTAGCCCTATACAGTCAAATGAGACCTACATGCCCCTAAACATGTAGGTCCTTAATTTAGACCTTGACCGATGTCAAAATAAACACAAAGCTAGGTATTAAACATGGATATCTTGACCCCATTATATTAAGATAGTAATTCAACTCATCAAATCAACCAAGCCACTTGAAATAGTCAAGAGGACAATGGACTGAGTTAATAGCCCTAAAATAGGCACCTATAGGTGATGAGCTGAGCAGTTGGTCTTAAAGCCAAAGGAGAGAAGGAGATAAAGTATTTGGAAGAACCCTAAATTCATCTTAAAGACTTCAATTAAATTCTAATCCATTAAGGAGGTCAATACCATGAAGGAAAGGATCAAAACTCCTATATTCAGTCATGGCCTTCCTATAGGTCATTTACAGTCCTATCTAGGGGGTCAACTCAGTGTTAAACCTAAAGGAGAGGTAGAGTAGGTGTTTGAAGAGAACCTTGAGACTAATTGAGATTATATCCAAGTTCATGAACCTTTAAGAGTTTAGTGATTTCATGGTGAAGGTCTCAAGCCCAAGAAATGTAGTCATGACTCTAAACACAAACCCTAGTATGCATCTACATGCCTGTTTGAGAGATTAGCTCAATTTCTAAGCCTAAAGTAAGAGCCAATGTTTAAAGAGTGTTTTGAACCTAAAATGGAACTCTAACTTGTTCAAGAACATTGGGAAGGTTTTATTTTAACACAAAGTACAAACAGTGATACAAGACCTAAAGAATACCTATAGGTTTGTATGGTAGGAGACTAGGACAAGTGGTTTGGATTGATTGAAAAAGAGCTAAAAAAGTTATGCAAGAGAGGATTTGAGCCTAGATAAGTATACAAACATGTCATATATTATTGAGGACATCATGAGGTTCAAAGATGAAGTCCTAGACATAAGGTATAGGCAGAGAGTATAGTCAAGGTGGTTTCTAGCATCCACAATGGGCTAGTATCAAACCTAAGAGGCAGAGTCAAAATGTTTGAAGAGTTCCTGAAGTCTAAATAGAACCCTAGCTATTTCAAATTACTTTGAATAGGTCAGTAATGTGAAGATGAAGCTCTTGAACATCAAAGAATAGTCATAACCCTAGTGAAACACCTACAGGCCATACAAAGATAGGTTGGTCTTAAGGCCTAAGAGAGGAGACAAAAAACATATAAGCAATTCTAAGGTTTACATAATATTGAAAAAAAGGTCATAAGGGGTTTTATAAACTCAATTGGAAATTTTGTACAATATTCAAGGGTTGGGAAAGGGTGACATCCAAATAAGGCGTAGTCAAGATATCAAATAGCCACCTACAGTAGGCTATTGGAGGGCAAACTTAACTTAAACTTGAGGCCAAGAACATAGGTCTCTGAAGATGTTTTGAACTCAATTGAAATTTCAAATAAATATAAAACCAAATATGGGTTATTTATGAAGCAGAGAGGGTTTAAACCTAAAAAACACAGTCAAAACCCTACAAGCATCTACATGCCTCTTTGAGAAGCTAACCTAATTCTAAGCCTAAAAAAAGAGGCAAAAATGTTCAAGAAAAATCATAAACCCTAGATAATACTTCAACTCAAGATAAAGGGGCATTTAATAGGTTAGTTATGTTGAAGGGTAAGGTCTAAAACACATGAACACAATTATGATACTAAAGAGCCATACACAGGCTGTAAGTTGAGACAAGCTAGGTCCTAAACCTAAGTGAATAGCAGAATGACATGAGGGATTCTAAGGCCTAACAAAAGTTTGAAAAATGGAAAAATAGGTCAGTATGAATCCAAAATAAAATAGATTAAATATCAATCCAAATTGGGTTTCAAAACCTCATACTCAGTCAATCAAAACCTGGCACACAGTCTCAGGGCTATAGTTAGTCTCGAGAAATTAAAGTGTCGAGGGATATAAAAGCATGATCATGGTTTGAATTTGGTAAAAGGGGTAATAATGACTTGAAAAATACCTCCATAGTCTCCTTTAGGTCAGAAAAATAGTCAAGATACCCATTGTTTTTTCTCAGACCTTACCCACCCCTTGGCCAAGGGACAACCATGAGACTAGGGGTCTCTTTGAAATCTAAAGGCACAAAACAAGTTATCATACCTCATTAAGGGACCATGAGGGAATTAATGATCATATTATATGTTTAAATACACTTCTTAGGTGGCAACACACTCAGTTTTTCACTCCAAGGCCCTTGAGGGCTAGTAAAGAGAAGACATGCTCTTAAACCCCACACCCTAACCAATATATTAGATTAATACAGATGGGTAATGAACACTTAAAAATAATTTATATGTATTTTTTAAATGTTTATTAACTCTTACCAACAATATAACGAGGTTATGGGACCTAGAACTCAAAGTAGACCTCTTTTGGGCTTGAGAAACGCTAAGCCACCTAAAGAACAACTTCAGATGCTCATACTATTGCCCACACTTTTCATGGGAGTATGATAATTTTGTAATATTTTAATGGGTCTAATAAGAATTTTTTCCAATTTAAAGGGTGTCATTTAATGATATTTTATTTATAAATAATTGTGAAGACCCCAAACAAATCTAAAACCTCTCTTAAACCCTAATAGTGACCAATCATGGGAAAAAGAGCTCACAATAACATATAATGACATATTTTACTTCTTAAACCTATTTTATGTTGTTGAGGCCTCAAAGGAGGTTACACCATGTACTTTTATGCTGATTTCACTTGTATAGATTGGTAAAAATACCTTTATTTTTGCTTATTTTTAGTGTTTTGTAGGTATTATGTGAAAGGGAAAGATTCCAAATCATGGAATGAGGTAATTTAGAACTATTTATATCCATTAAATTATAAAAAATTTAATACTAAATTATATAGATGACTAAACTAGGCCCATTTTTCAAGGCAGTCTCAAATAGGCTTAAAATGAGACTAGGTGGTAAGGCCATTTCTTGGTTTGCATACTTCCACAAGGTCTCAAGACTGTAAAATTAAGATGGATGTTGGTTATGGAATAGTTAAATTGAATCACATGATTTTGGGTGATTTAACATGCGTGGTAGAAGTCTGGAGCAAGAAAATAGGGTCCAAAGCAAGGAGGCCTAATTAGGCCTAGTTGGCATAAGAGAAAGGCAAAAAAAATGGGTTTGCACTCAGAGTATAAAGATGAAATTTGGTATGGATATTTAAGGACATATAGGTTAATATAATATTAAATTTTTTTTTAAATATAATTCATACAACTCCCACATAAGGAGATTTACATAAAAATAGGCTACAAAGAAACTAGGCCTAGTGGAGGCTTAATGAGAAAAATGAGTATTTGGGAGTTGGTCCAAGAACCAAAATGGTGTGTTTCAAACCTAATAACATGTTTTAAGACCATTAATATGGTTTTTATTAGTTCAAGAAGATTCACTTGAGTTTTAGGCCACTTGGACCAAACTAGGTGTGGGAAATGAAGAGTCACAAGACAACTATGCATATAACTAATCGAATGGCAGGTTAGAGGAGTTTCCTAAGGCATGGAAGATATTAAATGATTTTTTTTAGATCATTTTAAGGAAAAATAATGGTTGTAAGGTCCATTTGTCACTTTTTTCATGTAAAGAAGGGCGGTTTCTAAGGAGCTAGTCGAGGTGTCAAGCAAGTTTGTAACTCGTATGCCATTTGGAAGATTGGAGATGCTTTAGGAGTGAGACACATGAAAATAGAGGAATAATAGACTATCTCATAACTCATTTTATATTTTTAACTCTCATATACACTTATTACCCATATTCTACCACACCTCTCTCTCTTCTCTCTCACATTCTCTATATATTGAGCCACTTTTGGCTAAGTTTGTATCCTCCACCTGGGTATGGTGAAGCCCTGACCATTTATTATAACTTTGATAAATAAAATATCCAATGTTTTACCTCATTCTATGATTACATACAGTGAAAAGCTTTAAGTGGTTGATCTCATCAAGTGTAGATATATGTCACCTTGTTTGTGTCCTATTTATCTTACCTCATGTGGTTGTTTCTCTATTACAGGTTGTAGTTGGTGTCATCAGAGGTGTTTTATGGGTTTTGAAGTGGAATTAGTCTTCCTTATCAGCCTTACAATGTCTTACCCTTCTATAAAACATTGATGCAATAGATTTATTTTAGGGTGTGTATGTTCATGTTGTCTTGTAGGTCTTAGTGTATTGTGCAATGTGTGGTAGTGGTCAACAAAGTTTGGTACATCACAACTATAGTTAGGTTTATTTAAATTAATTTCTCCCCCTTTTCAAAGCAAGTAAGTAGTGAAAGTGAGCCTAAGTGATTCATCAATGGGAGCTAACCCTTCAACCTAAAGGTTTACCCCTGCTATAGACAACCCATGGGTCTAGGGGTAATCCCATGTTTCACCAAATTGGAGAAGTTCGAACAACCTTCTCCTAGGGTACACAATTTGGTTATAACAATAATATCACAAATCTATAATGCATATCACAACTCCCCTATAACATAAATAGTTAGTGTAAAACCATGACAATTAAGGCAATATCACAATTGTAAAGTCACGATATTGTAGTGCAATATCATGATTCCTTAGTGAAATATTGTAATTACAGAGAGCAAAATCATGATTATATAGAACAAAAATGTGATTTATTATAGAACATTTGTGAGTCTCTAATTTCCACTTTTTTGGTCAACAAGTTTGGATTTTGACATGAAAATTATTAGGAAGAGGTCCTAAAATGCCATGGGAAGAAATTTGTGGGGTGTGGGTCCCATCGAACATGCCATTCATGTGGGTTAGGAGTTTGAATAAGAAAAAAATGTGTAGATTAGTCTCTTGTTAGTTCAAAATAAGAAAACATAAGAACAAAAATGCATTAAGACTAAACCCTCTTGCCTAAACACTAAGGGGGAGCATAACACAATAAGCAAATGTACAAAAAATATATGAAGACAATACAAATTATTACCTCTCATGTCACACATGATGCTTACTTGGTGGTATAAGAATGTTCATGCTTAACTTATGATGATTGTATTCTCTTAGCAATGGTCATCCATGGAGGCAACATCTCTCAATGTCATTTGTGGCTTGGTATTGAAGTTTGGTATAATTTTGGCATAATAACTTTACTCTTAAAGACTTCAAAAAAATTCCTACATAATAACCTTACACATAAAAGCTTATGAATCAATGGTGTGGGCACTGGTATTTATAGCTTAAAGAACTAACTCTAACCATGGATAGGTTAGGTTAAATTCCAACATGGGTTGAGTCAAAATTAACCTTGGTTAGGTCAATCTAACTCTATGAGGGTTAATGGCACTCATGAAATCTTGACACCTTCGTTTCTAATATTTATGAGGCATGACAACTCACTTTAGATATTTGTGAGATGTGAGTCATATTTTTGAATATTTATGAGATAAAAAATTACTTTATTAGCTCATTTGACTATTTGACTTCATTTTTGGCACACATTCCTTTTTAGTAAATGAAATTCACTAATTTCATTTAGATTTTGTGCTTAGGCAATTTAATTAGGATTTACAATATAAGCAGTCTTACTTAGTGCTTTTTAGCTTTTGGAAATTGATTTGAATGTCATGAATTAGTAGATTAACATGCCAAAAGTGCCAAACTACTAAGTCATAATTTGACTAGGGTTAGAACCGAACCAAGTTAGTATTGCATATAGGGTAATACACCATTTAAGCTAGCCTCGTCATGTTTTTGGGCAATTAAATCCCTTATGCGAATGAATTTGAGAAATTCAGGTGATTTTTAGGCTTAGAATATGTTTTTTGCTATAAATTGAATTGAATGCTGATTTAGGAATGGAGGTGGCCAAAATGAGGTGTCTAGAAGTACCACCATAGTCACCTTCACCTAGGATCTAGATTAGACAATGTTTATAAAATCAATTTGTTAAATTATCTACAAATGTAATTTATTTCTATGCCATGTATAAATATTTAATAATGATATTTTTTTTGTTGAATGCTTGCAGGTATACACCTGTATGGAGTCATACAATCAACAATTCACAAGTATAGTCATCTAAAGACATATATATAACTATCATACTCCACAATGGCAATACCATCATAATCTTAGAAAATAGTAACAACTACAACTAAGACCAAAATAACATCTAACCACTGATCAAAACCAAATCAACATGATCAAGCATAAAATAACCAAACATAACTAAAATTAAATCAATCACATAACTATTCACTAACAAACAATCATGCATTTATTTGTATTATGTGGTGTGTGCAGGGTTATTTATTGAATCTCTCCACCTCTAACATAATCATCTACAACACCCTCCCTAATGATACTCTCCCTCCATATCCATCTAAAGAGTGGACTTTCTCATGTATCCACATCACAAATGCAAATGGTAGTTAACTCGTAATAATGATAATGAATAAAAATGTTGTTAAAGCACAATAATACTGAATGAACATAATCCACATGCATATGAAACTCATGTACAACTAATCAACAAATAATGAGTAACACAAAATAATTATTATGTCTATCCATACATCAACATAAATGAAAATAATTTACTACAATAGTAATTAAACAAAATTAACCCCATTAATATATGTTTAATAAGCAAATCAAGTTTAGTGAGGAAATCAGGATGTAACAATAGTAAATAGAATATAATTTCATTTTTATATACACATGTTTCACACATCTTTGATTGTGATACAAGCATACCCAAAAACATGGTATTTTCACTTCCAAATGTTGGACCTCTCCTCTACTCGCAACATATATTATGTTGGGTACATACACTTCTTTGATTAGGATTGATACAAGTTACATATCCTTTTATTATCATTTCTACATTATTGTTTTTGAGCTTATATACTAAAACTTACACATGTCTATATCCATGCTCATATTTTTCACAATGTACTTGATATGCTATGTTACATAATATTATTTCTAACACATATATGTAGGGATTAGTATGGTACGCTTATGCTTCATTCATGTTGTCACTTCCTTAAGTGTATTCCATTACTTGTTATTGTCTTGCTTATAAAACATTTGAATATGTTTCTTGTTTGTTGGATCCTATGCCATTATATATTGATTGGATATTTGAATATGTCATTCCTTTCGATTGTGTGAAATTTGAACATGCCCCTTGTATGAGGTCTCCTTGGACCCTTCTTTTTCATCACATTTTAGTGCTCTTGTGTGTGTGCTTGATTATTTCTTGAGATTGTATTATTACTTTATAAACATTTTCATGATATATATCATGCATATTATGACTTGGTATGATCATATACTACAAGCTTCATTGATATATCTACTTAGACATGTTATCCATATACATTACATGATTCATACACAAATTATACAACAAACTAATCCTTTTGAGGTAAGGTACCTACCAGTTTATATCTCCCTCACAATTTATAGATTTTAGTAGGGATATGTCATAAAGACATGACCTCTGCACTTACACATTTTCTTAATTTATAGATTTCAGTTGGGGCATGTCATAAAAACATGACCTCCACACTTACTATAGACATCCATTTTGGTACAAGTACACATATTTCTAGTCTTATTGTATGTATATACCTTTTTACTAAGAATTAAACATCTAATGATGTGTTCTCTCATGGACCTCTTCGGTTCCATCTTATTTCACTTGATTTACTTACCCCTTGGGCTTGTGTGTTATGTTTGTTTATCTTCATCCAATGTATGCCAGAGATCCCTACCCATTATGCTTATTTTATACATGTTTTTAGCCCTTGGACACTTGCATCTATCTTGGACACTTGTGTCAATGTTAGTGTCCAGCTTCAACGTAATTATCCAGACTTATCTTTTTTTTGTATCTTTCACTTTGTAACTATTTTATTAGCCCTCTTTTCCCATCCTATGGTCAATTTTTCACATGTCATTAGGTTATAATTTAGATTCAAAAGGTTCCAATATATACAAAGGCTATGGTCTAATTAACATACCTACCAATTTGATAAGACAACTCTCTAGTAAAAACATATTATTTATTTCAAGCTATCACATTACACTATAACATTAGACCAAATATATGAAGTACTCAAAAGGTCAAATATACTATTGCATCACTTGTACCAAGGGTTACTAGGAGAGAGGGCATGTAGTCACATTGTTATAATTTCACACACATGCATAGGATGGAGAACTACATATGAGTCTAAGGCCCTCTTAAGAGTATTGGCTATGTAGGTAGCACTTGACAACAACAGGGTTGTTATGGCTAGCTCAACTCACATTACTAACCTCTTTTTACCAGGTTACAAGAGGTAGAAAGCAAAGGAACCAGGGTTGCTTATTATTTGGCTATGGCATACATGTGAACAAAAATTGAGGCACATAAAAATTACACAGGGGGCAGTATAGACCTAGTCCAAATTTGAAGTCACTCCTATGTATATCTCTCACTAAACACTTGTGTTGGATACAAACATATGGATCGATGTTATTGTCCATGATCGATGCAATTGTTCGAAGGTTAAAAACAATCATAAGGTAAAATGAATAAAGTCCAGATCTCTAATATAACCGTATGATGACTCTTGATCACTACTATAGTCCAGAACATAATAATAAACAATATATAATCCCTTTATCCCTTAGTGGCTTAGTACTTGCTATATTTATTGCACATGCTTAAATGATATATAGTTTTAAAATATTGTATTACATTGTTAAATTATGAATATTACTTGATTAACATTCAAACAAATTTATTGCTTGATGTTTCTCTTATGAATCTAAAAGCATTAAAACAGTTGGTGAACCTATCCTATGTTTTTTGAACCAAGACTGTAGTTTGCATATTAGTGTTTTCACCTTCTTTGAAAGTTCATCCTAGATTTCTTTTTTTATTTTCAGATTTGATTTCTCCCTCTCTTATATGGGCATAGCTTAGGAATGATTAGTCACATTCTTAATTTACTCCACTTGGTTGTGTGTTTGGTTGTCATTTTAAAATACTTTGTAACCTTTATGGAGTTATTAACATAATGTTATGCACAAAAGCTACATTATGATCATTTATTTAATCCACCTGATGATCAATGTATTGTATATGAAGACCTTGAAGAACACCAAAAACTGAATAAAGACACTTTTGCTTACAACTATGATAATGAAAGAACTAATGATGTAAATGGTAATATAACTAAGTAAATTAGTGATCATGATGCTTCCACTCTTGGTTATGAATGTGATGAAACGCCCCTTGGTTATGAGACCTATCATATTTATTTGTTTTATGATACTGAAGAGCCAACAAATATGCAAAATGATACCATTCCTAATGAAGCATGTTCTCCACACTTACATAGTTTTTTAAATTGGTCAAAGCACACGGTTATATGATTTAGATTCACAGTTGTGGCATAATTCTATACATTGGTACCATTGTTATACACAGTTTTAGCATGAGACACATATAAGGTGCATATGATATTCAATGTGCACCTAATATTGTAAAATTCAAACTAGTTTTAGATTTTATAACATTTTTAGGGACTATCACTACCCACCAATTGGACTTTTAAGAATTATATTGAGCCAGTCTATTACAGTAGCTAGTTTACCTTTTGGTATAGTTGAGGTGATAAAATCACTCAATCTTACCAAGATTTTAGGTTGGACTTGATAGTATCATCCATCCTCCTAAGTTTGACAGTGTGGGTGACTTGGTTCACTCACACTCACTAGGTTATAATATCATTGGGTTGCATAGTTAATCTAATCTCAACTGCCAGGTGGCAACTCATTTTTACTCCAAAGTTGGGAGCATGTGCCTTCCAATCTCTCTCTCTATATGTGTGTGTGTGTGTGTTTCTCTTTAGATATATGCACTTTCAAGATTTATCTATATTTGTCCTAATCTCAGTTTTAGAGCCTTACAATGATACATCTTTTTCAAATCAACTTGCCAATAGGCAAGGTGATTACATCAACACACAGGTGTACTCTTAAACCTTGTTCTTTCAATTTCAATCTACTTCAAATACTTTCAATCTTAGATAATATGCATTGATTATATAATGTAACATGCTCTTAGTTGTAGATTAATCACTAGTAAAGCACTCAAGTTGGGTACATGTAAAGATAAGGTGAACTGCACACACCCAAGTATGCACTCCTTTCCGTTAAACTAGTAATTTCATTACTAGATTAAGGGAGGCAAATGTAGATGATATTTATGGATTATATAGCACCTCAGTCTTATACATTTGGCAAACTCAGACCTTGGTTGTTCCTCTTAGTTTTGGACCTTTCCCGCTTCAGCAAGTCTCACATTTATTTTATCTTGTGCCCCTTGGCCTATCTCTTAGTTCAATTAGTCTTATGTTGATGACCCAAGCCTTCTATATTGCTTAGAATGCTTAAAATGTACTTATCTTTCACTCCTACAAGTTTCAATCATGTACCTACTTTTTTGCTCTCTAGACACTAATGTCTAGGACATACACTAGCATCGATGTTAGAGTTTTAACCCGACACAAGTATCTAGTGCCCTAAAATCATCTATTTTTCAAATGAAACGTATCTTAATGGTTGACCTAAGTTATTTAATGCGAGTTACTTATCTAAAGAGATTGATATAAATACAAGATCAACCCTCATTCATTCCTCACCTAACAAAACCTATAAAAATACCAAAGAGACCAAGGCAACTTATCAAAAGTACTCTATCAAGCATTCAATCAAACAAAGCTTCCTTATTTCCATATCAGTCATAAGTACAACCCATCTATAGGTCTGAAGTACTAAAGGAGCATTCTAAAAGCCTATTTTTCTAAGTTACAAGTTAGGTCACTATTGTACTTATTTTACACATATTGCATGATTCACACATAAGCCAACACATTGAGGAGAACTACAACAGTCTAAGGCCCTCTTCGGAGTATTGGCTATGTAGGAAGTGTTCACTGATAGAGGGTTATTTTGGGTCAGCTCGACACTATGTGCCCACTAACCCATTTCCCCCTAAGGTCATAATGAAGATGAATAACTAGGGTTTTACAAATTCATGAGAAGCGATAGTCCATGACCCAGATTTGAATGCACCAGAGCAAATGTGAAGTTAAACCCAAAAGCATCTAGGTGGTTGCATCCTTTTCCAATAGGTATTATGTACATGACACTTATGTCAAACCTAGACAATAACATCGATGTAACCATCTCAAGTTGACATTAGTGTCTAGAGCTCTAGAAGTGTTAGATCCAGAATTTGATGACTATTCTCGAATCTCCTTCCAGCCTACCTTATGCTTGTTCTAGATCCAACATTGTGTTAGCATTAGAACCAACTAATTATAGTACTTCTTTGTCATTTCCATACATAACTTAGTTATACTTTCTATATTTAGCCTATTCTCAACATAATAAGTTCAGTGTATGTTTATATATAAGTTTAGCATCTAATTACCCTGTTATATATTTGAATATCACCCTTGTGCATTATCATTTCTATATTATTAACCCTATTTACACCAAGTTAGGATTCCTCAATCCAATTTAGGGTTAAACACAACCTATATATAATGTCATGATTGAAAATGGTTCTAATGAGAATGTATGTACCATGACACTACTTACACATTTGGGATATGCACATGATGATTTACACTCTTTGACCAAAACAATTAGAGCATTCAATGGCACATCACAACATGTTATTGGTCAAATTGATTTACCTTTATAGATTGGTCTAACACATGTGGTTACCACTTTATCTACTATACCATATACAAGAGTATTTGATATGTTTTTAGGATGACCTTGGACACATAAATTTTTCATGATACCATCCATAATGCATGGGTATATTAAATACATTCATACCAATAGGGTAGTCGCAGTTCCTGGAATTTCATATAAACGTCCACTTGAACAAGAGAAGTTTATTATAAGATAATTAATTATAAACCTACTAAGGTTAATCCTTTGTGAAAGGGTAAACAACAGACAATCCCCTTTCCTAGGCAACCCATACTTGAAAGGCCTTTACACTAGAGGCATATAGTAGATTCCACATAATCTTTGTTTATGCCTACACAACATACATAATTACCAAGAGTAACTAAACATGTTCCAATTACTACTACTCCAAATAAATCACATAACACTTGGTAATGGGTCTCATGAACTCCTACTCCTCCTTTTGTTTCTTTGATTCTAGAAAGTCCTATTACATACACAGGACACTGTAGATTCTACAAATATAGATATGACACCTATGCATGCTCCTTGGCAGTACCACTAGTTTCACATACCATATTCTGAGCATGGAACTACCTATGAGCATCCCTTGGACAAGATCATAGGCTATCCTTTTTCTTTCAAACATTCCAAAAATACAAAAAAAACAAATATTCTAAAAATATAAAAACATTTAAATAATTTAAAAATACAAAAAAATTATGCATTCCCAATTTTACTAGTTCCTTGGCATCTATGTTGTTTGCTTTATGTTAGTAGATAACATATTACTCCATTCATATATAACATATGTTTCACACATCTTTGAGTGTGATACATACATACCTAAACACATGATCTATGCATTTTTAGATGTTGGACCTTTCCTCTACTCAAGTCATATAGTACGTTGGGGGCATCTGCTTCTTTGATCATGATGCAAAGGACGCTTTATGTTTGCTTTGTGTTAGTAGATAACATATTTCTCCCATTTGATTTATCTCAAAAGAAATATTAATTATTATATGTGGCTTTTATTTATCTAATTATTCCAACATTATAAAAAATAAATACAAATTATTTATTGTTTTAGGTAAGATATCATATCTAGGCTTTACACTATTACATCAACTGGTCATCATATATGTTATATTGCTCATATCATGGGCCTACTAAGGGAAACAAATATTGTATACATACACTTTCATTGACACATATTTACATGCTATACATCAGCGATTTATATGTTATATTACACATGATGCATCCAATCTCTTTATTTTGAAGTGTGAAATTTATAGGTTTATCCCAAATCTCAAAAGGAGGGCATAAATCCCACTCTTCATATTTAGAAACATGTTTATGGGGCATACCCACCACTTCATAAAACATTTGGTAACTCAAACCTTATTGTAGTTCTATTTCAAATGACTTAATCGAGATGGACACACTAGGATGTTACTTAGCGCTATTTAGCATATGTCACCAAGATGACCACATAAGGGTGATAATTAGAGTTATTAGCATTATGTCACTAGGATGACACACCATGATATTGTTCATATACGCTTAGAATTTTTTGTAGCTTCATTTTTAAAATGTCTCTAAAAATTGTACTTGGGATTGTGTCTAGGTGTTTACACATGTTTGAAGACACTTAGATCCATGTGCTTGTCCCACCTCTTCACAAATAGATTGAGGTACATTGTTTTTAATTTTTCAAATTTAAACAAATTATTATTATTGACACTCACCCATGCACGTGTAAAAAAAGAATGAATGTTTTTGTAGATCCCCAAGTACATTAGCAACACAAAAAATTGTATTTATACCATGTTTCCTTTTCTACTTTGATATGTCTATGTGCACACATATCAATTTGAGGCAAAATATAAGCACTTAAAAATGCCCGTATACATTTATTAGATAATAAGTTACATAATTTTAGGATGTCAATGTATATGCCAATTATTGGTTTAAATGGCCCGTATACATTTGTTAGGTTATAAGTTGTATAATTTTAGGATGTCTATGTACTTGACAATTATTGGTTTAAATGGCTCATATATATTTATTAGGTAATAAGTTGCATAATTTTAGGATGTCTATGTACTTGTCAACTATTGGTTTATTTTATTGACTTTCGATAGTCCCCATCCCTTCTTTCAATGTGTTTTCAACCATCTCTAGTTATCACCTTCTCTCTCTTTTAATTTCTCCTTGTTTTGAGCTCCATGCCCAAAACATCCAAACATTATTGGGGTTTGTTTAGAGCATCCAAACATACTTGGATCCTTTTGTGTTACCCCCTATGGGTAGAGTACACTTGTTTTCTTTATCCAGCTTTTTCCACCTTGTGACCATTTAATGTTTGTTTGTGCACCAATAGGTTTCCAATTTGAATTCAATTGTCTATAAATACAAAGGTCTCCTAAATCATTTATCAATAAATAATAAGAAGTATATTGAGCATTGTATATAATAAATTTTTGAGCATAAAGAGACATTCTAAATGAAATCAAGCAATCATTAGAACATTCACACAAGTTTATGTTAGACACACACCACAAAACACTAGTTTGTAGGCTATTAGAGCTACTCCAATTAGTACGATTTATTGGTTATAATATTATTACTGTCTAGGGTCCTGATAAATATAAAGTTGGTTCAACTATTATTTGGTTTAACACAATTTCTAAAATATATTTTACTTTTATAAAAAATTTAGGTATTGTTTCCCAATTAGGGTAAAAAGAAGAATTATGTTTTATAGATGATAAGAGCAAAAGTGTGAGAAAACAAATAAGATTTTTTTGAAGATCAAAACTAGGCAAGTCCAATCTTCAAATTTGTTTTAGACATGTCCACATTTTGTTTTGAGTCCAAAATGATGAGTACATTGTCATAAGAGAATAAAACATTCATGATAAAGTTTCTCTGTTTGCCACAAAATTTCTACGTTAATTTTATGTTAGTTCAAATGGTGTATTTTCATTGTCACATCCTAATGAAAGCCACTAAATTACAAAATAAAATTAGATAAGACTAAATCTCATGTGGTTGCCTTATGGAATTAAAATAATTTTATTAGGCTTGATTATTGTTTTGGACATTTTTTTAACCAAGTTGAAAGTAATTGAGAAATTAGTATTTATGTTGTAATTTAGTGTAAATCTATTTATTACGTTGATAGGCGTAAATTTTAATGGCATTCAAGGGTGGTCGTCGATTGTAATGTCTTTGTGATGTTTTCAATTGACAATAAACTATAAATTTAATGCCTATTTGACCATCATAGGGTAGTTTCAACTTTAAATTTGATGTCCTCTTGATTATCATGTGGATGTTTTTTCTTTTTGATTAAAGAAGTTAATTAGAAAATTGTAGTATATTAAGCATACGGTAGAATTTAGTCAAATATTTCCGAAAAGTTTTTTTCGAATCTTACATAGCAATGCAACAAAATCGAGGCCATTTGTCATCAATCAACTAGAAAGTTGTAGAAAAAATAATGAAATCGTTAATCAAGGATATGACAAATCCAAGACAAGGACTTCAAGATCGATATCTCTTAACATATTTGAAATAAATAAAAATATATCTATACTAGTGTATAATATATCCACTTAAATTCGAATCTCGATGAACACTTTACTATGTGAACCTGAACGTAAGATTTATTGTTTTAAAAAAAAACCGTTTAAACCAAATTCTTAAATAAATATATAATTAATAATAATAAAGAAGAAGATATTATAAAGTATTAAAAGAAACTTAAACAAATATAATTGTATTTTACCGAATCCAATGTAACGCTTCGTAGGGAACCCTGTACCCACGACCACAAAGGCCTATTATCTATGCATGTCTGTATTTATAATAACTAACACCCAAAAGCAACCAACACTGCTAGTCCTAGTCCAAAGGTTAACAAATGTGCAAGGGGGGCGTAAGCGTAAAGGTAACAGAACAGAAATAAAAGAAATACGTACCCACCCCCCCACATTTAAAATAAAACGCCCCTGCTGCACTGCACTCACCCCCTTTCTATCCAGATCGGTTATTCCAAAGAACATGGATGCAGTTTGCAGTTTGCAGTTTGCAGTGAAGGGAAGTGAGTTTTGGGATTGAATGAGTTTAGGGCCATAATGAATGGCACGTGAAACTTTTTATTTATTTTAAGGAACAGGAAAGTTTCATGGAAGGTTTCTTGCTAAAAAAGCAAGCGCAGGTTACATATGTGACTTTTGCCCCCAAATCCCAAAGCTCAGCTATCCTTTACGTTTTCCTTTTCCTAGGTTGAGTGGGGAGGGGTCTGGGTCTGGTTCTTGCTTCACATTTTGATTTCCTCAAAATTCGGATTCCTATGCACCCCGTCTCACATTTTGCAACTATCTTTGGTCATCCAAATTCCAACTGCCCCCCTAATTTCTGCAAATTTTGGAGGTAGAGAAAGGAGAGCCATAGGGGAATGCAGTCTTATTTTTGTTTTTTTGACATAGCAGGGGTTGGGGCAGAGTTTAGCTAATTCCGCTGGCTTCGTCAAGGCAAAAGCAGGGCTCCGGTGGCTGTGCCTCATTTTTGTTTGGTTCATGGTGCGGCTCTTCTTCCACGGGAATTAATAAAGACGGTTCGCCTTCATTAAAGGTGGACGCTGTTCATCCTTCTTCTAATGGGGATAGGGATGGCTCGCCCGCTACTCCCGTTTCAGCCCCCTTGGCGGCAAACAGGGAAAATGATGCTGGATGTGTTCTGAAGGTGTGTATGAAGAGCAGCCTAAGAAAGCCTCGTGGGTGTGCTGCAGGCACAGAGGACAGAAGTCCCAACGATCATGGTATTGGTTGTAAGAGGAAGAGGAAAGTTCAGTGGATTGATGCACATGGACAGGACCTAGCCCAAATCAAGGAATTCGAGCAAAGGTATAATTTATATCCTTCCGATTTTTTGACAGTTAAATTGGTCTTATTTGTCTCCCCTCTGTTGTTTCTTTATGCATTGTTTTCTTCCTAAAATTTCTGGGATGTAATCGGGTTTGGTTTGATGGTTATACAGAAGGCTTCTCCGTGTGATTGCATTAGGCATATAGGTTATCCCTGTTCAATGCTATTCTGAATTTAACTTTTGACGCCTAATTTTACTAGCATTCAAATCTACACACTTAACGGCATTCATCCAACTTGGTCCCTGGCACTGTCCTAAATCGTTGGCATTTATGGTATTGATCTCTCCGCAATGCAATAATTTTCATATAATGCATTATTGTTATTGTTGGGTGAATATTTTGTCGTCAACTAACTGATGACAAAATAGGTATATCAACCACAGCATAGGGAGATGTACATCACGAAAAGTGTGGGTTTACCAGATCTGGACGAAGTAAGTCTCTCCTCTCATTAAGGGGAGGTTTCTTAGGAATATTTATACGTTGGATATATATATATATATATATATATATATATATATATATATATATAAGCAGAAAGTAACACATGGGGTGGTATAACAGCATCCACATCTCTTTTTTCAGAGGTGATGTACAAGGAGCAAGAGGGAGAAATTCTGGTCGTGGGCCAACAACATTTCTCTTCTTTCAGGGACGGTATCCAACGTAGAGCAGGAAATCACCTGAAATAACAAAAGTTCACAAAGAAACTCACGTAAGCTCAAAGTCTTCCGTAGCCTCTTTCACCGATTCGGAACAAGCGTAACCGTAGAATGAAACGAAGCACAAAGTCTTCGCCTGAAACTACAAAAGATAACTGAATCATAAAGATAAAAATAACTCAAAGTCTATCTTCTACCTTTTAGAAACGTTCTCAGATAATATTAACACACCCACTTTGCTTATTAAATCAGATAAACAAGATATTACCAAGAAAACGAACATAAGAACTCTTTCCTAAATAACATAGAGAATTTCAACACAAAGTCTGAAATAAACCTGCTTCTCATTCATTTAACAAAATATAATTTACAAGTTTGAGCACAAAGTCTCAAAAAATATTTCAATTTCCGCAGAGTTTTTGCTCTCTATTATCCAAGATCGATTTACAAAAAAGGTCTCCACTATATATAGGGAGAAACTCTCAAAATTAAAAAGATTATAATATAAAAATATCTAAGTCAAAGATGAGTCATCTTTGACTTTTTGAGATATTTTTCCGTAATTTTTACATGTAATTACACATTACAAAATTGCATGTGAAAATGTCCCAAGACAATTACAAAGTGCATTTTGAATAAAGCACGAAAGAACAGCTTCAATCTTTATTTTCAGTCTTCTTCATGGTCTTCGACTTCTTCAGAGAAACTTCAGTGATCTTGAAGAACTTTTGTTGAAAAGACGTTGATAATCACGAGTTAGGAAAATCGGGGAGAAGGTATGTAGGGGCGGCAAAAATTGCCGCCTTTGCATATTGGAGAAGTTCAGGTGCATAGGCGGCAAAAATTGCCGCCTGTGCACGTCAGGGAGTGTCGGCGAAGAACGTGTAAGGGCGGAAAAAATCGCTGCCCTTGCACCTGGAGGAGAGAAAACAGGAATGCAAGGGCAGCAAAAATTGCCGCTCCTGCATAGAAGGATGCAAGGGCGGCAAAAATTGCCGCTCCTGCATAGAAGGATGCAAGGGCGGCAAAAATTGCCGCCCCTGCATGATGGATGAAAATAGTCTCACGTTCTGCTGAGTCGTGACGTATTCCGCTGCACTTTGTCTTTTTCAATCAGGGGCTTTTCGCAGGCTTTTCTCTTCAGTCGGGTTTGGTTCTTCCATTGACTGAGGCCGCCTTTTGTCCTTTTCAGCTTTGTCTCTTCCTGCTGCGATTTGAGCTATCGAGCTGCATTCCCAGCTCTACTTGCTCTGTCGACACTTTCTGCCGCTCCTGCACACTACAGATGCAAAGGCAGTGATTTCTGCCGCCTAAGCATCTGCACAGGGGGGAATCTCTGCCGCTCTTGCACACTTTCGACTTTCTTGAAAACGACCCTTCCGAAGGGCACTTTGATCGATTAAGTGCCATCGACTTGTCTTTCGGGAAGTTTTTTTTTGCATTGAACCGAACATTTGAACTTCCCTTTGAACCATGTCTTTGAACCAAAACTTTGAACTTGCTGCTGATACTTGCCGATGGAAATTTCAATTCGAAACAAGGCGATGAACCAATTCTGAAAATAACCAAATGTTAGAAACCGATTCTTTTGACTGAAACCACCTGCAGAAGCCTTTGACCTTGAATGCTAACTTCAAGCATGTTGAGTCCGCAAAAACATATCTGCAGAGTCCATAGTTTTCTCTAACCTTGAAAGAGTCCGTAGATTTTCGAGAAGCTTGAAAAATGAGGAATTTAAATGCCCAGGACAAATTTTGAAAAGGGAAGAGACAATTTTGATTGTAGGTTGTCCCAAAAATGAGTGGCATTTTTCGGGGACAACAGTTATGAGGTGCTCTTGAAAAAACAGAGGTATACTTAATAGGTATAATCTTGTCTGATTCTCTAAATCTACTAAATATTACCTTTAAGCAATACGACCACAGCTCTTTGTAACTTCTCTAGAACATATGAAAATCCATTCAACTAAAATAAAAAATACCTTGAAGAACTGTTGATAATAACTGTAGATAATAAGTATACAGACTAAAGGATCCACACGTGGTCTACAAAAAGGAGGAATCCCAAATAAAACTGCATTCCAATAATTAGGATAGCAAGATACTTGGAAGCCACTTAACCATAACTTTGTGGTAAATTTGCAACCTAAAAGATATTCTTGATTGGTTACAAAAGCAAGGATTATAACAAGATGCTTGGAAAATAGTCCCTCAAAAACATGTAATCACAAAAAGTATGCTTCGGATCCATCTTGCCACACAAAATAAACTTCTGAAAAGAGAAGTTTTGTCCTGGCTATTTTTCACATTGTTTTTGCTTTATAGAAGATGTTTTATCAGGGTTCATAACTGAAAAAAACAATAAAGTGTAATGGCCAAATTACATGGGCCACATAGGTGAAATCAGATTAAGTGAAAGGGCTATTGTTATGCATTACTTTTGAATACCAGTTTTTACAATAGACAAGGATATGAGCATATCATTAAACACCACACATACCCACTCTTTCAGAACAAACAGGTAGATCAGGAGCTAAGTTGCTGCATTCGTCACATTTCAAACAACAAATTCGAAATTCACTGAATCTCAAACCAGCGAAAAAAAATTGTTGAAATATGGAGTTAATTTTTACGGATCGAATTGCTGTATAGACAAGTCTCTGTAAAACCATGCAGACGTATAGACAAGCCATGAATCCGTGAGGAAAAGGCATGAGAAAAATCCTGCAGAAAAACCACCGTAAAAAAACCGCCGTGAAGCTTTGCAGAAATACTGCCGTGCAAATTCGTAGAAATACTGCTGGGAAATGCATGTAAATAATAATTGGTCCAGACTGAGGTTGAAGGAAGCTGCTAAGTGCCAAACTTGCCGGTGATTTAAAAGCTGTCCAAGAAACTGCCCTTGTCTGCTGGTCACACTTTCCACCCAAATTGGTGGCCACCGGTAAATGTTCTGATGTTGTTGGCATTAAGCTTAATTATTTAGTAAGTTCAAAATGTGGGTGTACCTCGTTAATATCCACAGCAAACAAACTAGTGGGGAAGCGGCGGAATATGGTGTATTACCACTGAAAATATGTGCTATGCTGTATAGGGTTGGATTAAAATGCTAATGAATTATAAAACTATATAGGGTAATGCTATTAATTGTATAATTAAACAGCAAACGAACTAATGGGAATTGCAAATTTCAATTCATTATAGCTGTACTGCTATTATAGATATATGATACATTTATAAATTATAAGTTATAGTTATATTTTATAGTTTAAAATATAACTATAACTTATAATTTATAAATGTATCATATATCTATAATAGCAGTACAGCTATAATGAATTGAAATTTGCAATTCCCATTAGTTCGTTTGCTGTTTAATTATACAATTAATAGCATTACCCTATATAGTTTTATAATTCATTAGCATTTTAATCCAACCCTATACAGCATAGCACATATTTTCAGTGGACTAGAACTATAAAATATAACTATAACTTATAATTTATAAATGTATCATATATCTATAATAGCAGTACAGCTATAATGAATTGAAATTTGCAATTCCCATTAGTTCGGTTGCTGTTTAATTATACAATTAATAGCATTACCCTATATAATTTTATAATTCATTAGCATTTTAATCCAACCCTATACAGCATAGCACATATTTTCAGTGGACTAATAATATATATATATATATATATATATATATATATATATATATATGTTTTGATCGATTATCGCTTTTGACTGGAGCTACTAACTGGATTTGGGACACAACAGGGGGCCCAGTCCCCAAGAATCACTAAACGAACACAAATGGCCACCACCGGCCATAGAAATCACAAAGTCACCTCAAACAGTCACATCCAGCCTACTAGCGCCCAGCGAGATTCAAACTTGGGTGGGGCTGGGCACAACCAGTCCACTTACCAACCCATCTACATCTCTTCGGTATAGTTTATATATATATATATATTTAATAGTTTTAAATTCATTACATATAGATTTTTTTTAATATATATATTTTAGTTATATAGATTTAAAATATATTAGATGCTTATATTTCTTTTAGTTGAATTTAATCACAAATTTTATAGCTGATTATTTTAGCAACTATTTTTTTACGAATTTTATCCTCCACAAATTTGAAAGCGACAACTTAGCTCAGAACCATGGGGTACAGAAAATAAACACGAAAGTCGACAACCCCCAAAATAAAAACAATCTAGACGCTAAGATGATTGAAAATCAAAAGAAAATACTAGGGCTGGGTTGAATCCCCAGCCGTGCCATTTTGATGCAGACTTTTGCAGTGGAATTTGCATTTGCCCAGGAATGAGTAGGGTGTTCCTGTATATCCTCCAGGAGACAGTGGGTCAGGGTCTACTCACTGTTGACCACAAATACATGCAGGATCATATCAATTTCTTTCTCCTGTAAGACATAACACTCCTCCAGCTCCTTCCGGGTTAGCACAGGTTTGTTATAGATATCAGAAAAAATATCTGGTTCAACCTTCTCCACCTCAGATTTCTTTCTGGGTTGATTGGCACTTCTGCCACTTCCCTTCCATGGTGGCTTCTTAATTTCTGGCTCAAGGGCTGGGCTTTAAGGGAGGACGGGAAACAACCTGGTGACATTAATTATATTATAGTGGCATCTGACTGCCTTAAAGTGCCCCTGTAGAGATTTGAGATCTGATTTATCTTCTGTCACCTTCTTGCTCTTCATCTTCATCGCTTCCTCTTCTTGAACAACTCCTAAAATAACAGCCCTTGAAGTGACCTCCTTGGCCTTTATGATTTTTATTGCTACTCACTGGTATATAACTTCATCCTTAATCAGTTTGGCAAGGTTTAGTTGAAGACGGTCCACCATTATGGCATTCTTCCTCTTCTCTCCTTTATCTACCAGAAAGTCGTGGCTTAAAATAGATTGTATCATGGCTAATGTCTTAGGGGTAGAAGTATAAAACAAATGCTTCAGGGGGAGGTCTGTTATGTCACCAGAGAAAAAGATCCCCATTTCTTCGTCATCGGCCCAGAGATGCAGAGCTGAACATTAAAAAATGAGAAAATTGGCTGAGTGATTTTTCTAAAAGGAGAAGGTGAGCCATGACTGATATTCCCTGCTTACAAGCACCTCCCTCATAAAGTTTGTCACCATGAGGTGAGATCTGTTAAATGTCTACTTACAACAGTGCCGCCAAGCTAGGGAGGGAGATAAAGTAGGCCTCCTCTCTCAAGGCATTACACTAATTTTAAGATGCAATGATTGCCTTGTGGGTTTTATTTTCTCAAGGAATATATATAACATAAAAATGATTAAGAGCTAGCAGAAGCATTTTGTCACTATGTGCTACGATTCAAACCCGCTGAGTCATTGCTGCATGTTTTATAGATCTAGGATAAAGGGTCTTGGTCAATCCTGCTTTTAGCGTGGATATCCGCCTGCTTATTGGCCTCTTGGTAGCAATACATGAAACTGATCAATCAGAAGCCGGGGAGCAGGTTTCGGGTTTCTCCCAGAATCCCTTCCAGCTTCGAGCTCGGGGTCGATCTTTCTTTACAGCATTAATAACAATCTGTGAGTCCCTCTTCTGCTTCGAGCTTGGGGTCGACCTTTCTTTACAGTATTAATAACAATCTGTGAGTCCCTCTTCTGCTTCCAGCATCTTCATCTTCAGTTCCACGGTCAAATAAATCCCTTCAACTACAACAATTGCCTTTGCCTCATTGTTCGTTCCCTTAAGTTTGAAAGTTGAGGAGGCTCTTACATGTACACCTGACTCGAAATTCTAAGAGTAGGCTCCATCAAAATCCAGATTATAATTGCCCAGCTTAGGTGGAGACCACTTTACATCTTAGATCACTTTACATTTTTTTGTTTACCTTGTGTGCGGTTGACAGTTTGACCCATTAATGGGTGGGCTATTTCTCTCATATTAGGATCATTGCTGTTGCAAATAGAGGATCCCTTACTACCTTGTCTCTAACATGGTATAACCATATGGTTGGTTTCTTTTTGCCACCTGTTCAACTTAGAAGGCCCGAACTGGATATGTCTGTGGGGATATCAAGGTCTTTCAACTACTTGAATGAGGCCATGTTTTGAATTATTATTTACTATGTAAAGTTTACACAGATTAGGTTGTGATTTGGATTAGATTATTTTTTCTTCAGTTGGGGATTTTAAGAAGCATGCAACAATGGGTGGGATTTGCCATGCTATTTATGCTTTAACCTTAATATCCGAAATGTCAACAAGGGCTCTTTGACCAGTCAGTAACTATGCAATCAAAAGTTCTTTATTCAAGTGTGACTGCAAGCAAATATTTGGATATTTACATTGATTCTTAGAATCGTAGTTTTAAATTATAATATTAATGTGAGAGAGTCAGACATATGTATCTGCTATATATTACATGGTTTACCAAGCAATGTTGGTCTCAAATCATCAGAAGGTTTTGTGTCAGAGATCAGGGGTAATTTATAAATAAAAAACTAGAACTTATTACACACTGTAATGGTTAGAATATAGAAAAGTTAGGGCAGTTGCACCCGCGAGGGGCTGTTTTTGAACATCCTGCACACTGATCTCCACAAAAAATGGATCGCAAATGCTACCCTCTGGAGGAAGACTTGCAAATTGGCCTTCAAGATGTTGTACTCTTGCTGGAGATGGACAAGGCCAGTCAGTTTTTGTATATACTTATCAATCTTTACGAGGTACTCTTCGGTTATATGCTATTCCTCAAACTCTGATACTATGGTGACTAAGTAACCAAGGAGTTAGTGAATATATTCAATTTCTGATGTATCGATATCTTTGGTTTACCTAATCTTGACCATTACCTTATTTATCTGATTGAGAGCTCCATTGAACTCGTATATGGTTAGTGAACATTTTAAAGTTTTGTGCTGCAGAATTTGTCCCAGAGCTTGAACAGTACGGGTTCTTGAAGGCTTTAGTTTGTTTGATTTTGGCAATTGTTTTTTCCTTTTCCCTTTAGAAAGCTGGGGTTTTAGTGTTATGAGGAGCTTCACTTTTGGACTCTATTTGTATATTAGCATGATCCAAGTGGGAGATTGGGACAATGTTGTCAAAGAATACCGAAAACTGGTTCACATTATTGAGGCCATAATTTTGTGACCATGGCTCAAAACAACCCCATTAAAAAAATGTGGTGTTGGCCCTAGAATTTTGACTAAGTAGTCCTATTTTGGTGCGGAATCGGCACGGCATGGAATGACCATGGTGCGGAGCAGCCAGGCGTGAAAACATCGTGGTGCGGAACCTATTGGGCGCAAGAGGACATGGCATGAGAGGATAATAGTGCAGAAGGGACCAGCGTGAGAGGACCCAGTCAAAGGAGAACAAGTCATGGAGAACCCGAGAACTTTGGACTCGGAACGAATGCTGAAGACTAGGGGAGCGCGTGGGATGCCGGAGCAGTTAGAAGAATGATTCATATGGGACACTTCGACCTTTTTGATCGGAGATTTTGTACCAGCCCGCAAGGAACGAAACACATGGCCACTAGTATATAGCATAGAGCGAGGATCTAGGGGCACAGGGACCCAAGTTCTCAGGAAGAACTTGTTGTAAAGTGCCACGACTCTCAGTTTGTTGAGAGTCTGTGCACCATTTGCTCATGTTCATTAATGATTGTAACACTTGGTCAGGGCAAAACAAGTATAAATACCCCTGTTAAAATCTTTGGTGATGACGGTCTTTTTGGAGAATAGATAATGAAGCTTTGCCTTGTGATTCATTAAGCATCTAATGGGAGATATCAATTTTTGTCGAATTGTGTTTTGAATGATGAAATACACTAAGTGCTAAAAATGAATATGATTTATTTCTTCGTCTTGTTGTTGGTATCTTTTTTTTTTCCGAGTCGCTAATGTTAGATAGTGATGGTGATCCTTGTAATAGTAATAGTTGCATCTGGGACTAGAAGGATAGTAGTAGTTTATTTGTGTTATTAAATAATCCTTGTTTAGAATTGCATAAAGAAAGATGAACAAACATATATTATTGTGTTACAAAACCTTCGAGAACCGGTCTTTCGCTGCGCGCTTCGGTTGAGCGCGTGAGACCTAACTCTCGCGTGATAGGGCCAACGCGCTAGCTTGTTGGGATAGACTTCAGCACCAGAGTTGGAATTAACAAATAAAACCCAACATTTTGGTTCCGTTGCTGGGACCCGAAGCACTTGAAGCACAGTCATGGGAAGATGTTTGAGTGTATTACGCTGGAAAATATAGAAGAATGGGATATCAATATTGAAGATAAGTTTGCAGTTCCATATCTTAGACCAGGAATCTTCGCACGACAGTGGGTGGAGCAGAATCTCTACAGTCCCTTCTATGAAACCTTCTTTTTGGAGCTTCCAGATCTCTTGCATGTTTGGCTACTCGCATATGCTCAAGGACGATCAAGGAATCTTGGACGAAGGTAGTCTTGGACACTAGAACGACAAAGGGCTCTAGCACGACTTGGAGTCCCGTGGATGCGAGCAGTCAACTTTTGGTGGAGAGGAGTTCGGAACAACGACATTCTGGAGTATGTTGTGACCACCTATTCATGCCCTGAAGAAGCCAAATTCCAATTCCTTCAAGAGCTGCGGGGTCACTATCTAACGCTTTTTGATTTCGAAATTAAGAAATTAATTGTTGACCTGGGACTGGAAACCATACCAATGGACGGCTAAATCCTCTTGTGCATGAGCCGCACATTTGGAAGGGGAGGTTAGAGGTTGAAGAGTGTGGGTTCAAAATGGTAGCCAGCTAGTGTGCACTACGGAAACGAAAATATGATGAAGCTCGGCAAAGAATAATGGGAGTTAGTGGTGCATGAAGAGACCAAGAAGAGTCATGGAGTGCTGTTAGGAGTCGTAGGGAAGCGGAAAAGCACGAGGACCCCATCACTCTCAACCCATGATCTATGCCACTTCTATCTTATGAAGGAGAAACCAGTTGGATGACAAGAATCGAGGAACCAAGTTTGAACCAACCTGGGTCCCCCAACTTTGTGCGTGCTCATGCCTTTGAGTCAGACAGAGTACACATTCGAAATTGGGATACAGACAGTTTGGAGTCAAACGCTGAACCGGTAAGGAATATTGAAACTGAGCCAGTTGAGGCTCATTTAGATTTAACACTATCTTTTCCTCTTCAAGGGAATTCTACGGCACAACTTGGGATGCCTAGTGGAACTGGGCTTCAAGGACAAAATACAGGGCGGACCTTAGTTAACCAACCAACTACCACGCCTCATGCCAGGGGAACTGCTACTGGAGGTGTTGGAGGACTAGGTGGTGGCGCAGGAGGAAGTGGGCTCTCGCCTCAAGGGACCGGGGCTGGAGGTTCCTAGCAACCACTAGCCCAAACACCTCAACGGACCACGGTCTACTACGAGATGACATTACACTTACCTAAATATCGAGGGGTGGAGAACGCAGCTGAGCATGTCCACAAGTGTGAACTGATTTGGAGGGCACGAGGTATCACATCTTCTGAACACAAGGCCACACAGTTTGCAACTACGCTTTTAGAGCGTGCGCGGAAGTTCGACCCTTAACAAGCGGTTGTCGATTTTGATCAGCTCAAAACAACTTTCCTTCAGGAGTTTGACATTCTTGAATTTGAGCAGCAGAGTACAACAACGTTGAAGGACATAAAGCAAGGACTTACAAAGAGTGTATGTGAGTATGACTCAAGGTTTAAAACCTTGCTGTCTAAACTATGCTTTGAAATTAACGCCGCCCAGCATGCACAATGGTTTGTGGGAGGACTGTTACTACCTTTCCGATGGACCTTGTCACAATGGACCTTCACTAGCCAGTGCGAGGCCGTAGAAGCTGCTTTCCTTGCTGAAGCAATGGGAAGGCATTGACACCAGGATTAGTCCCTTTATGGAGGCTTAAATAGCCTCAATGGCATCCCAGCTAGAAAAGTTAACAACCAACAATGCACATGAAGCACGCAGTGGTGTCTGGAGTATCGACTGTGAAACTGAAGGGCATACGAGGAGCAACTGCCTGCGCAAGAACATTTGCGTGGTACTAAAACAAACATGTGAAATCTACCATGAGGAACATGATGTCTGTTCTTGTCCTCTTTTGCAACGAGCTGCACACACTAAAGTGTTTGAGTATTGTAAAATTTGTGATGCCTACTCTCACGACACCAATGACTGCCGATTGATTAGTGATATCCATGAAGCTCGAGTGCGGGGCACGCGCCAAACCTCAGTCGCTAATACCCAAGACAACGGTGGCTACCGTGGGTGAGGGAGAGGATGAGGATGAGGAGGTGGTCGGTTCCCACCCAGAACTTGTTACAAATGTGGATCTCAGACCACTATCAAAGGGATTGCCCAGAGTTCCCGACGTGTGCGTTTTGCAAAAAGGACCATTGGCTGGAAGAGTGTCCTAATCTATATGCGGCTATCACCAAGGAACGAAATGAAAAGGGCGCCAATATGATTCAAATTGATAAACCACAACGGCGTGCATGACCAACCATCCCCATTGTTCAACAAGTAAACATTACTACTCGCAATGGGGGACGGAGCCAGTCAACAGCTAATCCGAGCGAGAAGGTACAATGGGAAGAACCACGAGCTCAAAAGTACCCTGATGCTCAGTGACAAAAAGATGTCCTCCAGGATACGATGGCACTTGTACGAGAACTTCAGGGTGAGATTCAGTTCCTCAAAGACAGATGTAACGCAGCGCACTGTTGTGCAAAGGGAAGTTGAATTCCAAACTGTGGCTCGAGACGACTTCCAGGAACTATGTAAGTGGATGCTAGATGCGGATATTGTCCCACAACTCAGTGCTTGGCTTAAGAGTCAAGCCCAACTACCAAATGAGGTTCACCCTCATATCGTTCGGCAAAGTGAAGACCGCTGTTTAAATCATGCCCGGCGTCAGGACACTCCTAGTTCATCTACTCCCCCAGAAGATAGAGAAATTTTGGTTAACATTCCCATCGACGGATGGGTAATCAGGGACATTTTAGTGGATACTTGTGCAGAAGTTAATGTCCTCACCAAGGATGCCTAGCACAAAATGTTTAGTCCAGCGTTAAAGCCTTCACCTCATGTCTTATTCATGGCAAATAAGACTCGCACTCACCCGATTGGGGTCCTCAAAAATGCCACGGTCAACATCCTTGGAGTACCATTCAAAGCAGATTTTGAGGTTCTAGAGTTGGCTGAAGTTGACGACTACCCAACTCTACAAGGAAGACCTTGGTGCTATGAGAACAATGTAGACTTGAGCTTTAAAAAGCGCTATATTAGCTTCGAGAATACTGATCAACATGTGGTTCTACCATTGGATCAAGCACAAGGACCTCCCTATATAGAGCCTGTCAATGTTGATGAAGACATTAACCACTTATACAATGCACAGCTCGGAATGATGAGCAACGTGATCCAACTCTAGATGGTATTCTACAGTGGATAGACACCTTGTCTATTTCCGACACTACAAGCAATGCTTGTAATTGCCGAGCTCATGGTGATTATGATCTCACTGGGAGAGTATGTAGCACCATCAACAGCCGTGAAAAGCTCCGTGCCCACTCCATAAACGTCACAAGTTTGTTCACCTCACCGGTTTAACAATGAGAGGGCCATTCATAGGACCACTATTGGAAAGACTTGACGAAGCCCCATGGTTCCAAGGACAAATGGAGGTACGTGACTTTGTCCAACGTCTCGAAGAGTTCTATGATACCGAAAATGACCGGATGAGGTCACTGGATCACCTTTTTGATGGCACCGTTGCAAGATGGTGGCGTACCCATAAAGAGCGTCTCCTGTATTGGGATCAAGTACGATTTGCTCTACACCACATATTCCATTACGACAATAAGGTCAGGGGAACAATTAGTTACAGTGGCATGCAAGCACTGAAACCTCACATTGAAGCTTGTGAGACAATATGGAGAAACGAAGAAACATACATACCAGAGTACCTATGGGTACATGCATTCTATGGGACCCTACGCACATGGACATGGGTTTGGTATATTCATGAAGAGTGACACATGGGAACCAGGTTCTGGGAATTACTAAAGGAAAACATGACATCGACACTCTCCTATTCCTCACTAAGAATGGACTTGTGCCTCACTCTCTAGGCCATGCGTGAAGCAGTTCTTGGAGACCCAAGTCATTTGGAAGACTGCCTATGGAATATCCATCAGGGACTCAAGGAACCTTTACATTTGTTCAGTGAGCCTTCAACACATTCAATTCTTGCGCTTACTCCAGTTCCTGATGAAGAATGACTTGAAAAAATTCGCCTGGGGAAGCAAAAGCTTGTCTTTCAAGTAGGCGAAGGTGAGGGATCGACTTCACTCGACCCCTTGACCAACCATTTAGATGTTCTTACAAGCATTGGTACACGAACTGTTCAGGATACAAGTCTTCAAATGGATAACCCCTATCATGGACCTATTCAAACTGTACAACACAACATTGGTACAAAGCAAGAACCGAAGATGGCTACAATAGGAAATTATTGGATTGATACAGAGATCTCACAAATCTTTGAGTTATTGAAAGAATACCAAGATGTTTTCCTGAGGAACTACAACGAAATGAAGGGAGTCCACCCGTCTTTAGGGAAGATGCACATCAAGCTAGTTGATGGCATTCAACCAGTGAAAAAACGACCATACAAGATGAATCCTAATCTTCGGGCGCACATTAAAGAGGAGATTGATAGTATGCTCTGCGTCGGAGTAATCACTCCCATTGCCGAATCCGATTGGGTTAGCCCCATGGTGATTAGTATCAAAAAGGATGGACACATCCGTATTTGTGTAGACTACCGAGTGCTAGCGAGTGCTTAATGCATCTTGTGTAACATATCCCTTCCCAATGCCATTCACGGAGGAAATCCTTGAAGGTGTTGCTGGTTGTGAAGTTTACTCCTTTACAGATGGATTCTTGAAGTACCATCAAGTCCAAATAGCTAAGGAAGATCAGCCTAAAACAACATTCGCTACCGAATGGGGATCATTTGCATATACTGTTATGCCCTTCGGATTGAAAAATGTTCCAGTAGTGTTCTCGCGCATAGCAGTTGAAGCCTTTAAGGACTTCATTCACAAGTTCCTCCAAGTCTATTTGGACGATTGGATGGTATATGGTTTGGTCAAGGACCATTGTGCTAATCTTAGACTCATGTTTGAGCGTTGTCGAGTGTTGCAGATATCTTTAAACATGAAGTGCCTATTCGCGACACCTTTTGGTGTGCTTCTGGGGCATATTATTTGTAAGGACTCTTGGTGGACCCAATGAAGGTATCTGTGATCCTTCGCCTACCAGCACCCAAGACCCAGTGCGAAGTGCGTGCCTTCCTCGGGCACACGGGTTATTACAGAAAGTTCATTCGCAGTTATGCCAAAATTGCCGCACCCCTAGAAGAGCTTTTAAAACACAATGAATGATTCATATGGACTACTTGTAAGGCAGCCTTTGAAGCACTCAAAGAGAAGTTGGTCGCTGCTTCCATTTTGCAATTCCCTGATTGGACAAAGCCATTTCATGTCCATGTGGATGCATCTGACATGGCTGTTGGTGCAATCCTTGCACAACCGGGTGACGGTCCCCTGGATCACCCCATTTACTTTGCCAACAGAAAGTTCACATCGGCTGAACAAAACTATACCACCACGGAACGCGAAGCCTTGTCAATGGTTTATGTCCTGCAAAAGTTCCGATAGTACCTTTTAGCCACTCCATTTATTTTCTATACAGATCATGAGGCTTTAAAGTACTTAGTAAACAAACCAGTGTTGCATGGGAGGATTTGCCGATGGATAGTGCTATTCCAAGAATTCCAATTTTTCGTAATGGTAAAACCCGGGATGGCTAATTGTGGACCTGACCTCCTGTCCCAGATTGAGAATAGAGAACCCTCGGGTGCTATAGAGGATGATCTTCCGGACGTACAATGCTTCTGAGTTGCATGAGTACTTGAAGATTTTTGAACACTAGCTCCGTGCCCGAGTCTCTCACCTCGTAGGAGAAAAAACAACTTGCAGTCCGTGCTGCACCCTTTCAACTCATAGCAGGTGATCTTTACAAAATGGACTGTGATGAGGTACTTCCCTGTTGTGTAATGCAACATGAGCGCCCTGAGGTACTTCGTGAAGTTCACAAAGGAATTGCAGGCGGACATTATGCTGGAGAGGCTACTGTGCGCAAGGTTCTCCTAGCTGGGTTTTGGTGGCCAACTCTATTTCAAGATGCTAAAGCATATGTTAGGCAATGTGATATCTGTCAACACATAGGTAAACCTAATAGAAGAGATGCTGTGCCTTTGCAATCCATTCCTTCTCAGGGACCTTTTGAGAAATGGGCTATTGATTTTGTGGGGCCCATCACTCCAGTAGGATGAGGAACGGGTTCTCGATACATCATTGTAGTAATCGATTACCTTACGCGTTGGGCTGAAGCAGTGCCAACAAAGGATTGTACCGTAGCTATTGCTGCACGGTTCATCTGAGAGAATGTCATAACACGGTTCGGGTGTTCCCTGAGTTTTATTAGTGATTGAGGAACCCATTTTTTGAATGAAACCATTCGCCTCTTGCTGACTGAGTTCATGATTGTACACCACAAGACAATACCATACCATCCGCAGGCCAATGGAACTGCTGAAGCTTTCAATAAGATCCTAGGTACCACTTTAACAAAAATCTGCATTGTTGGCCGGACTGACTGGGATGATAGAGTGTCTACAGTACTTTGGGCCTACCGAACTACCTACAAACGCTTGAACAAAAGCACGCCGTTCAACTTGGTGTATGGCAAGGAAGCAGTGATGCCAGTAGAGTTTTTGGTGCCATCCCTCTGTATTGCGCACGTAGGACAACTAGATGATGAGGCATCTTTGAAAGCGCAGTTGGATATTTTAATGCAATTAGATGAGACTAGGGTCCTCGCCCATTGGAGCCAGGATGTAGAAAAACACAAGCAAAAGGCATGGCATGATTGCCATATCAAGAACAATTTTTTTTCTCCAAGCATGAAGGTCTTGTTATATGACTCTAAGTTCGCACGCCACCTTGGAAAGCTCCGTATCCATTGGGATGGCCCATTTGTAATACATAGTATTCGACCTACAGGGGCATGTCAGTTACAAAGAATGGATGGTCAATTTCTCCCAGGGCACTATAATGGAAGTCGTCTTCGGCCGTATCTCACATTAGAATAACTAAAACTTTTGTAATCAATAAGGCTTATGCCATTAGATTAGGATTTCCTGTTTTCATTAAAAGCGCTGCCTTTGTTGCGTGCAACTCTTTCTTTATGATAATTTGTGTTTTTTATGTTTTTGTTTTCGTGGAGGACTACGAACTGTTTTAGTGTGGGGTAAGAAGTTATACATGAAAGGATAGAAATAAAGAGTGCGCAAGCTAAATGGGCGCGTAAGATATGTGGGTGTACAAGTATTATAGGCGTGCAGGGTACTAAGGGCACGGGAGTCATTTAAGGCACTAAGGGGTAAGGTTCCTGCCTTATGTTAGAAATTTAAAACAAGACAATTGTCTTCCACCACCTTGAAAGGGCGGGATACAATGGTCACCCATTTCCAAGAAAAGACGCGAGAAGGGACATGCCATTAATGCGACAAGGTTAGTAATGGCAAGAAGCGTGCCAATGATGTGATGGGACAAAATCGTTAAGGCATTAATTGCATAAAGCAAGGTTCGAAATACGATGGCCGTTAAAAGGTTTGCATTTATGCTACAAAGTGACCGGGAGAGGGAAGGAATTAATGAGGGTAACCCCCCCTCCCCCGTAGAGCCTATAAATAGGAAGGTTAAAATCATTTTACGCTTTACATTGCGTTAAATCTTGAATTGCTAGTGCTAAGGACGAGCGACGAGCCAGAGGCGAAAAACAAGCGACCACACCAGAATCGAATTAATCAATTCCTGAGCAGAGCAGAGTGTTTGTATCCTTGGCGAGTCACTTAGGTTGTTACCCAAGCGAGAAGAGAGATTTTAAGTCCAAATTGGTGGAAAGGAGTGGAAGTTTTTGAAGTTGTAGGTCTGCCATTGACGAAGCATTAAGCTCAAAAAGCCAAAGTGAGTTGGTCTGCAACCACGTATTTATTTGGGAACGTGGGATGGCCGCGCATTAATCTTCGGGCTCCACAAAGGGTAATGCGGCCTAAGGAAAAGGCCAGGAGACTCGAAAAGCTACCAACTATACCGGAGGAAGAAGAGGTGAGCGGAAGAGACTAGTTTCCCATTAGAGAAGAAACTCCGGAGGACCAAGAGCAGAGACCATAACAAGTACAGCGCACGGAAGGAGAAGCGAGAGAATGTGCAGAAGAAGAAAGGGGAAAGATGGTAAAGACATGGAAGCAGGCGTAGACATCAACGACACAAAAGGCCCCAGCATCTCCGTCTTCGTCTCTATTGATAGAGGAGATGCAATACCCAGATTCGGACTTGCGCACGGAGAACTGGGTCTCCAAAGTATCAACTGCCATCGTATTTGATTATAACCACCGCCAACTGGGGAATGAAGTGGAGCTCCAAAATGACTACTAGGTCAAGACCACCAACACAAGAAATCAAGTGGTCTGACTTAACTATTAAAAACTAGCTGGACGCCACAGGGCTCTTCCAACTCTTTGAGTTGCCCTATTTTGGTAAATCTACGGAGGCAGTGCAGTTCCTCCTCTCGCACGTTCACGAGGACTATATCTACTTCGCGGGGCGCAGCATGAAGATCACCCAAGAGAGAATTAGCAAAGTCACGGGACTTCAGTGCTCGGGGTTGAGTTTGGTTGATGACTTGGCCGACACAGAGGAGATACAGAAGACCGCCACGACGCTAATGTATCAAAAGCAGGGGCATGCGTTGCACATCAAGACCCTGCAAGATCCTGCCCTTCGAATAGCTGTGCGGATCATTTCCACCAAGATCGGGGGGGGCTGATAGTTGGAAGGAGGTGGATATGGCCCACCTTTATATTGTTCACCAAGTCTCACAGGGACTAAAGTACAACTGGGCACTGTACTTTGCCCACAAAATAATTGAAGATGTAGAGAGAGCTCATCAGATGCCTAAGTACAGGTTCCCTTGGGGGTAATTCTCCTTTTGATGGTTTTCAACGAGATTGGGGTGCCGAATTACAGTTCGGGTGCGTTGAAGTGGGTGTACCCTCCCACTCATAAATCCCTTGCCGAGCACTACAAGGCTTTTACTTGCCCCGAACATATCACCCTTTCATACAAGATAAAGATGAGGTATTGGTTTGAGGGGATGGAGGCATTCAAGAATGAGTGGCGCCTTTCGAAGGGCTTACCCCTTGGGTACAGATCAAGCATAATTTGCTGTAAAGCAACATTTCTCCCTTGCGCGGATCCACATGAATCCATTAGGAGAGCTTTCAGCATGGCTCAAGCTGCCCTATGCCTTCTCCATGCAGTACTCCATAGACTCCCTTAATCGGATATATGATGCACAGTCGATCATTTTGCAAGCAAAAACGATTGACGCGGAGCTTCACACCCTTCGAAAGATCTATGTATATCTAGGCAAGAAGGCCTATGTGGAGAGATTAGAGACGGAGTCAATCAAACCTTGATCGGGGAGCAACCTCATAGGCTGTTCTACATGCTTCACCCTCGCAAGAACCCATAGGGTGGAGATCCCAAGGAAAGACTCCCACAAGCGCTGCAACCAAAGAAGAAGAAGCGATCGGATGTGGATGCAAGTTCAAATGGGTAGCAGGTCCCACAAAAGAGGCAAAGGATGGCAGAGGCATAGCCCTCCAGACCTGTTGCTTCCTGTCCCTCCGTGCCTCTTCTGCCTCCACCTCGCCCATCACCTTCACCACCTCATCCATCTCCATCCCCTCACACTTCTCCATCGCCTTCTCACTCTACGCCTTCGCACTCATCTATTCCCGACTCATCATCCCCTTAGCCTACTCTTCCCCTTTCCTCTCCACCTTCTCCACCTTCTCCTTCGCCACCTTCTCCACCCTTACCACCATCTCCCCCAAGTACCACTACCACAAGAGCTGCCCCATAGCTGCATCCAAGACAAGCACCCCAACAAGAGTCCCCTCAAGTGCAGATCCATAGCTCGAGATCGGATTCTGAGAAGACTCCTTCCCCAGTGCAGGAGAAGGCTGCGTCCGATGACTCCTTGCTTGACGCTGAAACAAAATACAATGAGGACGGTGTGGAAGATAGTGAGATGGCCACTGGCGGCCATTAGGACGCTGAGCTTGAACGGGACCCCAATAAGGGGAAGGAACCAACCGTTTCAGAAGGGAAGGAAGATGCAAGAACGACAACCACTACATGCGAATGTTACCAATTCGGCATAGAGGACATACGACTTTATCTTTGGCCGCACTTCCATCCCAAGGAAGCGACTCTTGAGACTAGAAAGCAGGTGTCCTTCCTGCTCGACATGTACAATGAGGAACGCGAGTTCAAGCTCCCGTTGGACAACATCTCCTTGGGTCTGGATGCTCCAGCGCTACCAGAATCAATGAGGGTTGATCCACAAAAACTCACCCTATTGATAGCTAGCGTTGCATTTTTGAAACTTGGCATGGAATAACGTGCCATAACATTTTGTCAGATTCTGATGGGCGGACAACGGAGAGGAAACATGCCAAGGTAGTGGACATGTATAATAAAGTGCTTGCAGAGAAGCAAGCGTTTGCCGAATAAGTGGCCTCTATGAAACAAAAGATCCAAGAGGCCATAGAGGCAAAAGTAAGGGTTTTAACCCCTTGTAAACAATTTTGAAGGATGATCCAGCACTTGTAGATGGCATACCTCTGGACGAAGACGCCATTGAAAAGTTAGAGACTTTGGTTGAACTACTGCTCAAGAAATGCAAGGAGCAACCCGCGCCAAGAGACGAGGGGAGAGAAATTGTTGAACAATTCACCACGGCCGTTGACGTCTACAAGCGCGCATTGGAGAGAGTTGGGGAAGTTATCCCCATTTTGGATGGCATCTTTGCGCGCCTAGCACGCCCTAATAAAGTCTTGGAGGCTTGGCTCCAAGTTGAAGAGGTCCTAAGGCAACAGTTAGTTGATGCTGCCCTCCTAATAAAAGACTGCGCCGAGCGCACGAAAGCATTTAAAGACATAGAAATGATGGAGGAAGCTATTAATAACCATCATCAGCAGCTAAGTGTAAGTTTTGCCACCCTTTGAGGAAAGGTTGATAAGGAAGTCTCCGCACTATAAGACTTCCAGAAGGATGTTAGCGCAGCTTTCAATCAAAAGAGACCATTGAAGGAATAACTGCGAAGGCCCTTGACGCATTGTCCCATTGGGATGGTCTGAAAAAGGAACTCGAGCAGAAGGGGCCCGAATTTTTGGAAGACGCTAGCACGACTTAGTCCGGGACAGACTAAGGGCATAGTGTGGGGTGATGTTGGCCCCAAAATTTTGACTAAGTAGTCTTATTTTGGCGCGGAACCAGCACGGCGTGGAATGACCATGGTGCGGAGCAGCGAGGCACGAAAACATCGAGCGCGGAACCTATTGGGCGCAAGAGGACAATGGCACGAGAGGATAATAGCACAGAAGGGACCAATGTGAGAGGACCCAGTCAAAGGAGAAGAAGTCACGGAGAACTCGAGAACTTTGGACTCGAAACGAATGTTGAAGACTAGGGGAGTGCGTGGGAAGCAGGAGTAGTTAGAAAAATGATTCGTACGGGACACTTCGACCTTTTTGATCGGAGATTTTGTACTAGCCCGCAAGGAATGAAACACATGGCCACCAATATATAGCATAGAGCGAGGATCTAGGGGCACAGGGACCTAGGTCCTCAGGGAGAACTTGTTGTAAAGTGCCACGACTCTCAGTCTGTTGAGAGTCAGTGCACCATTCGCTCATGTTCATTAATGATTGTAACACTTGGTCAGGGCAAAACAAGTATAAATACGCCTGTTAAAATCTTTGGCGACGACGGTCTTTTTGGAGAATAGATAATGAAGCTTTGCCTTGTGATTCATTAAGTATCTAATGGGAGATATTAGTTTTTGCTGAATTGTGTTTTGAATGATGAAATACATTAAGTGCTAGAAATGGATATATGATTTATTTCTTCTTGTTGTTGGTATCTTTTTCTTTTTTGAGTCACGAATGTTAGATAGTGATGGTGATCCTTGTAATAGTAGTAGTTGCATCTGAGACTGGAAAGATAGTAGTATATTTGTATTATTTTAAATAATCCTTGTTTAGAACTGCATAAAGAAAGATGAACAAACATATATTACTGTTGTTGACCAAATTTGACTTTTAGGTCAAATTGGAGCACCCCTAGGTAAAAACTTGACTTTTAGATGTTTTAGGGGTCCAATACATATGTCACAAGGTGTTTTATAGGTTAATTACTGTCATTTGATGTTATACTAACTTTGGTCCTTAGTCATTTTAGTCATTTTGGGTCATTTTGAGGTCAAAAAAAGTGCATTTAATGACTTGTATGGATTTCTTGAGAAGTGTGAAGGTTCCAAAAGATGATGTCATGTTCCATGTGTCTCAAGGGGTCTTAATCAATTAACATAACTGAAAGATGGCAAGGTCTTCAAAAGAAAGGGCAGTTTTTTTGAAGAAAAATGTGAATTTGGCACTTGTACTACTCATGGGGAAGTGTGCCACGTGAGAGAAGATCATAGAATGTCTATTTAGCTTCCCCAAGCTCAGTTCCACATTTGGTTTGCTCTGTAAGTGCCATTTTTGATCCAAAACTGTTTTGCTCCTTTTTCACCTTTTTTGGCAAGCAAAAACAGTCTTCAAGTTTGTACTTGGTACGGCCAGCAAAGGAGGTTTCAGATCAAATGCCTTGGGGAGGTTAAAGTACATTCAAAGACCTTCATTTCCATATAAATAGTTCGAAGAATGATGGCCTGTGTTTCATGAACCATCTTCATGAAGTTAACTGTACTTTTCTATTTGCTGTTTCATGCATCCTATAGGTTTTGCCTTGGTTTGAGCAATTCTGTACAAATCAGTTGGTTATATGGGCTTCAAATGATGTTGACTTCATCCTCTAATGATTCCCATGTTTAGTTTCATGTTTCAAAGTGTTTGGATTGGTCAAGTACATCAAGGTTGCAAGAGAAGCATCTTTTTGTGTGGTTGGCAGGTTTCTACTATTTGCAATACCTTCATGCTTTGGTAATGGTTTCAGAAGATGGGTATTGGTTTATCATGTTTTAAAAGTCCTCCCAATCTCCTCATCTTTCACTCTTATCCTCCAAAGCAATTCTCATGAGTGCAGTCAAGGAACACCATACAACAATTCAATTCCAGGATGTAAGCATGAGAAGAGTATGGTTATAGCATGGCGTGAAAAGTTTAAAGGAGGTCATAAAGCACACTTTAAGGGTCTAGGTCATATGACTAACACCTACAGGTCCTGATGACAACACACAACCAACTTTAAGTGACTGAGACAGACAGTGACCTAAGTATGGGGTTTTGAGAGTGTTTTAGCCATTCAAGGTAAATGAGGGTAAAAGAAAATACTAGGTGGCCTTGAACTTTCAAGAAAAACCTATACACATCATGAGCAAGGTCCTTTAGAGAGGCAATTTGCACCTACAGGCCCTCACACAGTCAACTTTAGTCGACTGTGAGGGGCAGAGAGTAAGGGAGGCAGGATCCCTAATGTGAATTTGACCTAGGTATACAGTGAGTTCAAACTACTACTAAATGACTATGGAGTTATCCAAGGGGGCTTGTGCAACATTTTAGGACCTTGATGACCTATAGGTGAGCCCTGTTTTGAAGCAAACACAGTCACAGTGGGAACTCAGTTTTGACTAAGGGGTATAGGGAGTATGTTGGCCGCTGTAGTCAGAAATGGAGATGAGGACACCTTCATCACAATAACAACAACCTAATGGAACCATAATGATAGATATTGAACTAAGAAATAAGTTTTTAGGGGCAATACACAGTTATTTTCTGACCGTCATGCACATAGTCTGCCTATGAAGAGTTTAGTCTTGGATTTTGAAGCATTTGAGAGGTCAAATCACCAAACCAAGGGCTCAAAATTTGTACACGACATGTTTATGAGTTAAGGAAGCCCCCACAACCTCCACTTTGTATGAGGGAACAGGGGAAGTGCCCTCTGTTTTGTCTCATACAGAGGGCACTTCCCTAGGGTCAAAATTGGCAATTTTTAGAAGATGAGTAGGATGGTGGACCAAAAGCAAAAGAAACCTTCAATAAGGTCGGAGAGGTTGGAAATAATCCATACCAACATGAAAAGCCTTTAAAGGAGGGGAGAAACCAAATAAAATGCTCAAAACCTTCAAAGTTGCAGGCAGGCCTATATGGTAGTTTCAGGCATGAATACCAAGTGTGAGATCATTTTCACTTTTAGCCCTAAGTGAGCTTTTCAATTGATTGTGATATGTCTGTGGGATCATATTATAGGTGTTTGAGCTATTTGGGAGCAAGGAAAACCATCAAAAGTCATTCTGAGCCCTAAGGTGTAGTCAAATCTGTTAGGCAAGGTTCAAGCCTAAAGCCAAATGAGAGGTCATTCACAATTCTAACATGATATGAGCATTCCCATGAATTGAAGCATGCATTTGGGGTTACATCAGATGTGTACAAGCTTTTGGAAGGCAAGCAAAACACAAGGAAGCCCTTTTTTGACTCAAGAACCAACTCAGGGTTGTTGGAAAGGAGGAAGGAGTTTGATAGGTCAAGTTCAAATGCTCACATCTTTTTGGAGGGTTTGCATGGAGGCCAGAGGAGTTCAGGGATGTTGATGGTCTTGAACTATGAATTTGTGGAATTGGTTGGCAACTTCAACGTCAGGTTTTTATGAATGAACTTTAAGAGTGGAAACATGGATAAAACCCTTGCAAACCCTCAGTGAAGACCAGTTGGGAGAAATGGAGTTGGATAGCTGATCCAATGGCACAATTTGACTATTGGAAGTTGCAAAGGACTCACTCAAGCTACCCCCCATGCTTTTTGGCTGTATAGACTTGTACGGACTTGGTGCAAAACAGGGTATTTTTGATCATTTTGTGTGTTTTGTAGGTTCTAGAAGGATTCTGAGGATGAAACCAACTTTAGGAGGAAGCTTTAGACTTGTTATAACTCCCTATGGTCATTTCATTCCAAGGAAAAACTCCTAAGTGTCCAAACCAGGTGCTTCATCTCAGCGAGTCAAAACTGGCATAGTGGACAAGTTAGTGAGAAGGGTATAAAACTTCATGTGAGCTGATTTTAAAGCATACCTGATGCCTTTAAGGCCATGGAAGGTCTTGACAGGTGCCATCCACTCCCATGGATTTTCATGGAAAACTGAAGCCAATTTTGAGGCCAAGTGTGCAGGTTGCATGGAAGAGGAATTTTCTTGACAACAAATGATGTAGCTCATTTTGGGATGATCCCAGATGACCAGGCCTGCAACCAATGCATGGAGAGGCATACCTGAAACCCTTCCCCTTCATTCCAATCATCAGACCTGTCCCTAATTAGTTTTGGGACGTTCATAGAGGTCCAAATCATAAAGGCAGTTTTCTGAGCCAGAATGAGGAATCTTATGCCACTTTGTAAGAGTTTAATGACTTGTATGGACACTTGGGTTTCCTGACCTTGCATGGTTTGTCTCATATTTTCTTCTCATTCACAAGTAACTGATTTTTTTAGCTTGACAAGTGTCCTTGTGACCTTTGGATTTCTCTCTTCTCCTCTCTCTCAAGTTCTATAAGAACTAGCCATTTTGGCCATTGTAATCTATGCTCCACCTGAGTATGGCGAAGCCTTGCTCATTTGCATACCTTTTGATCAATAAGACTACTGATTTTTACCTCTTCATAATTGTTCTTAGTGTGTTCTACTTGAATGTTGGATCTTGCTTAGTGAAGACTATGGTTCCTTAGCATGTTGTCTCATTCTTTCACTCTATTTGCAGTTGGAAAGCTTTTTATTGCAGGGCATGTGAAGTGTTCTAGGAAATGTCAAGGATTGAGTTAGTTTTTTCATTAGTGCCATTCAAGGCCTCTTGTCTAGTCCTCCTAGCTTTGCACATTCATCCATAACCTCATAATGTAACATTGATGTGAGAAGATGCAGATTGAAGGAGTGTATGTTTGGTTAGTCCTTTGTTCTCATGTGTAACATGTTGGTTGGAAGTCATCAATCTATTTGATGTATCACCTCCCTTAGGATAATTTGCTTTTAGTTATCTCTCTCCTTTTTCACTCCCCAAAGTTTAGGTGTAGTTGCAATTCAAAGTGGTACATCAAGGAAGCTAGCCTTATCTAGAGATTTACCTCATCCTTAGGCTATCCACAAGCGTAGAGGTGTTTCCATTATGCCACTTGGATGAGGAGATCTTAGGCATCTCCTCAAAGGGTGCAAATTCAAGTGACAACAACTATGTTCCAAAACCTTCAAGAACCGGTCTTTCACCGCGCGCTTTAGTTAAGCGCTTGAGACCTAACTCTTGCGTGATAGGGCCAACGCGCTAGCTTGTTGGGATAAACTTCAGTGCCAGAGTTGGAATTAACGAATAAAACCCAACATGTGGGAAAGCTAGGATGTATACAACATGATGAAAGGGTGCAAAACTTTGTATGGCAATGTTTGACCCTCAAACATGTTTTTGAAAGACCCAAAAATTACAATATATGAAAATATATAATGTTTGAAAAATTTGGGAAATTGAAATAATCTTTTTATGAGTTGCATGCTCCAGATCCTAGGAGATATCCGGGGGACAACACTTTAAATGAGAATTTAGATGTGTTGTACGTGTGCGGGGAAGTAATATAAAATAATATTTAGAGAACATTATAAAGAAAATAATATAATTGGAGCAAAAAGTTTTATTAATTTGTGCATTTTGTACATGGTATACTTTCGAGGGAGATGTATGGATTTTTATCTCCTACTACATGATTGGTATCTAATGCTATAGATATGTATACATATATTATGAAACCATGAAGGCTTAAAGAATCGTTGTGGAAGTTGAAATGGTTGAGCTTACATGTGCGACTCTTTGACTTTCGATGGTTGAGCTAGATGACGTTAATAGTTGATTGTCTAAAAATTCACTGCGAGTCGTTGCCCCTCGGCTACGCAAGGGGAACCCTTTGACTCATATTGGTGGCTCTGCCCGCATTGGAACAGAGGAAACAATGTTGTTGGCCCTTGGTGGTCCTACACAGTGTGATTGGACCTAAGTAGTGTGGCTTGTAGGTTTTTGGGACCCTGAGAAAGCCATTAGTGAAGAAGACTACATAAAGTTTGGCATGTGGATGGATGGCACCATGTTCGCTCTGCCCAGATTATGTTGTGCTACTGTTGAAGTGTGTGCGGCATTTGGTGAATATAGAATAGTGATCTTGGAGGTTTGTGAATCTCCAGATGTGGTTTCGGAGTAATGGAGACCACTGAATAGGATTTGTAAGCCATGAGAATGGGCTTGGTAATTGTTGGCCAAATTTGGCCTACATACAAAACTTTGATGGATTTGGGGTAAGCAGTGGAGTAGGTTCTTGGTTGAAGAGTGATCCAATGGCACAAGGAGCAAACAGACTTCAGGATAAGATTAAGTCACTTGCAAAGCTTTTGAAACACTTTAAGCAAGCTTAGAGTGTAAATTTGGCAATCTTAAGGGACCAAACCATCATGGCATGTCATGCAGGAACGAGCGGAGCAAGCTGGTTGTGCATTTAATAATTACACTTGAGAAGTCTGCTAGAGCCAAAAGATTGCATGGACATGATATATTTCATGCCTAGATCATCCTTTGCAAATTTTGTATCTTGATGACTTTTCTATCTCAAGATATAAGCATCCAAAGTTGAACTTGCAGAGTGGGATGTGCGTGCAGACGTCAAGTTTAAGCCATGTGAAGTAGCCGTTTAGATTCAAATATCCTTGAGGATGAACGTGAGACTGCCAAGTGGCATGATCTCGCGAGCTTGCAGCAGATCTAACGGCGCGCGGGTGAGGAAAGAGTCATTGGGTCCAAGCAGATCGACAATGCACGATCCATTGTGCAAAGACAGATCAACGACGAGCGTGAAGTCAACAAGTCAGTGAATCTCGTAGACAAATGTGCAGTTGCCAAGTGTCACGACCGCGGTAACTGCCGGGTAGATCAATGGAGCATGTTCAATCGTACAAACGAAGATCAACAACGAGCGAGAGGTCAACTAGTCAGAGGATCTTGAGGACAAATGCGAAGGTTTCAAGTGTCGTGATCACGTGAACTCCCAAGCAAATCAACGGTACGTGTTTAATCGTGCCCAGAAGATCGGCGGTCGATATTAAAGGTCGAAACCAAAAGCTTTCAAGTAAAGGTCGAACACGGTTCAGGTTGAACCAAGGGCAAATATTTCAAGGGGATGCCACGAAGGCAGACACGTTGGACAAAAGATTTTGCCACCCTGAGTAGGTAAAATACATAAATGCAAGATCAAACGTGATCTAAGTTACCAGGAGCAGACCTTGCAAAGCCGTCTAATGCCATTAAAGCCCTGTAAAACTTTTCAAGAGCTTCTAGACGTAGGTTTTACGACTCGTTCAAATTCAAGAAAACCTAGCCTACGGATTTGCGTTTGCAATCATGACTATATGAAAACCAATAAGGTGATTGGTTTTCATCAATAATAGATCTATATTTAGGATTTGGAAGCAATGGCAGAATGGTGATTGTGCAAGGAATGTCAGAAGGAACATCAATGAGCAAGCTCAAGTAACTGCCTGATAGCGTGAAGAACATCAAGCATGATTGAAGAAGACAGTGGAGCATTTAGTGTTCCAAAGTCCTTAGGTACTTGTTCTTGTTTGATGGATTATGACTCAGCATCCTCCGATCAATGTTGATCGATCAAAAGTGGTTGAGCGTCATTTATTGTTTGTTATTTGCTCAGTTCGCTCTCCCCCCCTTCTCCTATATATTTCATTTTCTTTCTCATTGGAAAGGGCTCACTCTCAAATATCTTTCTTAGAGACAAAGACTCTTATGTTTTGGCTACGCCAAATTTGTATTGTAACACCTATTTGATGTAATAAAGACTAAATTCCTCTATTTGCAAGCTGAATTGAAGTGTGTCATTTGAATTCATTGATGTGGTTAAGTGAATGTATGCCTTCCTTGCCTCTGTCTGAATTTTCTCACCTTCATGCAGTGTTTGATAGCTCTCACAGGTCATTCTAAGTGCATATATAGTCTGTTGATTAGTTTGGAAGTGGACATTTGCCCTCCCATGCTAAGATTAATAGTTAGTTCTTGCCTTTTAGTGAAATACTTATGTGGAAGCTTTTCAAAGAGTGAATGAAGTGATGTTTAACAGTCTTGAAAGTGTCTCATAGTGTGTCTTGTGCAGACATAAGTGTTCAAAACATTGGTGCATCACCTTCTTTTCACATGTTTTCATGCAATTAGTGTCTTTTCTCTCCCTTTTCCAAATCAGAGGTTAGTGTAGGTGATAAATCCAAAAGGAAGCCAGCCTTCTCCGGAGGCTCAACCTCACCATAGGACACCCACACCCTGAGGTTGTTCCCAATTTGTGGCTTAGTTGGAGGGAACATGAAGAACTTCCCCCAGGGGTGCAAATTAAGACCACAACAGTAATATCAATGGAACTGCTTTTGGAGAATCGTCCTTGATCTTTCATGTCACAATAGATCCTCTGTAATGCCCCTTTTAGGGCTGAAATTCAAGCAAAGGGGTCTTCCAACAAACTCTAACAACACAACATCAAACCCTAACACAAACTTATGCAAATCTGAATTAAATGAGCTCAAACCCTAGCCATAAATTACTAAATTATGAAAAAGAGCATCTAGGACACAAATATCGATATTTCCAATCAAATTTTCATAAATTACAAAACTGATGCAACTCAGAAATATATTCCAAAACTGATTTTTCTCTTCAATCAAATAGCTGTACAATAGCACAAAAATACCAGCATTGATTGTGTGTATTCAGATTACAAATTGGGCCTGTTTTGACCCTTCAAATTGCATGGTTCAATTCCCAAATGGGTGCTGCTGTCTAGGTCAAATTGCTGTTTTATTTCCTTGAATTTTCTGATAATAGATAGCTGGAAATGCTCATAAAAATAGCAGAAAATTATCAAATATACAGCGCTGTAGTTTAGGCTTGAAACAGCCCTAGAAGATGCTCAGAAAGACCCCAAAAGGGGGGATCACCCAACCTCAAGTGGCAGGTTGCTGCCCTACCAAACCCTGCAACTGTTTGCTGCCCTCAAATGTGGCCTCGAAACCCTAGGCGCTGTCTAGAATGTAATTGCCACCCTCCATGATGAAGCCCCTTGCTGCCAAGTGCCAAGAATGGTAAAAATTCTGCCCAAACGGATAGAAGTGCTGCCAAATCAGATCAACGGAAGTGCTTTGCAACCCCTGAATGAGGATGCCCTAGCTGAATGTAAGGGTTTCTGTCCCTACTTCAGTCCCCATGAAGGTTTTCCATGCTTAACTTATAAAATCAAATTATCAACATAACATAATGCTCAAATGAGCTCCTCTATATCCTTTCCAATCATACCCCACTTACTTTATTTTTTAATAATAAACCATAAGTTGTCGACACTTTCTGGCCACTTAGTAAAATTTTTCTAGATATATCTGTAGCTTTTGACGGGAGCAACTGAATCGGTTACATCAACGGCCACAACCAGCTGATACCAAAATACCAATATTCCCGCCACAACCAGCGTTTACGATCCCGCCACAACCGGTGTTAATACCAATACGGCCACAACTAGGCTTTTCCATACCTCCGAGATTTGAACCTGGGTGGTGCATATAACAACCAAGTTGCTTTACCAATGCACCCCCATCTCTTTGGTGGCCACTTTATTATTAATTTTACTTTTAAGTATAAAAAAATCTTTTTATTTTAGTTAGAATATTATTTTAATTTAGAAAATGGGACATTACATCCTCTCAACTCTTTGGAGGAACCGTTGTTGCAGGGCTTTTCAGACTGCAATTTGAATTGTTTCTTTTTGTATTTTTATACTGTTCACATTCTGCAAAAAATAGCTTTAAAGGAATTCACATCTGAATGTAAGGATCAGAAATTTTATGGTAGAGTAGAGAAATTCGAGAGCATATTGAGGTAGCTTCACATCTTTTCTCAAAGATTGCTTCCTCTTTTGCATTAATCAGACAGTGTGCTAGCTTTGCACCTCTTCGCAGAGATTTCTACCTTCTTTTATGATATAGAGATTAATGTCTTACATCTCTTCTTAAAGATAGCTGTACGTACCTCTCAAATTAATGAAGCAATTAGTTTCTTTATTACATATATATTTCTCATTCTGCATATTTTTATTTGTACTCTTTGACGGTTCATTTAGTAACCACTCTAGAATTTTATTTTTATGTTACAATTGTTTTAAGTAATTGTTTCCACCTGTAAAACATCTTAGTTCCAACAACTTAGTGTGTTGTCCACCGGTTTGCCAATTAAATCCTGATTTTAGCAACATCTAAGTTTTTCCCATGGAACTGTAGCCCTTAATGATGCTTGGAGTTGTTGCATAGTCCCCTATCAGAAGTTCCTGTCCATCCTTAAACTACTTTCCTCTTCTCAATGTTTGGTATCTACATAACTACCATTGCAACTCCAAAAAAGAGCGGTGATAACCATACATTTTTTATGACAAGGTCTCTCAACAATGTAAGCGGGGGAGTGATGTATGATGGTACAAATTTAATGTTTATAAGGTTAACTTCTTTATGATTGGAAATATCCTCTGTTGTAACATTTGCTGATTTTTTGACCTGGATTTGGTTTTAGGGAACCGGAAGTTTTGAACGCTATAAATTCAAGTTCATTTTTATGTTTTTTTTTAATTGGTAAAATGAGGGGTTCTATTGGGGCCCTCACGCTTTTAGAAGAAAAGAACAGAACAAAGCCAACAATGTGGCAGTATGGATAATCATAAAGATTACTCAAATATCAAAGACAACAGCAGATTACAAAATAGCCCATAAGCCACATTTGAACCCAAACGGGGGCAGAATTAACCCAAACCTTTGTTCGATCTGAGGGACATGCGCTTGGAGTAGAGCGCTTTCTCATGCTTCTTTCTATGCTTGACCTCTATCCATCCATTATTAGAAGATACTGCAGCAAGTTCCTTGAAGGGAAATGGTGAGGAAGTTCCAAACCTTGAGGAAACATGCTTCCTACAGCTAGTTGCTTCAGTAAAATCTCTACAATGTGTCTGAGGCTGAGAGGAGGGTATCTAGAGGTCCCATACCAGAGGGAGCTCTGGTTAACATCTCCAAAGAATCAAAACCAAAACCATCCCTATTAGTAGGGAGAGCAATACACTCTAGAGTCCTCATTGAGTCCGACACATAACGGGTCACCTCTTTCTTTGAAGCATCAAACCCGATAACAACATCAGGAGACATAGGAGCAGGCCCAGAAGCATATACAATAGGGGCTTCCTTAGGTGCAGCTAAACCCACTCCTGTGTTCAAGCTTTTATATGTAGAAGCCACCAAATGGTGGCAGGCCCCTGCCCCACGCCACCTAGTGGGTAGAGTCTTTCTAACTTTGTTCAATTCTCCACCAAAGGGCTTGGAAGAGAGAGAAATTCTTGCCGACAATTGGTTAGGGAAAGCTGCAGCCAAGTGCCTATGAGAAAAATAGGTCCTACATCTAAAGGTCACATAAAACTGAACAATTTATAACTATACAATTTTTTACATAAAACTAAAAGTCATTAAAAAAATAAAGAACACTAAGGTCTAAAATTTACCCATGAAAGTTGACTGTGCTTCTGCAGCAGCCAGCAGGTAGCTTCACACAGCAGACAGCTTACGGCTTCTTTATGCCCACGCAGCTTCTCCATGCAGCACAGTACCCACAAGGTGACAGCAAAGTCGATAGGGCCAATGAAAAAATAGCAGGGCAAATGAAATTTCACAGCTGAATATATTATTTCACTGACTTTTTCCAAACCCTAAACATGACTTTCAAAAGTTTAATGCATTTTAAAACAATTTTTTAAATCTTGTTTGCTGTTTTGATTCACCATTTGATCTGTACGAATGTATTCCCAATTTTCAATGAAGTTTTTGGGGGGTTTGCTGTGCGGTAAATTGTGAGTTTTTTATATATAAAATTTGGTGAATGCAGTGACTTAGTTGAAAACTGCTTATGGAGGTCAGAGAGTCTAGGCCAAAAGCTGTTGAACCTGCAAATCAGACTGTGGTCCTTGTAAAATCTTTTTGGTCTGTGACCTACGTACCCAACCCAAGAACTGGAATAGTGGCAGCCTTATCTACCACGAAGGTCCCAGATTTCTGTTGAAAAGAAACATCAGCAAAGAGTGAGGAAGGAAGCTTTAGGGTGTCTTTTAAGGAGCGCTGAGAGTGGTTTTGAGGAGACAAGTCAACAAAAGTAGGAGAAGAAGAGGAGGGAAGCAGATCAGGGCAAGCCCGAAGGGCTGCAGGCATAGAAATCTGAACGAGTCTGTAAGAGGGGGTTTAAACCACAGAGCAGCATTAGAAGCAGCACAAATGCTGTGGGGAGGCAGAAGAACACGCGTCATTTGCAGATGAAAGGCATAGATGCCATGAAGAACAGGGCTGGGAGGTTTATTCAACGTGCTTTTTCTCTTCATTGGGCTTTTTTCTTCATTTTTATGTTTTTTACACTTTACAGTACATATTATATGTTTTTTTTACATATTTTTCCCTCAATTAATAAAATCTCCAATGCACTAGATATTATTTTTCCATGAGATTGTCTATGAATTCCTCTATGCAATTAGGTCATGTGCACACATGCTAGAAAAGTTAAGGCCATCAATAAAGGTCAGAAACTGTCATTTTTTTGGCGCTTGTCTGATGTAGGAGTATCCTCGCCCCTCGGTATGAACAACTATCCGACATATTCAAAAACATGTTTTAGTTACACAATAAAGTGATTATCAATCCTGGTGTTTGGACTTTATCTTCAAACTCTGAGGAAATCACCATGATGGGAAAAGAGGTGATAACAATTCGAAAGGGAGTCAGAAATGTTTGTCCTTACATGGCTCATAGCATCCAAGTCAAGGATATGGTGTTCTGGGAACCTCAAAGATGAATTGAAGGCATATTCGATGTGTGTTTTTGCTCCTTAATGTGTGTGCATCATCAAACTTGGAGTGAAAGATGTCTATTTCAAATTTTACTTGTTTTACCTCCAAACAAGGCATTTTTGGAGCATTATGCCTAGTGGATATTGGGTTGTTGTTTAAGAGGGTGTGAATAGGTCCACCTTAAAAGTTGTCATTATAATCAGAAAACCATGTTTGTCACGATGAACTTTATGATTAAATCTGTTTTCACTCCTTGTGGGTGTTTTCTTGGAGGAGCTTATGCATGGAAATTGAAAGAACATTGTCGGTGGCGTTGGGGAAAGATCCACGGCTATGTGGCAAGGCAAATAACATCCCAAAAACATATTAAGAAAAATAAACTCCTCTTGGAAAAGAGGACATTTTGCTTCATACTTGGGCATTTTTTTTCCAAGGAGACAAGGAGAAAAACAAGGAGAGAGAACCATGAGGGAGAAGGATAGAAAACATTCCTGAGGTACCTTAAAACACACAACAAACCTGATCCTTAACATTGATACCCAAACAAAAGAAACAAGTGGGAAGAAGACGGAAAATACAATTTTTTTTTGGCTTGGGAGCAAAGGTGTGAATGTTGGTAAGTTTGGGGCAGTCTCAGAGGGTGCCTGAAGTATCAGTAGAAAGACCTAGGCATGGAGATGGTGAATCTATTGCTAGATTTAAAGTTCAGACATCCTCCTCTGTGTGCAGGCCATTTTCAGGAAAACACGGCAAATTTTGCGAGGAGAAGGTTATGGAGTTTGGAGAGGTTCCAGGGGAAATGAAGAGTAGTTTTGAACCGAGTATTTTGTTTTATTGAAGGATCAACCTTCAAAAGTAAAACAACATTTTGTTTTGCAGCAGATTTTAATCGTCCAAAAATAAACTAATTGTTTGACAAAATGCCAATTCTTGTTTCCTTGCTGTTTAGCATTTATGAGGATTGAAGAAAGTGGTTTGTAGGTTGTTTTGACGTTTGCATGCCTGGATAACATCAAGGGATCATCTTAGAACCTGATAGATATATTTTGCTTCATTTTAAGCTCATTTGTATGCTTTTGAACAGGTGAAAATATTCCTAATTTGTAAATAAAGACCAAGTACCTTTAAGTTTGTGTCATATGAACGGCTGTTTGTTAGTCTTTTATTGACCATGAATTTATTTAAAGCACCACTGGGCTCTTTTGTGTTGTTTACATCATTGCAAGGATGGAGTATCTATGGTTTTGATGTTTGAATTTGACATTGAATGTAAGTGCTGTTGGTGATTGTAGTCGGAATTGCTTGACAGGTTGATAGGTTAGACAGTCATTAAATGGGTTTTCTTACCTTGTCTGCATCATTGCCCTAGTTCACGCTGAAAATCAGTAGTATACTCTCCCTGACTGCATATATTGAAACTTTTTACTTGAGGATTTTCTTAGAGGATTCATAAATTGAAAGCTTAAAAGAGCTTTCAGCTATAAGTATCAAATTTTGATCGGGGCTAGTGTAGTTCGTTAAGATTAGAAATTAAATTGTTTAACGATAAATATGAAACACAAATTTCCTACTGCAGGCTAAGGTCTTAGTTGTTCATTGAAACTTTACTGGTTCCTTTACGTGCCAATCTGAGCCACACCAAAACTCTACTTTTATTGTTATCTTTATATATCTGCAGTCTTCTATATGAGGTCTGGAAATTTGAGTACATTCATGTTGATCTTAGCACTTTTATCACCTATTGTAGATGATCTGTGTTAGTGATCCTTCGATTTTTATTCACTCAACATTTACCAAGACTTAAATAATTCATAGTCCATATTTTTGGCAGGTTGAACAAGTGATATGTAAAAGAGGTAGGCATACTAAAAGGGGAGAAATGATGTTCTGAATAAAACTAGGTAGAATCTTTGCTTTTGCATATTTTATCTTCTTATTACAATGTTGCTCCATCACCCTTCGATATCCCTTGGAGCCCAATTTATAGGAATAGATAGACACGACGCCTTTCAGAATGCCTGTATTTGGGGACATATTAAGTATTTGGAATAAATTGAAATCTCAAGATTATGAAACTGGCATCTTATTTAAACATTTAAAATATAATTGCATAAATGCTGAAGATTGAAATAGTTGGATTTTGGGTGTGGCATCCTACCCCATTTGAAGTTTATTTTTCCTTGGAGCTGATTGATTCTTGCATGTATTTCCTCCTTGAAGATGGGTACACTAAACGTCGGAATTTGTTCCATTATACACGATGAATCCAGAAGCCAATTATTCTAACTTTTGTCTTCATGAATACGACATGAACTCAAGTTGGTAGTTATTGAAGAAGGGCTATTTATCTAAGGAGGTTTGGCTGGGATATATACATGAGAAGATTTGGTGTAGAAAGAATATAGATAGGACACCCCCGGTGGAAAAAATGGTGACAAAGATTGGGTGTTGGTTCCCTTTGGTTGCTTTTATGGAATCATGATAATCTGGCCAAATGTGTCTATTTGAGAGGTTTTCTTCTGGTTATTACCATAGAATACCATGATATAACACCAAGGCAGCAGTTAATTAACTCTTCCTAAATTGATTCACTATAATTATTCTTTTTTAATGAGAAAAATAGCCAGGTAGATGGAATAGGATGATTAATGAAGCGCTTATGTTGAACCTAATCATATTACTAATCAATCATTTGCATGACTATGAGTGTGTCCCTTGATACATACCCCTTTGGTGTCTATGCATTTGACAACTTAACATATTGTATTCATCATGTTATCTGTACAATCATTATATATATATATATATATATATATATATATTTGGTGTTTATGTATTTGACAACCTAACATATTATATTCATCATCTTATCTATGCAATCATTTCATATATATATGTACAGATAAGATGATGAATACAATATGTTAGGTTGCCATACATACATACATACATATACATATATACATACATACATATATATATATATATATATATAGTGTACGTGTAAGATGATGAATACAATATGTTAGGTTGTCATATACATATGTTGTGTACGTGTAAGATGATGAGTACAATATGTTAGGTTGTCACACACACGCACACACACATTCATCTCATAAATATGTGTGCAGATAAGATAATGAATACAAAATGTTATGTTGTCACTCTCTCTCGCAGAGTGTCAACCTAACATTTTGTATTCATCATCTTATCTGTACACATATTTATGACTTGATTGTGTATATAAAATGATTAATACAATATGTTAAGTTGTCATATATACATGTACACAATATGTTAGGTTGTCATATATATATGTTTTCATATATGCATGTACACAATATATATTAAGAATATGATATTTCAGGTTGTCATATATATTTTTGACAACCTAACATATTATATCCATCATTTTATCTGTACAATCATTTCATATAAATATGTACAGATAAGATGATGAATACAATATGTTAGGTTGTCATATATAGAATACAAGATGAGTCCCTATATGGAAGTGGTAATGATGTGTTAAATAGTGATAAACTACATTTTAAACAATTCCGACTCTGATTGCGATCAATCAAATTCGGGAGAAGTTCAATGAAGGGTATTGCTAGGAGAGAATTATTCATCACCGAACCTTGAAAATTCAAGGGTTTATCACAAAAAAGAATGTTATGGTCCTTGTTGATTCTGGTAGCACCCATAATATTATTGACATGTTTTCAAACTAGAGGGCTCTGTTTATTTGCTTATCCCATAAAGAATTTTGATGTTACAGTTGTTGATGGTGCCACTAGAACTTTTCAAGGGAAATGTTACGAGGTCGATTTGACTACGTAAGACTATTCACTATAGGAGACTTTCTGTGCCTTGCCTTTGGCAGGAATTAATATAGTTGTGTGTTGATTGGTTAGAAGAATTGAATACATTTCAACAGATATCTGGAGTCATTTTATCAAATGTATTTGGGAAAGTCAACTAAACACACTTAAGGAATTTATACCCACGCCAAGTGAGTTGATATCATCCCATGCAATGGAGAATATGATTCAAGAAATGGGCACTAGCATTTGTGGCCAGATATTTAAACAGTTGCAAAGAGGATATATCACACATCTAATCAAGTAGACTAATCTATCAAGAGCAGAAGCATTTTGAAAAAAAAATAATGGATATGCATCTCAAGCAGAGGGGGCTTGTTATGAACCTAATTATGTTATTAGTTAATTATTTGTATGAATGTTTTCCTTAACACATACCCCTTTGGTGTCTCTCTATCTGACAGTTGACACCGTAACATGTTGTATTCATCGTCTTATCTATATAATCACTCATGTATCAATATCAATGATATTCTATGTCTTATTATTATTTATTGTCTAGTAGCTTATTGAAAAACACATGCCAAGTACAGAGTCAAACTATTTACATACTATCTAACGTGTGGGTGCCCGGGCATAATGACATGGTTGTTGACCGGTCATTCCAATGTGGTGTTGGCATTGGAAAATATATAAATTTCTTGAAAACGTTGTAGTATAATCAAGTCATAAATAAACCCTCTTTGGATTGTTACAGCATCTATCAAGAGTTCATACAAAACAATTGGGCTTTTCCCTTTTCAGCTAACTACTCAGCGCCAAGTTGGTCTCTTATGCAAAGCATTCTTATTGGTTCCAGATGGCCTTACTGTTTGTGTAGACTATCTGCGACGACATTGGTTACCCATCCTTGGGTTCTCACTTGGCCAAATAGAAGTGTGCTCACACTAGCTCTTTATTGAGACCGAACACTGAATCCTTCCCAAGGACAGGATTTGAAAGTTAGGCTCTCTTTAAGAGGTGGAGACTGGAGACCTTTTCATCTTTAGATGCTCAGTTTATCGAGATCAGAGAAATATTTCTAGTTTATATTTGGAGACTCTTTGGAGCCTATCTATCTTCTTCTGGTTTCTTGACAAAAGTGTACCTAATGCCCTGTTTTTACTGCTGGTATTGATCTTGATAGTAAATGACTGGTCAGTCAGTGAAGTAAAGCGTGCGGTATTGTCAGATCATCACACTTTGTTCAGCAGTAGACCGTCAATCTTTAAATGGGTTCAATTAAACCTCACAATTGATCCTGTATCATCAGCTTCTCGAGCTCTTCCAGGAGAGCATTGACATTGATTGTGAGGCAAGTGCATTCCACGTTTGGTGCGTCTGGGGATAGCTCCATTAGCTCCTTTTCCATCAGGCGGCTTTTTAGCGGATGTTATCAGCTCTGCATTGGTGGTGGTACATATGAGGATAGTATTTTTTGGTTTCTCGCCTCATATCTAGTTACTCTTTTTTGAAAGTCCGGCTCTGTTTAAGAGGTGGAGACCAAAGACCATTTCATCTTTAGATGCTCATTTTATTGAGATTAGAGAAATATTTGTAGTTTATATTTGGGGATTCTGAAAGGAGCCTATCTATCTTCTTCTGGTTTCTTGACAAAAGGGTACCTAATACCCTGTTTTTACTGCTTGTATTGATATTGATAATAAATAACCAGTCAGGTAGTGCACTACAACCTGCAGTGTTGTGAGACCACCAAACACTTTGTTTGGTGGTAGAGTGTCATTCTTTTAATGGACTCATTCTATACCTCACAACCGATCCTGTATTATCAGCTTTTTGAGCTTATCCAGGAGAGCATTGACATTGATTGTTAGACGAGTGCAATACACCTTGGTGCCTCTGGGGATAGCTCCATTAGCTTCTCTTCCACCAGGTGACTTTTTAGCGGATGTCATCAGCATTGGTGGTGGTACATATGAGTACAAGTATATTCTGGTATCTCACCTCATATCTAGTTACTCTTTTTTTATGGTTAAAAGTTCAGTATACATAGCTGTAGGACGGCAGATAAAGTAGCTTGATAACCATTAACCTATAAGTTTGTATTTCATATTTTTCTTGTGAAAGATGCTGGCTGTATTTCATAGCTATCAACGTATAAACTTGTATTTCAGGCATTCCCATATTGTGTTATTTTTTCTGTCTGTATTTTTGTGTTCCATTGGCTGACCTATGGCACTAGTTGATATTTACATAGCGTCTTTCTTCTTTTACATTTCTCTCTGTAGTTCCAGATTTACGCACCCTAGAAGTTGGAAGTTCAGTCATAGATAACTCAAGGGCTTTATAAAAGTGGCTGGAAGTGCCGTAAATTTCAAGGTATATTTTTTGAAGTTCCTAGTCTTTTTACTTCATCTTGCTTCTTCAACAAAGAAGTCATTAGTTTTGTAGATTTGGATTTCATTGAGTATATTCCATTTGCAAGCCAAGCACGAATTGACCCTCTAATGTCTTATATTTTTTCACATTATTGCTTTCAAGCTTGATTTTTTTCCTGCATTTCCTCAAGAACCACTGCCATCCTCCAAACTTTGTGTTTTCCCCTGTTTTCCTCTTGGTTGCTATTCATGGTAGTGTAATGCCAAAATCCACGGTTATATTTTCCACAGTATCCTGCAAGATGAGTTCGTTGCTTTATGCTGTGTGGTTAACTTCCTCCAATATCTTCCCCATGCTCCTGATAGAAAACGGTAAAGTGTTTAACCTGAAACTACATTTCTCTAGGAACTTTTTGCAGAGTAAGAATTTGGCATTTAGTGGCAAAATCTGATTTTTTTTGTTGTGTTTGACCCAGGAGATGAACACGTGATTTTGCATAATTTTAATTCTGAGATAGCTTTGAAATGCAAGTGTTTGTTAAGGCATGCTTTTTGGTGCAGGATGCATGAGACTAGTTTTTCACAATTTGAATTGGAAATATTCCTAACATTGCAATTAAGCTAATGCAGTGTAACACCCATGCGTATGAAGAATAGCTAATGAGGACCTTAAGAATATAAATTCTTGGAAGATCAAGGAATATTGTATTAGAAATGTTTGGACAAGATTAGCTGTTTCCTAGCAGGACATTTTTCGTGTAGAACTTACTACCAATGACTTACACATGATTGTTTTGTTATATCGTGAATTTTAAGGGGAATGATGTGTTCTCAAAAATTCATTTGATTTTTGGCAATTGGAAGGAGCATTCTTATATATTCTTGTTAAAAATGGCCTTATTAAACTGGTTTTAATTGCTTCCTTTCTAAATTTAACGTAAAACAAATGGCTATATCTATTTTCTTTGTGAATTGAAGAATCTGTATTGATGGATGGCATTAGTGTACAGATGAAAAATACAAAATTCAGGTATGGCCTGTGTGCACAAGTAGTAATGAAAACATTTAAGTTTATGAATGACATTTTTGTAGTAATTATGCTGCAGTTAATGTAATAATATCTCCTCATTCAATAGAAACAGTACAAGCTATTTGTACCATCTGATCCGTGCTTTGTAAGATGCTATATTTATTAAAGAGTAGACAAAATTGGTTTTCAGTTTTTTAGCATTCTCTCTCTTCATGGACATCCCACCTTTTAAAGATGCCAAGTTTGTCGAGTAAAAACTAATGTCAAGTTTGGAAATTTTCACTGGTTCATTATTGAATAAAAAAATCATTAATTTGGCAGCCATTTCTACATTGTAAATAAACTGACGTATCTTGTGTTAGTGGTTCTTCTTACAAGACTTGCAATGCTTTCAGTCTTCGAGCCTGTTGTACATTTTTATTGTTGTTTAATGTTTTTCGTCTTTGTCACGGGAGGGTGAATCTTCACAACATTAAAATTAAAATGCTCTATCTGAGAAATGCCCCTTATATTCAGAGAACAAATGAGTTACATTAATTTAACAATAGCATAACAAGTAATTTCTGCACCTCAAAAAGGCAGTTCTGCTAATATATGAATTTTCCCATTCATTTGTATTGATTTTTGAAATCCTTTGCTTTGGTCTTTCAACTGAGATCTTAAGCTAATGTGCAGTGATTCATCTGGATCTGATGAGGAAGAGGATGGGGGAGGCAACCAAGGCTGTTCATGTGTTATACAATGACTTCAGCATTAATTATTTTTTGTGAAACATTATCCTAGCTAATGCCTTGAGTGAGGTTCATTTTTTGCCGGTGAAATGGAACTCAGTGGACGGGACTTTCAAAAAAGAAGTAAATATATTCCCAGGAATCAAGGTTAATGGGGTTAAATTTCAGGAAAATCAATGCCAATATATCTTTCAACATGGGCTGCATGCTGGTTAAAATTTGGGTCTCAAGCACCTTCAAGGGCATGAAGAACACATATTTTAGCTGCCTTTTTTAAACTATTGCATTACGTGGTTTTATTTTCAGTAATATTTATTTGTTGAATTTAGGTTTTGCAATCCTGGGCAATCATACTGGCTTGTATTTTCATAGCCTAAAATGTTCCGATGTTTGCCACTGTTCCTGTCATTTGCGCTATTTATGATGCAATAGCCCAAGTACTGCACTCTTTACAGAACATCCACTGTACTATAACTTAATTTTTCGTTTCTCTTTCTTTTGATTTCATTCTGGGGTATTTCACGTGACAGTTTTTTGTGCGAGCAAAGGCTGTTCTTGATCATGTGGACGTGATGCCGATTATTAATTTCCTAATCATTTTCTTATCTCCATATTTTATTAATGGAGAGAAAAGGCATCAGCGTACTGTATGCGGCATTTTCTATGTCCATATCTGGAGCAAGTTTCTTAGAATTGTGTCATTAGGCATTTTATCAGACCTGATTCCAAGTCAAGCATACTGCACAGAATACAAGGAGGTTTTCGCAATGTGTAATTTGTTTTTGAGATGTCTTCTAGCCTTAATTACTAATCTGCATTGATATGCTGGAAATGCATGTATATAACAGACCGAACTTTTTGGATGCCAAAATCTGTTGCTGTGTCAATATGCTTTTGCTGGTCGACTAATTCCTCTTCACGTTTTAAGTAAATACAATGCATCTTTACACTCTTCACCTTACCATTAATTATTTTGAATATACCTTATTAGAGTTCTTTTGGGTGCAGCAGCATTGTATGGGCACCATCACAGATGAAATGAACTTGCAACTTCACAACAGATGAAACTCTTTAAAATACTTATACGACATTATGTAATTAAGATGTTCTTAGCTATTTCTTGAAGGATACCAAGTCATTTTGTATTCGCCTTCTTTGTGCATACGTGAAAGTAGCATTCCCAGTACCTGGTACCTTTGAGAAATGAAAAAGCTTTGGAAGAGCTTGGAGTGTTTGATATTCTTTTTGAGAAAGTTTGATATTTTAATTGAATGCACATAATCAGTAACCGTTATTATTATGTTGTTCATTTTGGTCCCCAGTGATTGCTTGAAACAATTAGTAATCAGGCATCCTGGACAAGTTCTGGTGTCAAAGGGAAATTTCAATTATGTGAGGTTTTCCGCACATTACATTACAGCTGGATTTGGTATGGCCATACCATTCAACCTTATGCAGTGACAATTTATGAGCCCAGTGGCATGGCATGAATTTTCACCTCTGATGGTGCAGATTTGCTCAACTGTGGAAGAGCATGACAACTATATCTAGTTAATCGCAGAATTATGTTTCTTTAGTGGTCACATTTTCTATAGACCGATCTGTAATTGTGGAGACAACCTACAATCCGAAGATTTTTTTTTAGTATGTAATTGTAGCCTAATTGCATGTTCAAAGAAGGTGCAAACACATAAAAGATTGGCGAATTTCCTCGTACTTAGTACCACATAATTGATACAATTCTATATGGATAGAATAACTGAAGATTAGACGATATAAAGACGACCATTTTGTATCAAAGTAGGAGAAATTCAAATACTGTATATTTTTTAGTGCAGTGCTTGGTTGTATGGTTTTGAGAATATCGGTTGTGAGGCATTTTCATCTTAATAGCTTGCAAATTGTTGATGGTTTGAAAAGAGTAGCCAAGGAATGGAATGACTATAAATTGGCCATCAAATTGGATTTGCGTAACATGTAAAGACATTTAATGGGGGCAAGTTGCTTCTGAAGTTTGATTTCATCATTAAAAAACAATTTACATTGTTTAAGAACAGCATGAACATAATGAAAACTTGTGGGACAGAACTTGAACGAAACTTTTGAAACAATCAAACTTTCAGTTTATCAGGAACAAGCAGTAGTTAATTATGCCATATGATTGTAAACAGATCACTTGAATATAAATGATTGAAAATGGATTACATAAATGCTTATAATAGTCAATATAGTTTTTGGCCACTTTCTTTGCTTTCCCGCCAATATGGTATCAGAATGGGATCGAGTATGAAGGATGATGGAAGAATCCACTCAAATTGCTGATTAGGTTTTTTATACGTTATTCTTTGATGATGGCAAACATGTTATGTGAGATGTTTACAATATATGGCATTTGAATTTTGTTGTGCCACATAGAGACATTGCATTGACCTCCTACACTATATTGTAGATTGATTAAAGTTTATATGACGTGGTTAATTTCACTCATGAATTGTTATTAATAAAGTTTTTAATAATAAGCTAAGGATTTAGAGATTTTTTATGTTATAAAAAATTGTGTAATTTTTTTTCAATAGACAAATAAAACTTACATAGTTTTTTTCAAAGTTTGTAATTGTTTAATTGGAAAGCGTCAAATAATAAGTTATGTAATCATTTAATTGGAAAGTGGGTTACATTGATAATTCATAGTGATATTGAGTTATTCTTAGCCTTGCTTTTTTGTTTTCATAGTGATACCGATATTGATACGACAAATTCAACCCCAATGAGTAGGCGCCTTTTTAAAAATGGTATGCCCAATCCCAACATTTCTATCCAGTGTGATATCGACCAAGAGCTTAGGTGCCTTTTTTTTGTGTCCATTATTTTATCTTATCAAATCATTCTTCAATTGGATGCCTTAAACTATCATTTGGAAGTGGTTAAGGACTATTGTGATCAACTTGTTCGAGTCCACTTGCTCCTCTCAGAGTTGTCTTTGGTCAACCTTTCTTTGTTCAGTTCATCCCTGTCCAACCCAAAGTCTTCCAAAGATCCAATCAACCCCAATTGCGTAACCCTAAAACATGATTTCTCACCTTTCCTTCCTTTTTGATTGTCTCAAATTGACCTTGGGAATTCGTGTGCACAAGGATGATGTGTTGTTTTCCATGCATACAAATTTTGATGAATTGGACATAAAGGATTCTTCATTATATTTTCTTCTTTTTCTCGGCTTCTCTCTCTTCCACTTTTTTGTTAGGTTGTTCTCACACTCGTTGAACATGTGTGAATCAAAGAGACTCTTAGGCCTAGTTGTTTTCACCAACTTCAGTTAGAGTATGAATCAAGTGTTCTTAGAGGATTGGGCTCAGGGTGCCAAACAAATTGAGGTCCATCATCAAGCTATGGGAATGTGTATCCCATTGTCTATTACCTTCTATCAGGAAAGTGTCTTCTTAGAGGAAATTCATGTCGTAACTAGTGATTCTTTCACCTCTCACAACACAGTTCTAATGACATGATCTTTATTGGTGTTAGCAGAGGAGGGCTTACTCAACTTCTTACCCCTCCCCAAATTCTATTGCAAAACCTTGATCTCGAGGTTTGAACCTGATTTGAACAATATAATGAAAAGATAAGAAATGATCCTATTTGTCGATATTGTCAACTCTGCTTCGAACCCTTTGCTTGTTGATAGGTTACAATCGCAATAGTCCCTCAATTTTTAATCCACCCCCAATGCCTAATCAAAAGATAAGAAATGATCCAATCTGTCGATATTGTCAACTCTGCTTCGAACCCTTTGCTTGTTGATAGGTTACAATCGCAATAGTCCCTCAATTTTTAATCCACACCCAATGCCTCATCAAGGCCCCTCAATGCAACCCTCTTTACAAACAAGAGAGATGCTAAATCCAATCAACCCAACACTGTCTCATGTCAGTGGTGTAAGAAGCATGTTGATTTTTCACCTTCATAAATCGCATTCATAATGCAAAGGCCAATCACATTTCTCCTCACCACAAGTCTATAACTCCTAAGAATTTGCTATAGTCATCATATCTACACAATGGTGGATATGTGGTGCCCCAAAACCCAAGTCAAGCTTCCTTCTATCCATTTTGTCCAAAAACATCAGGGGTTATTGTTAACATCCCCAATATCAGTTATGTGTATACCACATTACCTCCTCAACAAGTTTTGACTTATCTCCACATGTACTCCAAGTTGGCTCTTATAGAAAATTATTTCCCTCAGTTCATAAACCAAATTTCTCCTCCAGCTCAAGACCCATTTGCTTGGGTCGGGTTGTCTCAAGGCCTACTTACCTTTCACCTATAGGTTATTCTTATGACATTTTCATGGCACTGTGGCCACATATACTTATTTAAAATGTCTTCAAGGGTCTCTTAGCATGGTCGTGAAGAGTTTCGTGTTGCCCTGCCCTCTCCCGAATCTTCCTAAATATAAGGGTGAGGGGGTCCTAACACTTATATCAAGGTGTATGCCATGGCCTTAAGGGAACTATTCCTTGGGATGCCATGGTAACTAAAATATTTCCCAGTGCTTTAGGAGGAATTGCCCTAGACTGGTATTATCACTTCCCTAAAGGAATTTCAAGCAAATCATTTCCAAATTTGTGAAAATCTTTGACATGAATAGACTTCTTTGCATTGGCATCTGAGAACTCTTACACAAAAACAAGAATCCAATGAATTTGTTGCCCATTTTATCACAAGATGGTGCTAGGCTCTTTATTCCTTAGTCAATACCCTTCACATGAATCACCTATAGTTGTGTGATCTATTCCTCCACTCTTTGAACAAAAAAACTTGGGAGGATGTGCACAAGTTCCCATATAAATCATATGAAGCTCTAGACAATGCCCTCAGGATTGATCAAGCAACCATTGATAGTGAGCACCATACTTATGGGGCAAATGGGAAAATTGTTATAGGTGCAATCTTTGATGAAATTACACACCACCTCAGAAGTAGTTGATCTTACTAGAATTGCTTCAATCCACTTCATGAAATTATCTATGGTCGTCAACACGTGTGTGCCCCACACTTGAGTGAGGATTCAAAGTAATAATGAAGTCAAATCTTCACTGTTGGAAAGGTTTCTCAATTACTCTAAACCTAAGGGGCAATGCATAAAGCTTGAGTCTTCCAACAAAACGTTGAAAAACTTCACATTTTGAATAGCATTAGCCAATAGTAGTGAGCTTGTAGAATCTTAAACATTATAACATGGGAGGAAAATTGCTCGCCACATGCTTGGTTATGAAAAGCTTCCAACCACCTCTTTTGTTGTTCTTTATTGACACATCTTAGGAAAGTTCCATCAATGGCTTTCTTAAAGAGAGTATTATCCTAAAAAACATTCGTAGTGGCCCTAAGCTTGATTTCTATTTGCTGTTTTACTTTGAGGTGTATATGACACTCTTTTTAAGATAGAAAGTATGCAATGTCTGAATACCACTCATCAATGGAGTCAATGAATACTACAAGTGGTAATTCTTTTATCTTTCCTTCATCGATATCTTCTTCCTTAGATTCTTTTTGAGCATCGACCCCTTCTAATATCAACTGATAAAGGCCATGTCCCCTAATTATCTTAGTGGGTTTGATGTTTGTTTGAATAGGGGTTTCCTTTTTTTTCATATTTATTTATTATGGATTTTTTCCCCTCACTTGGAGTTTTCCTACTTTCATGGAGAAGCTTGCTTATGTGTGCAGGTTGACTGGGTGACTAGGAAGTAACTCTCTTGATTGACTATTCTGGGTATGGGAGTTATTCATCTATTCTTGGCTCTATTGACCATCTTTTGTTGATGAGTTATTTGTCTATTTCGGGAGCCTATTGACCACTTTTTATGGAGGAGTTGCTTATTTTCCTATATGTACTCATCTCATTTTAGAGCTTTTCAACTTAATGAAAGATTGGGTTTTGCTCCACTTGCTTTTTATATCTTGCAATATTGTCTTTGAGTGAATTCATTTTGTTGCAACAACATTGTGGTGTGCACAAGTTTCGTCTCATGTGATCTTGACCTTTGCATTCGTGTTATCAAGAATTGACATCTTCGATATGGTATTAGAGCTACCCGTGGTAATCATATGTCTAGTTTTTTTATAACTGTTATCTTTTGAAATTGTGAGAGTTTTATTTTTAAAATAAGCTTGGTATACAATCCCTTTGTGAAAATTTTCATCTTTGGTGGAGTCATTTTTGTTACAGATCTAATTCATTGGTAACTATTACCACAATTTTTGTGTGTTTTTTGTGACTACGTGTTCCGTGTGCCTTGGTGTATTTTCTTACAAAAGATCTACGTGCCTCCATATAGCCTCAGGTTTGATCTCTTGTGTTCGGTATCAGCTTGTGTATTTGGCCTCAACTTAGTCAATTGGTTTTGTATGTTTAGGAGACTATTCGACCCTAGTTCTGTGTTGCTTCTAGGTGGTCCTCGTCTACAACATTTTCACCTACTAAGTCTACTCTTGTTGTTGCCCAGTTAGAACCACCATTATATGCACGTAAGTTATTCAAACAACACAAAATACTCCTACAGTTTCAAAAGGGTTGAGAGTTTCTTCCAAAAGAAGCTAAGTATATTCAAAGTTTGCCATAAAGTTTTTAAAAATATAGCATATTAAATCACTTTTTTTTAGCTTGATTTAAAACAAGGTCAAATAGGCTACTTTTATTTGAATGCACAAGTAATGCATAAGAGGATTGGTCAAGTTTAATATTGTTAGTGGAGATTTTTGATTGTTTTTTTATAAAAACAATATAATGCGGGCAATATTTAAAGGGGAATTGTTATTCATATTTTCAATTACTCACTTTGTGTACTCGTTTTGGACACATTTTCGGCTAAGGCCAACATTCTTGCCTAGTCTTGTAAATCACGTCTTTTCAAAATTTACACTGGCTGCTCTATGTGCATTCTCAATTGTACCTGACATCTTTTGAACATGCATTATTTGCAACATTTGGGGGGTTCATCTTTTCATAGTTTGGGAGGGGTTTGTACATTCTTTTGAGTTACTCTTTCTCTTTGCTTGTACTTTCATTTCTGTAACAACTTGCACTACTACTATAACTCAACTCAACATTAAAATGGACTCAAATTTAATCAATCCACTAAATTCCTTTAACTATCACGAATGAAAAATCAAGATGATAATTATTCTGAGTAAGGGTTTGTATAGGATAACCATGGGTGATGAAATTGAATCTAGTACATATATAGAGAAAGTTAAGTGGTATAATTGTAATGATGAAGTCTATAGGTTATTGTCTTTTTTAGCACCTGATCTCCTATTTCACTTAGAGCTTGCCAAATCATCTCATGATGTATGGACCATTCTGGGAAAACTATTTAGGGAGTAAGATATGATGAGAGGTCACGAACTTGAGAATGAACTCATTAGCTTAAGTCTTAGCAATTTTGATGACACCTTTCAGGATTTCTTCAGTAAGTTCAAGTCCTTGAGATTGCAGTTGAAAGAATGTGGGATAAAGAAAGAAGATGACCAACTTATTCTTTCTATACTCTTTAAACTAGGTCCTAACTATTCAATCTTTGTATTTACTTTTTATGCCACTAAAAGTGCTTTGGACACTACATGAAAAATGCCCTCTTTAGATACTTTCATTACCGACTTAACTAGATAGCAAGACAAGTTGATCCAGATGGTCACATTGAAGTCCACAAAACCTCAAGCCCTAATTGCTGGGAATGGTAAAGCAAAGGCTTCAAACAAAGAGAAGAATAATAATAATAAGGATGATGATAAGAAGAAAGAATCAACCTCTACCAAAACCAACACTAAAGCCTCCTCCTCTAATGACAAATGTAAGAAAGAGAAGGTTAAATGTGCATACTGTAAGAAAAATGAACATAATGAACATAAGTGCATGAAGAAGCAAAGAGATCACCTAACTCATCTCCTAGAGAAGAACAACATAGGTATTCCTGAGTCTGTGAAGCATAACTCATCAACTCAAGATTCTATTAAGACAAAGGACAAGGGAAAAGAGAAAGAAAATGACAAGGCTCTTGTAGTAGTTATAGCTTAAACATATTCATGAGTTATTGACTCAAGTGCTTCTCACCACATGGGCTCTTTATTGGTTGAGTTTTCTTCCTTAGAGCCTTGTAGCATGTCTTCTATTAGTTTGGGTGATGACACTTCTGTACCAGTTGCAGGGAGAGGGTCTGTTGAAATGAAAAGAACATTCAATAATGTTCTAAGTGTTCCTTCTCTGTCAACCAATCTCCTATCAATGTATCAAATCACTTATATTAGTAAAGGCATGAGGATTGAGGTTATACTATATTCAATTATTATCAGAGAATTGCATAGTGATTCTACAATGGCAGTAGGTAGGACAGATCACCAACCTAGATTATACACCTCATATTATACACCTGATTACATTTTTGACTCATTCAGATGGAGTTAACAAATTATGACATGAGCAGTTTGGCCACCTTAACTACTGCTACTTTGAACAACTTAATAAAAATGACATGGTCATAGGTTTGCCTCAAGTTCAATTATCTAAGGGACTTTGTGAGGGTTTCTCTCTTGGAAAACATTCCAAAGCAAAATTTGACAAAGGCAAAGCTTGGAGGGCTTTACAAGCATTGGAATTAGTACACAGTGATGTGTCTTGACCTTTTTCTAATCTATCTTTTACAAGGGCTAATTACATTCTCACTTTCATTGATGATTCTTCAAGATGTACATGGGTCTACTTAAGTAAAGTTTTGAAGTGTATGAAGATTTTCAAAACTTCAAGGCACTTGTTGAGAAATAATTTGAGAAATCCATCAAGGTTATTCAAACTGATAGTGGAGGTGAATATGTTAGCAACAAATTTGAGCATTTTTTCACGACAAAGAGGATTTATTTGCAGTAGACAGTTATAGTCCTTCATAGAATGGAGTTATAAAATATAAGAACAGATCCTTAAAAGAGATGGCTAGCTATATGACTCACCTTAAGTCCTTGACACTCAGTATTACATTGAAGCCATTAATTATGCTTGTTATATTTAGAATAGGGTTCCTCACAAAGCTTTGAAAGGTATAACACCCTTTGAAGCTTGGCATGGAAGGAAACTTGAAGTTGAGCACTTTAGGGTTTTTAGATCTCCTTTTATGTCACACACACTGAAAAAAATGCAAAGCTATGGAACTTCAGTCCAAGCCTTACATCTTTGTAGGTTATCCAAATAGTGTCAAGGGGTACCACCTTCTACATCTAATCAACATGAGCTATTCAAATAGAGAAGTGTTCACTTTCAGGGGAGTCTCAAAGACTCAACACTAGACACTTCTTCTCTTTCATTGGATTCACTTAGACTTGATGATTCTTCTTCCAACTTAGATCATCAAGAGTAGGTTTTTCAACCAGGGTTTTCTTATTCTTCTTCTTCTAGTTATGATAGTGAGGGAAGTGATGGGGAATCTTCTACATCCACCTATAGTCATATTTCAGAGGATGAGGAGTCATCATCTAACTCACCCACTTCTAGATCCCTTTGGGCCAAACAAACACTTCAAAGTGTAGGCACTTGGGCAAGAGATCCATTAGATGATAGACATACTTGGGTATATTATCAAATTGGTTCACATGATTTGATTCAGTTTCAAATCCACAAACATTCTGAGAGGCTTCAAGCATACCTGAGTGGGATATTACTATGCAAGAAGAATATTCTTCCTTAATCAAAAATCATTCTTGGGATTTGACTTCACTTCCTAGGGGAAGGAAGATGGTTAAATGTAGGTAGATATATTAGACCAAGTTTTTAGCAGATGGATCAGTCGATAAGTACAAGACACGATTGGTCACCAAAGGTTTCTCACAGGTAGCCAACATTGACTACTCAAAGACCTTTACACTTGTTACAAAGATGACTTCAATTTGACTCACACTAGCTATAGCCACAACACATGGTTGGGATGTCAACTAGCTGGATATGAATAATGCATTTCTTAATGGAGACTTTGAGGAGGAGATATACATGGATTAGCCACTTGAATTTGTTAAGGATTCATCCTTAGTTTATAAAGTTAGGAAATCCATCTATGGCCTCAAACAAACCTCTTGGGCTTGGTATGCCAAGATGGATTCCTTCCTCCTTACTTTAGGTTTTACCAAGTGTTATCCAGACCCCAATGTATACTTCTTGCAGTAGGATGATTCTTTACTGATATCGGTCCTTTATATTGATGATATTTTGATCACCAAGATTTCTTCATCGTCTATTATAATGGTGAAGATAGATCTACAAGATAGATTTGACATGACAGACTTGGGTCTTCTATATTACTTTCTCAGCATCGAGATTTCACAATCTGATTCAAGAATTTCACTTACACAACCCAAATATGCTCTTGATATTTTAGCTCAATTTCACATGGCTGATTGTAAGCCATCTTTGACTCCCTTTCTATCAGGAGTTAAGCTTGACGCTGACTATTCTACACCTTTGGTTGATGCCATTCGATATCAACAATTTATTGGAAGCCTTATTTGTCTAATTCATATCAGGCCCGATATTTTATATGTAGTGGGACTTGTCTCCAGATTCATTTAGAAGCCCCATGAGTTGCACTAGAAAGTAACTAAGAGGATATTGCACTACATTTAAGGCTCTTACAGATTTGGGATTCATTATAGATTTGGCACATAGGTTGACTTGATAGGTTTTAGAGATTCAAATTGGGCATGTAATACTTAGAATCATGAGTCCAATTCAGGTTATAATTTTTCTTTGCATTCTAATCCTATCAATTGGTCTAGCAAGAAGCAAAATGCTATTGTTATATCATTCACACATACAAAGTACAAGGAAGCTGTTAATGCAACTATTGAAACTATTTGGCTTTAGGGGATTCTATCTAAGTTTGGCATTCCATTCAGGTAGCCCACCATCATCTATTGTGACAACTTGAGTACTATATAGATATGCAAAAATTTGGTTCAACACTAGCAGACCAAATACATTGAGATTCACATGCATTTTATCTGGAAGCTTATTCATGGCTAGGTCATCGACTTGAGATTTTTACAATCTTCAGAGAAGGTTGTGGATATATTTACCAAACCCTTCACCAAGAGCAAGTTCATTCATCTATAATATTTTCTTGGGGTGTGGTCTACATCAACAACAACATCATCTTTAGGGGGCCTTCTAGCCTCTTCGGTTCTTCTATGTCTCTCTTTTGAGGGGGAGTTTTTTCCTACAAGTTTTCTCCTTTTCTTTGCTTTATGAGATATTACTTTGTATATGGGTATATTATCGAACCTAGTTTTTGGGATCTATTTATTTTTTACACTGCCCACCTAAGTTGTGCTTATGGGGGGTGTTAGAATACATGTTTTTTTCTTTCCCATATTTATTTATTATGGGTTTTTCCCTTCCCTTGGAATTTTATTACTTTCATGGAAAAGCTTGATTATTTGTGCAAGTTGACGAGGTGACTACGAAGTAACTCCCTTGATCAGCTATTTTGGGTATAGGAGTTACTCATCTATTCTTGGCTCTATTGACCACCCTTTATGGAGGAGTTACTTGTTTACTTTTATATATGTACTGATTTCATTTGAAATCTTTTTAACTTAATGAAAGATTGGGTTTTGCTCCACTTAATTTTTATCTCTTACAATATTGTCTTTGAGTGATTTCATTTTGATTCAAAAACATTGTAGTGTGCACAAGCTTCATCTTGTTTGAGTTTGACCTTTGCATTCATGTTATCTAGAACTGACAACATCTCTGATAATGTCCAATTCATATTATTATACCTTAGTGATCTACCCACCTTGTTTAGAACCAAATTTTTCTTGTGTCAAAATGGATTTGATAGCTAAGTATGGGACCATCACCATTGTGTGAGAATTCAATATGTAAATATTTCATAACATTGACTAAAACATCAACATGTTTTTCAATCGAATAAGATTTGAGCTCATGATATTTCAATCCAAAACTCATGAAGGCATCTTGCACATGTCAAACATGAAATTGTGTTTACTTCTAGCATGGGCGCATCTTCATGTCTGACATGCCCAAAGGGTTAGGGTGTCTTAACTTCCTGAACACATTTGACATGAACATGAACCAATGCAAAACTTAATTGTGATTTCACATCTGATGTGCCCAAAGGGTCAGGCCGACCTGACCTCCTGGGTGTTCATGGCATGAAAAACACATTTCAATTTTATGGAAAAATGCTTATGCATGGGAAGATGATTTTTAAGACAAAGTTGGAATTTGGAATGAAGGTTTTGTGTTGGTACAAAAATTAAAAAAAATTGACAAGTGAAAATTTTGGAGACAACACGATCCTAACCCACTCGATGTCCATCAAGCCAATGTCCAGAGAAGGCAAAGCTGTACACATATTATTATTTCTCATTTAATCAACTGATCAAGCCTCGTCCTCCTAAGGATTTTACTCATAAAGTTCCCCTCAGGATCATTCCAAGGATACTATAGTTGTGGCTAGGTGGGTGCTTGTTGTCGAACCCAAGGCACCACCACTAAAAAAGGATGGAAAAAAAATAGTAGTAAACCATATCCACTCACACAACTTCTCATGTAGTGGACACATTGAAACAAGAGAAACCTTTATTTCTCCCTTTAAATCCTCATTCCATTGGGACCTATGATCCTAGAATACTTACTAACATTTCTATTTTAAACCTTATAAATATAGATCAAGAAAATAATAGTAATAATAGCCCCTCTTCTCTAGAGGCTAATATCTTAGATGGCTTTCTTAAGATACCTAAATATTTCATTACTAGCGTATGCATGGTAGATATCTATGAGGTAGAGGAAGGAGACATTCCCTTGTGTTTATGGTGTTTTTGACACAATAACAATTAGGTAGGGTTTGCTAAGACTCGACCTTTACTGAAAAAAATAAGACCTCGTGAAGAAAATGCTTCCCCAAGGTCTAGATGTACCAAGTCTTGGTATACTAACACTCACTGAATAGGTTGATGTGTAACCATTTCATACAAGGGGCCTATTTATAAACTGAGTTTCTATGAAATCTCTAATTGAGACATTTAGAAAGAAGCTAAAAATTTCTTGGACAATACTTACAAGGTCAAGTCTCAAATAAGAATCGCTTCTTCTTATGATAAGCACAATAAGTCAATAGCTGATTTCTCAGTATATTGATCAACACATGCAATAATGCTTAAACAATGATCATGGTAACAAAATAATCAAGATTTACATGTAGCTTTAGATTTGCATTCATGATACCCATAATTAACTCAGATTATTCATAAAAATAAAGTGAAAAAGAGTAAGGGTAAAAGAGATAAAGAGCCCGTTGATACTAAATATGTCTTTATAATGTCTAATTGAGCACACCCACTGAAACTAACCCTTTGTTGATCTAGATTTAGCATAAATTCAACCCAAGAATGGTGCAAGAGTCTGGGTAGTTGACTGTAGAAGAGGAAAAAAACATGACCACCATATATATACACAAGAGATGGGTTTAAACTCTTAACAACCTTCGAAACATCAAGATATTGTTTTTGATTAATAATATTGGGTTAGTACAATCATTCAAATGTAAGAAAATAGTTCTGTAATAACAAAATCAATAAGAGAAGGGAGAAACTAGTTTAGGAAAGCATGAAAAATACATAAAAAAGTGCTTGATTTTGTATGTTCTATTATAATACACTAGAATCCAAGCTTGAGAAAGGCTTTTGAAAATCAATATATACACCAGGGATCCCAGTCCCAAAATTAAAAAAAAATTAAAAAATGCCCCTTTGGAATCTCATGCCTTGATTGCTAAATTAGGTAAGACTTGAACGCGCAGGCCAAGGCCATGCCTCAATTGGGTGAACCAATCACTACTAAGAATAAACCAATCCTTTCTTCCAATAACTTTGTCAATCATGCCTCAGACTAAGCATAGCCACCAACATGTATGAGCTTTCTCAAACTCTTCCACCACTCCTCACTTTGTCAGTTCTGGACTTTCTTTGATCACACTTTGAATGCCATGCAAAACACTCTTTGATCATCCACCTGATGACTATTTTGGGATCTTCCCATTTACCAAAACCTATCATTTATCACTTTCTCATTAGTTAGGAGTTGTCTTATGTATCTCTACTTGTGCACTTACCTAGGTTTAATATTTTTTTCTATGTTTTTAAGATTTGATAAGTGGATTTTGCTTTTGAGTTCACCTGGGCACTTGCCCTTCCCTTAGCCCCCTTGAAATGGTGACTTGAAATTGAATCTGTCATACCTGCATACATAAATAAATGTCTAAGTAAGAAATTTTTAGTAGTAACAACTTGACACAGATAGATACAACAAATATAAACTAGAAAAACCACCTACACACACCATAATTCTCAATTAACATACCAAATTTAAAGGTTAAATCATTAGGAACATTTGGTCACTTACTAGATAGCCCTAGAAAGGTTTGATGATTTTGATGTTTAGGACGACCATCAACTTTAAGCCCATAATGTGCCCTATGGAACGTTTCCATTAGCTTGAATACCTGGGGTTAACGATCGAGTATCAGGTAGATGCTCTTCAATTTTAGGCTTAGGGATTTCTATTACCATTAGAATGCCATGTGGCAGTCTCTCATTCATCAATATTTGATCTCAGGTCCATGGGATGGTGCCACATGGCACCATATCATCTCATATAGGTGACTAGGGCCTTACCATAATCATGCCATGTGGTATGATCATAGAGTTTCTGGATATTATTGTGGGTTTATAGCATTCTCTAAGTTCTAGGCTCTTAAGATTATGCCACATGGCATGATCTTGGGCCTTAGATAAACAAGTCAAATTCAACATTTATTGTAGGTCAATCTAGGATATTGATCATGATATTAAATGATGCATGTTATTTAGGGTTTTTTTGGCACTCTCCCAAGCTCTAGGCTTGTGTGATGGTGCCACATGGTGCGATTGTGGGGGTTGAAAAGTTTCATGCCTTAAGAATTTTTTAGATTTCCTACTCAGCTGTGATTGCCTAGATAGTTGACTCATGTAGCCCTCATATTCAATCCAAGCACTTGCAAAGAGGAATGGAAATCACTAAGTTAAAAAAAATAAAGCAAAGTATTTCAATAATAAAATTAAATGTGAGAAATATGATGATTTATATTTGGATTTTACAAACATTTGCATATAATATAGACTTGATCCATCACAAACTAAGATAAGGGCATCATCAAGAAGCATCATAGTAGTAAATGCAAGAAACATTCAATGATTAATTAATTAAAATAGATATTCTGATAGAGAACTCAACCATGATAGTTTAGGTGATTGATATACTGATGTCAAATTTAAGCTAATAGAATTCTACCATGTGGCAAGCTCTCATTGGCTTGGTGGCTTAGTGTTATAGCTTGGTGATGAGGAAATACCCATAAAATAATGGATCAAGAGATTTATAATATCATGGTGCCATGTGTCACCCCTCATCTATCAATCCATGGTCTGGGTATGTAGGATGATGCCATGTGGCATCATCCCATCTGTTAGGGTGTGGAGATAAAAGCTTCACCTTGTTGCAAACATGGAGGATGTTGAGCATGCAGTCGCCGGCGTCAGCAGGATCACCGACGTCGGTCAGTGGACAGTGCAGAAGGAAACCGACCTCGGCAGCAGTCAGCCGATGTCGGTCACCTCCAGTCAGACAGGGACCGATGTCAGTCGCCTGTGCAGTTCCAAAACTGCTGTTGATGAATAGTCAGTTAAGTGAACGGGTAGTTTGCATGTTAAAGACTGAGACGAGTCTTGAGCCGCAAGTCTAATCATTGTATGCATGAGATCTATATAATAGACTCATGGGCTGTATTGTAAAGTTGTAGAACTAGGAGAGTTCTTCCCATGATAGAATCAAGTAGGATTTTTCATGTATGTAAGATCAGGTTTGATATGCAGGTTGTTGCAGGATCATGGTGGAGATCTACATGTGATAAGTAAGATCAGGGTTGGTCTGTAGGGGTGTGTGTATGTGAGGGTCAAAAAGGAGATTGGCAAGGGAGCAAGATCCAAGGTGACAGCAATACATCAAGGAGCAAGATCATGGTGAGATCTACTTAGAGTACCGGTTCGTACTCGATTGTATTGGAAGTACAATGAGGTGAATAATAGCTTGTGTTAGCTGTGTGTTGTGACCTATTGAGAGAAGATTACTCTGGAGGGAAGATTACTGGGAGCCCTTGAGGAGGAAGCCTCACAGAGGTGGAAGAAGAGTGTGATCTCTTTATTGTAATTTCCTTTGTAATGAGTTGAATACAATTGTGTGTTGCCTCTCATATTCTATGTTATTTCTCATTGATAGTTATTTGTTCTTCTGGTTATTTTCGCATGTTTAAGTTGCTTATACAATGGTAATCATGTGTGCTCTTAAATCTAACAAGTTGTGTCAGATCTTTGGGGAACTTTGGGCCTATCAAATGGTATCAGAGTGAGGTTGGACGTTCTCAGAGCAAGCTTGACTAACAGGTGGTTCTAATCTGTTAAGTGTTTGTTGATTACAGGGTACTCATAGGGGTTGCTATTTGAGTGGGAGTATAGCAATGGCAGAAGAAGGTAAGCTGAGAATGGAGAAATTCAGACATAGGTGTAGCACCACAGGGTGTGTGGTGGGTTGTCTTCAAGTGGGAGCTTGAAGAGGAATACAAGCCAGAATGCAGAATAGACAAAGTACTGGTATAGGTATGGATGCAGCTGTTTATCTCCAAGTGGGAGATTGTTAGGGTGTGGAGCTAAAAGCTTCACCTTGTTGCAAACATGGAGGATGCTGAGTATGCAGTCACCAGTGTCGGTAGGATCACCGACGTCGGTCAGTGGACAGTGTAGAAGGAAACCAACCTCAGCAATAGTCGGCTGACGTCGGTCACCTCCAGTCAGATAGGAACTGACGTCAGTCGCCTGTGTGATTCCAAAATTGCTGTTGACGAACAGTCAGTTAAGTGGATGGGTAGTTTGCATGTTAAAGACTGAGATGAGTCTTGAGCCACAAGTCTAATCATTGTATGCATGAGATCTATATAATAGACTCATGGGCTGTATTGTAAAGTTGTAGAACTAGGAGAGTTCTTCCCATGATAGAATCAAGTAGGATTCTTCATGTATGTAAGATCAAGTTTGATATGCAGGGTGTTGCAGGATCATGGTGGAGATCTACATGTGATAAGTAAGATCAGGGTCGGTCTGCAGGGGTGTGTGTATGCGAGGGTCAAAAAGGAGATCGACGTAGGAGCAAGATCCAAGGTGACAACAATACATCAAGGAGCAAGATCATGGTGAGATCTACTTGGAGTACCAGTTCATACTCAGTTGTACTAGAAGTACAATGAGGTGAACAATAGCTTGTGTTAGCTGTGTGTTGTGACCTATTGAGAGAAGATTACTCTAAAGGGAAGATTACTGGGAGCCCTTGAGGAGGAAGCCTCATAGAGGTGGAAGAAGAGTGTGATCTCTTTATTATAATTTCCTTTGTAATGAGTTGAATACAATTGTGTGTTGCCTCTCATATTTTGTGCTATTTTTCATTGATAGTTATTTGTTCTTCTGGTTATTTCTACATGTTTAAGTTGCTTATACAATGGTAATCATGTGTGCTCTTAAATCTGACAAGTTGTGTTAGATCTTTGGGAAACTTTGGGACTATCAAATGGTATCAATTTGATAGGACCAAAGTTCCCCAAAGCTCTGACACAACTTGTCAGATTTAAGAACACACATGATTACCAATGTATAAGCAACTAAACATGCAGAAATACCCAGAAGAACAAATAACTATCAATGAGAAATATCACAGAATATGAGAGGCAACACACAATTGTATTTAACTCATTACAAAGAAAATTACAATAAAGAGATCACACTCTTCTTCCACCTCTGTGAGGCTTCCTCCTCAAGGGCTCCCAGTAATCTTCCCTCCAGAGTAATCTTCTCTCAATAGGTCACAACACACAGCTAACACAAGCTATTATTCACCTCATTGTACTTCCAGTACAATCGAGTACGAACCGATACTCCAAGTAGATCTCACCATGATCTTGCTCCTTGATGTATTGCTGTCACCTTGGATCTTGCTCCCCTGCCGATATCCTTTTGACCATTGTATACACACACCCCTACAGACCAAACTGATCTTACTTATCACATGTAGATCTCCACCATGATCCTGCAACACCCTGCATATCAGACCTAATCTTACATACATGAAGAATCCTACTTGATTCTATCATGGGAAGAAATCTCCTAGTTCTACACTTAGCAATACAGCCTATGAGTCTATTATATAGATCTCATGCATACAATGATTACACTTGTGGCTCAAGACTCGAACTAGTCTTTATCATGCAAATAACCCATTCACTTAACTGACTGTTCGTCAATAGCAATTTTGGAACTGCACAGGCGATCGACGTTGGTCCCTGTCTGACTAGAGGTGATCGACATCGGCCGACTGTTGCCGAGGTTGATTTCCTTCTACATTGTCTACTGATCAACGCCGGTGATCCTGCCGACGCCGGTGACTGCATACTCAACATCCTCCATGTTTGCAACAAGGTGAAGCTTTTAGCTCCACACCCTAACACCATCTTCTCTATTTTCTACTATAGAACATGATTATGGTATATGGCATGATTGTGGGGTATATGAGTTGATGTTAATCTTTGTTCCATCCTCTGGGTCTCAATATTTTGAGATCATGTCATGTGACATGATCTCAGGCATTTGGGTCTTGGAAGGAACTTGGTCAGTTCTTTGATTGAGGATGAGTCAATGTGAGTCATCGATTTAATGATAAAATAACTATCGTGTAGTTGGGAGACTTATAGACCTATCAATGGCATCGATTGGGTTCTGAGCTTTTAATATGGTGACACTTGTCTCCATCTCACAAATCCAAGGGTATAAAATACTTAAGTGATTTGAAGAAAGTACTCAAAAACATCTCAAGTCATTAGTCTAAAATATCAATGGTCAGGGGGAAGACTTGGGGTAAACATGATGAAAGTCAGGATGGGATTGACTAATACACACCCTAATTGAATGTGAGGAAGACACATATTTTCATTGTAGGACTCAGGGGAAACTTTGGACTTCACATAATTAAACTTGGTAGATCTTGGAACTGACTAAGGTATTGATCTTGGCTTCTTTGACTTGGTTGACTTGACTTGATCGACTAGGATCTTGGCATAATTAGTGTTAGGACCCAGAAGCACCATTGATTACCAAGCAACTTAACATGCATAATTAAACTAGAATCACAAGTAACTAGAATTCAAAAATAACATAGAATATGAGAGACAATACCCAATTGTATTAATACTCTTCCAGAAGGAAATACAACAAAGAAGATGCCACAGTCTTCTTCCTTACATCTCTAGAGCTCACACACATCTTGAGCATAAATAATAAATCTCTTCAAGAGCTCACTCTCTCTCTTACGGTCCCAACACACAACTCAAACACAGAGTTGGTGTTTACCTCCAACCAGTCAGTATCCACTACTGCCAGTATATCGAGTATACAAACATACTCAATCGAGTACACAACACACTCCAAGTAGATCTCCCATGAACTTGCAACAACCTGCAACTCAAATGATCTTACTTTGGAATGATCTACCTTGCCTTCCTCTTTGCTCAATAATCGAGTACACACCGTACTCTAAGTAGATCTCTCCTGATCTTGCTACCTGTTGTGTTGCTATCCTACCTGATCTTGCACACCTGCAAATCAATTTGGTTTTGCACACCTACAAACTTGGATCCCGCACACACATACACCTGCAGATCAACCGATCTTACTTACCATATAGATCTCCAAATGTGGCCTTGCACACCTGCTGACCAAGATCTTACATACATGAAGAATCCTCTAATTCTCTAAACCAGTACCCACACTTGGCACTGTGGCACTAGGAGGAACACACCTTGCTCTCGTCACACACAAAAGGAGCTAATATTTTCTCTCTTACTCTCTATCACAAATTACAATACAGCCCATGAGTCTATTATATAGATCTCATGCAAACAATAATTAGACATCTAATTACAATAATTAGATCCACAGCTCTAAAGCTAAAATTAGCCTTTAATATGCAAACAACCGGTTCGTTAACAAACTATCTGTAACACTCATAGTTTTGAACCGCACAGGCGACCGACGTCGGTCCCTGTCTACCTGGAGATGATCGATGTCGGCCGAATACTGCCGATGTCGATTGCCTTCTTGTCTACCCCTGACCGACATCGATTGGTTTGATTGACACCGGTGACTGTGACACTCAGCAACCTCCTTCCCTGTTTGCATCAGTGAAGCTTTTAGCTCCACAACCTAACAATCTCCCACTTAGAGATAAATAGCTACAATGTACCTATACCTGTACACCGTCTAATTTATTTCCTGGCTTGTATCCCTCTTCAAGATCAATCTTGAAGACCAACCACCACACAACCTGTGGTGCACCTCCTGTCATCCAAGTAACCTGCCACATCGAAACCTACAAACCCATGTAGTGAAGTCCTGATCCTACATAACATGTATACCTACTGCTGGTCCCTCTCAAATATCTGAGAACCCACTTCCCCAAATTGGCTCCTAACTCTCTGACAACTCTCACTGCTGGGGAAAACTCAGGTCTATACCAGACCTCATGTGATTTCAGACACTGAACTGTCTAGCCCTTGGTGTGCTCTGGTTCTGCATCCTATGTATTGAACCTCGCTAACACCTGATTCACATCAGCTCTCACTAGAGACAAAATCAACCTGTGATCTTCCATGTCTCTCATGCCAAAGAATTTTGCTACTCCAAATTCCTCATGACATGCCACTGAACTAACCTTACCCTTAGCTCAGCAAAACCCTGTATGTTTGAACCTGCACCAAGCATACCATCCACATATAATAATAGGACAATGTTATGACCATCATCCACCTGATAAGATAAACACAATGGTTATACTGATATTGACTAAAACCCTGCTTTGTCATCCACTTGGTACCACCTGTCAGCCCTGTACCACTATCCTGCAGCTTGCTCAAGACCATATGACCTGGCCTTCTATCTCACGTGTCCATTCTCTCTATTCTTTAACTAAGGTATCCATTCATCTTTCAGTGCTTTCTTCTGGCTAGCAACCCTACCAAATCTCTCGTTTGGTTTTGCATCCTATTCATGCCATGCTCCCACTGTTTCCTAGATCCTTCCTGCTCTGCAGTGAGCAACGAGTATAAAGAAGAGAAACAATGAATTTAAGGCTTACTTACCCTTTCAGTCCTCCACATGGGCGTTTGAGACTCCTTGATAGCTTGCTGTCTGTATAAAATCTGTTACTATGACTGACCTCGGTCACCACACAATTTGCATCCGACTGACGTCGGTTCCCATGTGACTGTCCTTTTTGTCGACGCTAATTTTTTGACTGACATCAGTCTTACCTAGTCACCGACGTCAGTTCCCTGATCGATGCTGGCAGCCACCCTACTCGACACCACCGGCTCTGGTATACACATGACCGACATCGACACCTGTCTGTTTGACGCCGGTTCCCCTTGACCGACGTCGGTAACTGTGTTCACCTGTGAGTGATGACTTTTTACCTGTGAGCTCTCTTTAGATCAAGACCCTATCCAAACTGCCCTGCTCAGAGATATCCAATTCCATCCACTGATCTCTGTCCATCATCTCCTCCAAGAAAACCAAGGCTTTCCAGTTCTTAAGTCTGTCAAACACATCTGACTTCCTCTTAAGAACATGCATCTCCTTCTTGCTCATGTGACCAAGCCTACAAAGCCACGTCCTTGCAACAAAAGAAGAATCAGTAATACAAGCAAGTAGATAAAGAGTACCTACTTTCTTACCACCTGCTAATTCAAGTGGATCCACTGTGAGAGTTTCTGTGCATCTCTCATCACCCAAATTTCTTGAAGTAGTTAGCCACATCTTCAAGACTGGGACCTGCATGACCTTCTTCAACACCCATGTGTTGGCCGCCTGTAATTTCAGTAACACTTCCCCTTTGCCAATACTATGACAAGGCTCACCAACCCCTCTAATTGGGGCTGCATGGAAAGAGGCAACAAAATCTATAAACCAAGATTCTACTTTATCTAAGAAACATCTCAGAGCATCCTGTGCAACAACACCTGCAACATCTGCTTCTTCAGTTCCTTCATGCTGATATGCTACCAACCAACAATCTTTCTTTCCTTGCTATTTCTTTCCATAACACTATAATTGACCATTCATGCCTTTGAATTCCTCCATTCTTAGTGTACTTTCTTCTGCCGTTGCTATACTCCCACTCAATCAGAAACCCCTGAGAGTGACCTGTAACCAAACACAAAACCTGCTCCCTGTAACCTTAACTCTGATACCAACTGTTAGTGGTATCAAGCTATGAACCAGCACCTTGGCTCTGATACCAACTGTTAGGACCCGAAATCACCAGTGATTACCAAGCAACTTAACATGCAAAATTAAACCAGAATCACAAGTAACTAGAATTTAAAAATAACACAGAATATGAGAGACAATACCCAATTATATTAATACTCTTCCAGAAGGAAATACAACAAAGAAGATGCCATAGTCTTCTTCCTTACATCTCTAGAGCTCACACACATCTAGAGCATAAACAGTAAATATCTTCAAGAGCTCACTCTCTCTCTTATGGTCCTAGCACACAACTCAAACATAGAGTTGGTGTTCACCTCCAACCAGTCAGTATTCACTACTGCCAATACACCAAGTATACAAACATACTCAATCGAGTACACAACGTACTCCAAGTAGATCTCCCATGAACTTGTAACAACTTTCAACTCAAATGATCTTACTTTGGAAGGATCTACCTTGCCTTCCTCTTTGCTCAATGACTGAGTACACACCGTACTCTTAGTAGATCTCTCTTGATCTTGCTACCTATTGTTTTGCTGTCCTCCCTGATCTCGCACACCTGCAAATCAATCTGGTTCTGCACACCTGCAAACCTGGATCCCATACACACATACACCTACAAATCAACTGATCTTACTTACCATGTAGATCTCCAAATGTGGCCTTGCACACCTGTTGACCAAGATCCTACATACATGAAGAATCCTTTTGATTCTCTAAACCAGTACCCACACTTGGCACTGTGGGACTAGGAGGAACACACCTTGCTCTCTTCACACACAGAAGGAGCTAATATTTGCTCTCTTACTCTCTATCACAAATAAAAATACAGCCCGTGAGTCTATTATATAGATCTCATGCAAATAATAATTAGACATCTAATTACAATAATTAGATCCGCAGCTCCAAGGCTAAAATTAGCCTTTAACATGCAAACAACTGGTTTGTTAACAAACTGTCTGTAACACTCATAATTTTGAACTACACAGGCGACCGACATCGGTCCCTGTCTACCTGGAGATGACTAACGTCGGCTGAATACTGCCAATGTCAGTTGCCTTCTTGTCTACCCCTGATCGACGTCGGTTGGCCTGATCGATGCTGGTGACTGTGACACTCAGCAACCTCCTTCCCTATTTGCATCAGTGAAGCTTTTAGCTCCACAACCTAACAATCTCCCACTTAGAGATAAACAGCTGCACTGTACCTATACCTGTACACCATCTAATCTATTTCCTGGCTTGTATCCCTCTTCAAGATCAATCTTGAAGACCAACCACCACATAACCTGTGGTGCACCTCCTGTCATCCAAGTAACCTGCCACATCAAAACCTATAAACCCATGTAGTGAAGTCCTGACCCTGCATAGCATGTATACCTGCTGCTGGTCCCTCTCAAATACCTTAGAACCCACTTCTCCAAATTGGCTCTTAACTCTCTGACAGAGCCCACTTTTGGGGAAAACTTAGGTCTATACCAGACCTCATGTGATTTCAGACACTAAACTATCCAGCCCTTGGTGTGCTTTAGTTTTGCATCTTGCATATTGAACCTCGCTAACATTTGATTCACATCAGCTCTCACTGGAGACAAAATCAACCTGTGATCTTCTATGTCTCTCATGCCAAAAAATTTCACTGCTTCGAATTCCTCATGACATGCCACTGAACTAACCTTATCCTTAGCTCAACAAAACCCTGTATGTTTGAACCTGCACCAAGCATACCATCCACATACAGTAACAGGATAATGTTGCGACCATCATCCACCTGATAAGACAAACACAATGATTATATTGACATTGACTAAAGCCCTGCTTTGTCATCCACCTGGTACCACCTGTCAGCCCTGTACCACTGTCCTGCAGCTTGCTCAAGACCATATGACCTGGCCTTCTGTCTCACATGTCCATTCTCTCTATTCTTTAACTAAGGTATCCATTCGTCTTTCAGTGCTTTCTTCCGGCTAACAACCCTACCAAATCTCCCATTTGGTTCTGCATCTTATTTATGCCATGCTCCCACTATTTTCTGGATCCTTCCTGCTCTGCAGTGAGCAATGAGTATAAAGAAAAGGAACAATGAATTTGAGGCTTACTTACCCTTTCAATCCTCAACATGGGCGTTTGAGACTCCTTGACAGCTTGCTGTTTGCCCAAAATCCATTACAGTGACTGACCTTAGTCACCACACAATCTACATCCGATCGATGTCAGTTCCCATGCGACTGTCCTTTCTACTGACACTAATTTTATGATCGTCGGTCTTACCTAGTCACCGACATCAGTTCCCTGACTGACACTGGCAACCACCTTGCCTGACACCACCATCTCTGGTCTGCACATGACCGACATCGACACCTATTTGTTTGATGCCAGTTCCCCTTGACTGACGTCGATAAATGTGCTCGCCTGTGAGTGATGACTTTTTACCCGTGAGCTCTCTTTGGATCAAGACCCTATCCAAACTTCCCTACTCAGAGATATCCAATCCCATCCACTGATCTCTGTCTATCATCTCCTCCAAGAATACCAAGGCTTTCTAGTTCTTAAGTCTGTCAAACACATCTGACTTCCTCTTAAGAACATGCATCTTCTTCTTGCTCATGTAACCAAGCCTACAAAGCCATGTCCTTGCAACAAAATAAGAATCAATAATACAAGCAAGTAGATAAAGAGTACCTACTTTCTTACCACCTACTAATTCAAGTGCATCCGCTATGAGAGTTTCTATGCATCTCTCATCACCTAAATTTCTTGAAGTAATTAGCTGCATCTTCAAGATTGGGACCTGCATGACCTTCTTCAACACCCATGTGTTGGCTGCCTACAATTTCAGCAACACTTCCCCTTTGCCAATACTATGACAAGGCTCACCAACCCCTCTAATTGGGGGTGCATGGAAAGAGGAAACAAAATCTATAAACCAAGATTCTACTTTATCCAAAAAACATCCCAGAGCATCCTGTGTAACAACACTTACAACATCTGCTTCTTCAGTTCCTTCATGCTAATCTGCTACCAACCAACAATCTTTCTTTCCCTGCTCTTTCTTTCCATAACACCGTAATTGACCATTTGTGCCTTTGAATTCCTCCATTCTTAGTGTACTTTCTTCTGCCATTGCTATACTCCCACTCAATCAAAAACCCTTGAGAGTGACCTATAACCAAACACAAAACCTGCTCTCTGAAACCTTAGCTCTGATACGAACTGTTAGTGGTATCAAGCTATGAACCAACACCTTGGCTTTGATACCAACTGTTAGGACCTGAAAGCACCATTGATTACAAAGCAACTTAACATGAGGAATTAAACTAGAATCACAAGTAACTAGAATTTAGAAATAACACAGAATATGAGAGACAATACCCAATTGTATTAATACTCTTCTAGAAGGAAATACAACAAAAAAGATGCCACAGTCTTCTTCCTTACATCTCTAGAGCTCACACACATCTAGAGCATAAACAATAAATCTCTTCAAGAGCTCACTCTCTCTCTTATGGTCTCAACACACAACTCAAACACAGAGTTGGTGTTCACCTCCAACTAGTCAGTATCCACTACTGCCAGTACACTGAGTATATAAACATACTCAACCGAGTACACAACGTACTCCAAGTAGATCTCCCATAAACTTGCAACAACTTGCAACTCAAATGATCTTACTTTAGAAGGATCTACCTTGCCTTCCTCTTTGCTCAATGACCGAGTACACACCGTACTCTAAGTAGATCTCTCTTGATCTTGCAACCTGTTGTGTTGCTGTCCTCCCTGATCTTGCACACCTGCAAATCAATCTGGTTCTGCACACCTACAAACCTAGATCCTACACAGACATACACCTACAGATCAATCGATCTTACTTACCATGTAGATCTCTAAATGTGGCCTTGCACACCTGCTGACCAAGATTCTACATACATGAAGAATCCTTCTGATTCTCCAAACCAGTACCCACACTTGGCACTATGGCACTAGGAGGAACACACCTTGCTCTCTTCACACATAGAAGGAGCTAATATTTACTCTCTTACTCTCTAGCACAGATTAAAATATAGCCCATGAGTCTATTATATAGATCTCATGAAAACAATAATTAGATCTACAGCTCCAAGGCTAAAATTAGCCTTTAACATGCAAACAACCGGTTCATTAACAAACTGTCCATAACACTCGCATTTCCAAATCACACAAGTGACTGATGTTAGTCCCTGTCTGCCTAGAGATGACCGACATTGGCCGAATACTGCTTATGTCGGTTGCCTTCTTGTCTACCCCTGACTGACGTCGGTTGGCCTGACTGATGCTGGTGACTGTGACACTCAACAACCTCCTTCCCTGTTTGCATCAGTGAAGCTTTTAGCTCCACAACCTAACAATTAGAACCTAGTTCTCCACCAAAAGACTAAAGGTGAATAGGTTTTTGAAATGGAACATCCTCTCTAGTAATACACCTTAGGCAAAAAACATACTCATCCAATATTTCAAAAATTTGATAAGGACCTAACCACAAGGCATCAAACATTTTGTGTTGTCCGTTTTGTTTATGAGCCTTGTCCCACATAAGGACAAGGTCTGAGACCCAAAATGATTTTGATTCATCATTTTTCAAACCAACATTTGATAATCTCTTGGTGTTTACTAAAGTGCAACAAGGCTGCATCACATTTTCCATACAAGTGTATAAGACTCAAGAGGCGAGCCTTTACCTAGTCATCTACTCCTAAATAATCAATCATAAATTGCAAGGTAGGAATCCATAAGTTAACAAAAAAATGGGGTGTCAGCCATAAACTAAGTGGCAATAATTTCCCAAAGTATCCTTAGTTCTAGTCATATCAACTCATAATATAAATTTCAAGATGTTATGCCAATTCTTAGGATTCTTTTCTAGCGTCCTCTTAATTATGTTCACCAAATTCTTGTTAGTGGATTTAGCTAGTCCATTTCCTTATGGATAATGGTTAGAATAGAATTTCAAGATTACTTGGTGATCATATACCCATTATAGGAATTTTAAAGAGGAAAAAGTGGGTCCATAATCACATACCAATACATAAGGCATACCAAACTTTGTGACGATGTGCTCCTCCAAAAAATTGGATGACTATGTCAGTTGTGAAATTATTGAATGGTTTAGCCTCAACCCAATGATTTAAATAGTCAATGGATGTGAGAATGAATTTGTCTCCTATGGATGAATTCTCATTGATTGCTCCCATAAAATCCAATCCCTAATTTTTAAAGGTTCAAGCTTCAACTACTATAAGCAAATGCATTGATGGAATGCACTCTCTTTGTGAAACTACTTGTAATGTAAGGCAAATTCAAGCATGTGAAAAGACATATTTAAGGAGATGTGGCTATTAGTATACCACTCTCAATATCTGGTGGGATATGGTATCCCATAAACCATTCCCAATCCCATATTTTCCATAAAATCCACTATGCATGCCAATTGTATCATCTCTATTAAGACATCTCAAATATATGCCTTCATAGTTACTTTTGTAGAACACATCTGCTTTGATCATAAAGTGGCTACTCTTCAAGCACAATACCCTTCTATATGTATAATTTAAATGATTAGGACATTCATTGTTAAGTAGATAATGGACTACGTCTTGATACCAATCATCATTGGTGATGTTTTCAATCATATACTGCTGGCAAGTGATTTGTGGATATGATTCTACCATAGTTCTGCTAAGTCCTTGTCCTCTCACAATAGTCATCGATTAAAGTTAAAGGTTTAACTCTTGAAGGATAGCCATCCAATTGCCTTTTTTCTTTCCCAATTCATTTTACATTAGCATGGATTTGACTACAAGATTAGGCACAACAATAAAGACTTTACTATGTAATATATAATGATATGATTTCTTGAAAACCTTGATCAATGTAAAGGCATGCTTATCCATCATAGTGTATTAAAGAAAAACCATAAGAAAAACTCCCCCCAAAAGAAAAAGAGGCTAAAATTCCTCCTTTAAGATGATGTTATAGTGTCCCAAACCTCAAAAAGTGCCCACAAGTGAAGATACTTGCTCTCCATAAAAGGTTTGGTGAATATGTCTATAATTTGCTCTATCATTTGGTAATAGATCAAATCAATGATTTCCCCATGAATGATATCTCTAATGAAGTGCATGTGAATCTCTATGTATTTTTTCAAATGAAGAAGGTGGCACCCCTTGACACCATTAAGATAACCTACAAATATGCAAGGATTACTCTAAGGTTCCACATCTTTATGTTTTTTCTTCAGTATGCATGATATAACTGGAGATATGAAAACCCTAAATTTCTCAAGTATGAGTTTCCTATTGTGCCAAACTTCAAAGGGAGTTATAACTTTTAAATCTTTGTGAGGAACCCTATTATGAATGTAGAAGGCACAATTAATGGCTTTGGCCCAATATGGAGGTGCCAATGAGTTAGAGTGAATCATACAATTCATCATCTATTTTAAGGACTTATTATTACATTCTAAAACTTTTTTCTGTTGAGGACTATAAAGAATTTTCCACTACAAAATAATCCCCTCTCATGTGCAAAATTGCTTAAACCTATTGTTAACATACTCATCCCCATTATCATTTTAAAGAACCTTGATGCATTTATCAGATTATTTCTCTACAAGAACCTTGAAGTCTCAAAACTTGTCAAAAAAATTATATTTCTACCTAAGGAAGTGAACCCATGTGTATCTCAATAAATCATCAATGAATATAAATATATACTTAACCTTTTTGAAAGATAGATTGGGAAAATACCCAGATATATCATTGTGTACTAACTCTAATGATCGTGAATCCCTCAAAGCTTTTCCTTTGTCAAATTTATCTTTGATATTTATCTCAAGAGAGAAACCCTCACAAAGACCCTTAGAAAAATAGACATGAAGTGAGCCTATGACCATATAATTCTTTTCTAGGTATCGATAGTTGAGGTGTGGCATAACAACTCATGTCAAAGTTTGTTAACTCCATCTAAATGAGTCAGTAGTGAAATTAGAGAAGAATCATGTAAAAAATATGAGAAGTTATATAACCTAGGTTGGTGATCTACCATACCCACTGCCATTTTAGAATCATTGTGCAACTCTCTAATTGTGACTGAATCTAGTGAAAACTTTACCTTCATGCCTTTATTAATGTGAGTGATTTAATACACTGATAAAAGATTAGTTGAAAGTGATGGAACACTTAGAAAATTATTTAATGTTCCTCCATACATTTAAATAGACCCTCTCCCTAAAAATTCTACTGAAGTGTCATCACCCAAAGTGATAAAAGACATGATACAAGGCTCTAAGGAAGAAAACTCAACTTGTGAAGAGCCTATGTGGTGGGACCTGAGTCAATAAACCATGAAGATGTTAGAACTACAACTTATACAAGAGATTTTCCCTTTTGTTTCTCTTTACCTTTTCTTTTTTCCTTAGAAGAATCTTGAGTTGGTGAATTCTACTTGATAGGCTCAGGAACACCTATGTTGTTTTTCTCTAAAAGATGAGTCAGGTGATCAATTTATTTCTTCATGAACTTGTGTTTATCATTCCCATTTTTATTATAATAGGCACACTTAACCTTATCTTTCTTATGTTTATCATTGGAAGATGAGATTTCAGTGGTTATTTTGGTAGAGGTTGATTCTTTCTTCTTCTCTTGATCCTTATTCTTCTTATTCTTTTCTTTGTTTCAAGTCTTTACATTCCTATTCCCAATAATTAAGGATTAAGGTTTTATGGACTTGAATGTGCCTATCTGTATTACCTTGTCTTGATTCCAATTTAAGTTAACAACAAAGGTATCTAAAGAGGGAATTTTCCATGTAGTGCTTAGAGAATTTTTAGTGGCATGGAAAGTAGAGACAAAGACTGAGTAATCAGGACCTAGATTAGAGAGTATAGAAATAATAAGTTGGTAATATTTCTTATCTATTCCAAATTATTTCAACTATAATCTCAAATATTTGAATTTGGTGAAGAAATCCTGAAGGGTATCAAAGTCACTAGAACTTAGGCTGATAAGTTAATTTTATAGTTCATAGACTTTCATCACATATTCCTTCCCAAAGAGATTTTACAAAATGGTCCATACTTAATTAGGGGATTTGGTAGGTTTTATATGAAAGAGGAGATCAAGAGACATAAAAAGACACAACCCGTAAGCTTCATCACTAGGATTATATTAATTAACTTTTTTTGTATTTGCAGTTGGTTGAGTTTCTAACCCCATTGTAATGTGATGTAAACCTTTAATCCTACGAATAATTTGAATTTTAATATTCCATTCATGATAATTAAATAGTGTTAGAGGGTTAATTAAAATTGTATCCATTTTGTGTAGATATTAAGTGCAGTGGTTGTAGTTGTTGTTATAGAAATGAAAGTGCAAGTAAAATGGAAAGTGATTCAGAAAATAGTACACCCCTTAAACTATGAAATGATGAAGCCCCTAAATTTTGAAAATAATTCATGTTTAAAAGACATCAAGCACAACTAAGAGTGACTCTTGAGCAATTCATGCAAGTGTCAAAAAAGATAATTTGTAAAGCAAGGACATTGGGATCGACCGATAATGCATCCAAGGAAAATCAAGTACAAAGTGAGTAAGAGAGATAAAGTTTTATTTTGAATTTGAGGGAGTTTGGCCACCTGCCAAATTAGACCTCACCTTTCAATTTTTTATTAGCGAGGATATGAAGAATTTTAAAACAATAACATCTTTCCATTTTAAAAAAAATCTCACAAATTTTTGTTTTGGTTAAAAAACAATAAAAAAGGTTCTCATGACAAGATACAAAGTAGTGTTTTTATTTAAAAATCAATAAAAAAGATTTATCTCATAAAAGAGTTAATGATCCCCCCACAATATTATATTGTTTAAAAAAACACAATAATAATAAAAAACTCCTTCATTAACACAAACCCCAGCTTAAGTTTTTTTAATAGCTTTACATGAAAAATAATTATAAAAACACAAATTAAAAAAATAGAGGTTTTTATAAACCACATTTTTTGAAAAACATGGTATTTAACTTGAGTGGTGTTTGGAGGGAAGGTGAGCTGGCTAGGAAGGACACATACTAGAGTGAGGGCAAAATGATGGATATGTCATGGAAGATAGGCCTGAGCATCACATTGAGAGGTGATCTAAATGTAGTGAGAGTGACAGGGACCCAAGAATAGAGGATGATAGTCATGAAACAAATTAAGAGGCTATAGGTCTGAGTCACCATAACCCACAAATATGATCTGGTCATTTGAAATAGAAGAAGTGCTAGGTGACAATAATGACCAGCTAGTTGTGGATCTCCATGAGTAGGTTATGCAGGTGATATAAAAAGGACCATAAAATAGTGGTTTCAATCATGGATCCAAGGGATCACAAGGGAAGATGAAGCAAACTATTGAGTGGAGCAATCTAGGGTCTATCTTGATGAGAATAATAATAGAAAAAATAATTGGATTTTACATTAAACCTTATTTGGGTCTAAGAAATCCATATACCATCAAATTGGAGCTTGTAATAAGGAAATTTAAATATGACATAAATCAAGCTTTCTCTTGAAATGCCAATGTGCTGAGGTTGAGTCACCTCTATATTTCACAAACACAATGCCTCCACCAATGATGAATAGTCAAACAATGGGTTATAACACAACAAATTTTAGGAAAAAATGAACCCTACAATGTTTTTCGATCACTTTGGGTGACTGAAAGATTTAACAAATCTCAAGGTTTTTGAGATTTAGAAAAACACTTGATTTTATTTTTAAACCCTATAAATAATTGCCTCAAACAATCTTAAGATTTCAAAATAAAGCTTACAACAATAAAAAACTAGACACACGATTACCATAGTGGCTCTGATACCATATCAGAGTTAAAGCCAAGGTCTCCAGATAGAATGAATACACAAATTGAGTGATCACACAAACCAAGTTCATGTACACCATAATGTATCCAAAATCAATAATATGAGAATATTTCATAAGCAAGCATAGAGCAAAACCAATCTTCTATTAATGAAGCTCACAAATGTGAGAAGTACAAATAGGAGAGTGTTGAGTAACTCCTCAAAAAGGTGGTAAAAAACCATCCATAACATAATAGTAACTCCTCCACAAAGGTGCTCAATAGAGTCAAGAATAGAGGAGTAACTCCCATACCTGGAATAACGAGTCAAGTGAGTTACTGCCTAGTCATCTAGTCAACTTGTACACCTAATCAAGCTTCTTCATGAAAGTAGGAAAACTAAAAGTGAGGGAAAAAATTACATAATAAATAAATACGGGGAAAAAATAACCCTTACTCTAACATACCTCAATTTTGCCTTTCTCAAAGGGGAGCTCATAAATGAAACATGTCACTCGTCTCCATCCCCTTTTCTTTGTGTCAAAATAGAAACAATCTAATGCTCTAAAGGGAAAGAGTAAATATAAAAAAACTAAGTGTAATCAGGGCTCATAAATACTAATGTCTTCATGATTAACTCTTTAATTTAAGTGAAATATGCCTACACTTATCCACTCAATTTTAGCATCTTTCTTGAGCATGATATTCAATGGTTTGACTATCTCTACAAATCTTGAGATAAACTTCCTCATAGAGTTAATCTTGCCAAAGAATGAATTCAACTCCTCCTTACTACCAAGAAATGGGATTTTCAAATTAACTTCTATTATCTCAAGGTATATTGATATACCCCATTTGTAAATGATATGGCCTAATAGCTTCTCCTCAATGACCCCAAATATACACTTATTTGGGTTCAATGAGATCCTATGATCCTTGAATATTTTTAGTAATCTCCTCAAATATCGTCACTTCTATGCTTTGAGAAGATTATCAAGTCATCCATGTACACCACAATACACTTGCCTATAAGGTATTTGAAATCTATGTCCATGGCCCTTTGAAATGTAACACTAACATTGATGAGGCCAAAAGGCTTTCTCTTATAAGTGAAGGTGCCCCACTTGGTTGTGAACATTATTTTGATCCGGTCCTTATATATGACTAATACTTGATTGTAACCAAAGCATACATCTAAGAAGGACATCATGTGAGATCTATTCATAATTTACATAATTTCATCTAATGAGGGTAAGGGGTAGTTATCCTATTTAGGCACCTTATTCAAGTTACAAAAATCCACACAAAGTCTGATCTGCCCATTCTTCTTCCTCCCTAGTACCAAGTTTGTAACCAATGTGGAGTGTCTAACTAGAAATATGATTCTTTCTACAAGTAAAATTTTCATTTATTTAAAGATTAGTGGCTTAAGCAATGGATTAACTAGATTTTGTCTCTGCCTAAAAGGCCTAACTCCTGACTTCACGGGGATGGTATGTGTCAAGGTATAGGTGTTGAATAATTTTAGATATTTTTAACTCCATGAAATCATATATCTAAATTTTTTGAGGGCTTGTTCCATTTATTGCTTCTCTTTTGGGGTATTGGCTATACCTAGAAGCACATTTTTAGGATCATTCACATAGCCTAAGTCAAAATGATCATGCAACATGACCATAACAAGGGTATAATTATCCTTTTCCTTTTGATAATACATGTTTAATATCGTATCAAGTGAAACCATCCCCTTGGGTATGATATTTTCTTCAAATTAATGGTCTCATCCTCATCTATCACGACGTCTTCTTGATTATCTTCATAAATAATTTGATTGGAAAATACTTCTATGTTGGTGATGAAGTAAAATATGTGTTGTTTATCATTAAAATCTTGGAAATTGGTTATGTTATTTGGGACTAATGGGGTATATACCAGCTCTACTGATAATCTTCTCATTCTCAAATTATCAACGGGATCTAGAGTGCTTGCAATGGTAGTTAGTGCATCTGCTATATAGTTCTTTTGTCTAAGGAAAGTCTCAATTAAGTTTTGAAATTGGCTATGATACTTTGACAAGTGATTATCATTACATGAATAGATGATCCTCACCTACTTAAATACTATCTTAGAATCACCTAACACCTTAATGTTTTTTTACTTTCTTTCCCAAGGTAAACTGTAGTCTATGGACCAATGCCTTGTACTTAGCTACTGTTGACAATTTTGACCTCACAGGTCAAAATGTCACCCCTACCACTTGAAACTTTGATTTTCATGTTTTTTTCCCTATTTATTGGTATGATTTTCTTTTTATGTCTCTAAAATGGTAATCCAAAACCTTGATTAACATATTTTAAGGTTGATTTGATGAAATTAAGGTTTTAATCATCATGACCATGTGCTTGTCTAACCACTTTTGACCAATTTAAAGTTGTTTTAAGAAATGAAAAGAGTATAGAATATAAAAATATGCCTTATGTATTGTGTCAAATTCATATCATGTTATATAATTGATCAAACTAGTTGGTGACATGTTTGAATAACCTCATGACCCAATTTACTACATTTTGGGTCGCTTTATGGCTTCTAGAGTAGGTTTTACATGTGAATGGAAACATATTATCATAATATGTACATGGTGTACTTTTTAAATCATGAAAAGTATAATGGATACATTTTCAATAGTTTTATTAGTTTTTTCAAGTGATTTTGGTAGTTTAAATGCCAAAAAAGCCTATTTTGAGGCCATCCATACAATTCTTCAAGGTGAAATTAAGATTAAATAATATTTATCACATAATTTTTACATTAAAAATTCAAATAAATTATTTTTAAGGAGTTTTATGTGTCATTATGAAGAAGACCAATTTATCTCTCATATCGACCTCTTTGGCAACTCTAGGAAGGCCATCCGTTTTTGCTTTGTATAGGCAAAAGAGAGAGAGTCAGGTCCAAATATCTTGGGAAATGATAAGGAAATAAATTAACTTAAATTTAATATTATTTTTTTCATATTCATCCCCCCATATTTATAAACAATTGCTAAGAGTGTAAGGGGGTCACTCTGAACTAGTCATCCAGGCAGGGTCCAGGTTCATCTCCATTTATTTACTTCAGAGATTGATGGATAAAAATGGTTTTATGGGGATTATTTAAGAGTTATATATAATATTTTTCATGTTTGAATCATCAGCTAATTTTCATTAATAGGGGCTTTTGATAGGAAACTAGTTATCTATCTTGACTTGAGTTTTGGTAGTTTTTAAGCATTTTTATTATATCAGTTGAATGTATTGCTTTTATGATTTTTCAAGATAATGTTTAAGGTAAAATAAATATATGTAATCTAATTAAAATTTTCAAGTACCTTCATCTTAAAAATGTCTTTCTTGAGATAGCTTGGGTGGTCATTTGGTCCTTTACAAGGTACAATTGCATATCTAATGAGGTTCTCAGTATGTGAGGGTATATTAGTGATGTTATCATGATTTTTAAGGGATTATAAAATATGAGAGTATAAATTTACCTTTATAGGATGTTATATGTAAGTTCTTAAGACTTTGCTATCTTAAAAGCTCAAAATCTCACTTGTAGGCCTAAAGAGTAGCCTAGAAGGATATAATGGCAAATAAAATGAGCAAAAGAGTAATGAGGGAAATAAAAGAGATGTGGAAGAACATGAACTATCAAAAATAATTATATAAGGACTAAATATGGATAGAGACACTCTTGGGATTAAAACTTCCATTTTAAGCCTCAAATGCCTAAAGAACACAATCAAGATTATGCATATGATGTGTTACTATTATTGATCAAATTTGACTTTTAAGTCAAATCGGGGCACCCCTAGGAAAAAAATTGACTTTTAAGCATTTTATGGATCCAATATAGATGTAAAAAGGTGTTTTATAGGTTAATTAATGTCAATTGATGTTATACTGACTTTGGTCATTAGTTATTTTAGTCCTTATATCATTTTTGGGTCAAAAAAGGTGCATTTAATACTTTATACAAGTTTATTGGGAAATGTGAAGGTGTAAAATGGTGATGTAATATGACATATGTCATAGGAAGTCTTATATAACTAAAAATGACTAAAAATTTGTAGGTTATTCAATAAAAGGTAGTTTTTTTGAAGGAAAAGGTGAACTTGGCACTTGTATGACCTCCTTGGGAAGTGTGCCACATGGGAAATGATAAGTAAGTGTATATTCAAATTACCCATGTTTAATTAAATGTTTGGTTTGATTTGAAAGTGTCATTTCTAAGCTAAAACTATGTTGCTCCCTTTTCACCTTTCTTGGCAAGCAGAAGTGACTTGTAGGTTTGTACTTGGTACGATCAGCAAAAGGGGTTTTAATAAAAATGATATTAGAGGTATATTATAAACTCATTCAAATTAAATTTAATGTTTGATTGAGGAATAATGGTGTTCTTAGCTTTATGAACCATTCCTAAGTAGTTGACCTTTCAAATTTGCCTGCTAATCTATGTAGCCTGTGGGTTTTGCCTTGGTTTAGAGAATTATTTATGAACCAATTTCTTAGGTTGGTTCTATATGATGTTATATTATTTATATGATGTTACCAATTATTTTTTTCAAGTTTGGATTTGATTTGAGAGTCCAATCACCTTAAGTTTGTAGACTGGTCCTATTTTGTGTTGTTGGTAGTTTTTCACCATGTTCTGTATATTCATGATTGTTCATGGTTTTAGTGAGTTGGAATAGGTACTTTATCATGTTTTAAATGTGATATTACTCCCCTTCACCTTCCAATCTTCATTATTCAAGGTAGTTTTCATGAATTTGTAGTCATATGAATTATTTATAGCTTGGCAACCATTGATAAGCATGTACAGGTGCTTTGGAGGAGGTTTCCACATTGAGAGAAGGTTTTAAAGTTGGTTTAAAATTATTTTATAAGGAAAATTAAGGATTTACAATGGTTTTTCAAGATCCACACACCATACATAATTCCAATTCACTGCTTATGCACATAGTTTGCATGCTAAACTCAACCTAAGTCCACCTACAAGGTCCTCATAGAGATCAATCACATTGAAAATGAAGTGTCTAAGCTAATAAATAATTTTGATATTGAGGAAGGTTATTTTAAACTTGTGAAAATATCCAAACTACATTGGAAACTACAAGTATGCATATGTTCTATAAGGTTATGCTGCCTGCTCAGTTAGATGCTCACCTACAAGTGGTGTGAATAGTAGAAGGAGGTATTATATGAAGAAGTGGGATCAATGGGGAAAACTTATTGGAATTTTTAAAATTATAATAGACCATTTAAGACCATGCTTGAGGTGTCAAAGTGACAAATGGTAATGTCGTTCACTTGGAAAGAGGTAATCACTATGTTCGAGAGACACAAGCCCTAAATTGAGAAAATAGAGGTCCTATGGGTTTTGGAGATAGGATTTAGCAAGATTTATAGGAATTTAAATGCCCCATAATGATTCAATCTTGTAGTATCCATCTAAGAAAATGATATTGTAGAGTTTGAAGGGAGGATGAGCAATATAGATTAGTTCTTAGAGGCCCCAAAAGTTATAATTTAGACACTAAAAATAAATAGTGAAATCTACAAGGTTATGATCTAAATGAGACATTATTCACTCAAAATTGAAAATTATCTTATTCCAACCATGAATATCACCTTCCAATTTGTACAATGTGAAAATGTTGACCTATAATAGGACTATCAAACAGTGACTTAGGCATAGGTGTTTTTGATGGTGTTTAGCCCATCTAAGGTGATAATAGGTATGATATATAATTTTTTACCTCAAATATCCAAAGATAACCTTTAAAAAATCATAACCAAGCTCATTTGAATCTCATGTATACCTACAACAGGGTCAAAATTAGAGTATCTCAACTAATAGGTAGACAATGGGCAATTTGAAGATGTTGAGGTTTTGGTAGTGCTTAAGAATCAAAGGGATGAGATAAAATAGGTGTGGGATGATTGAAGGAGACTTTAGTTGGGTTTTAAAACATATTTCTCAAGCTAAACATGCTAAAATACTTAGAAGCAGGGTCTTTAAGATAAGTACACAGTCAACTAGATGGTGGTATAATATAGGTGCTTAACTATTGTTCTAAGACACTTAAACTGAGTATAGTTATAAGGGAATGATATGTGACCCTATGGAGTTAAAAGGAAGTTTGGTAAGCATCATAAAGAGGTTTTAAATAGCTAGCACACAACTAAAGGCATACCATAGAACATGGTTTCTCAGTCAAGTATAGAGAGACTTAGTATTGAAGCTAAAATGCATACAAAGGGTATACACATGATGATAAATAACTTGTATGATAGATAGATCACCATATAAGACTTAAAATATAGTATTTTCACACTATGATTAGTCATAATTCATACAATATACACCTACATGTGTGATTTTAGAGGTCAACATAGTCATAATGAAACTCAGTTTTGATCGAGTAAAGAGAATATAAAGAATATGTAGGAGTTTGGGAAGATGATTGAGGGTTATAACACCTTATTCATGATCATAACACCCTAATAAGTGGGAAAAAATGAAGGAAGGAACCGTAAATCACCGAAAACATAGTCCATGTCAAGGAACCCTGCATAGTCTACATTGTCAAGGGTCTATTTTGGTTTAGTGGAGAGTTAGAAGGTCAAAAGAGATGAACAAGGGCTCATTTTTTGTGGAGAGGATATTTTAAACTCATATAAGCCTATAAAACCTCCACTTGGTTTATAAATATAGGGGAATTACCCCTTGTTTTATCTCAGATAGGGGGTACTTCCTCTTGTGCATAAACATGTAGGTTTGAGGAAGGGAGGTGATAGGGTGAATTTGAGGTTATTTGGACATTAGAGAGAGGTGTTTGGAGTTGATTTACATATAAGCCAACATTAATAAGCTTTCTAAAGGGGATGAAACTCAATAGGGTAATCTATACTCCTAAGGTTGTAGTCAAACCTAGTAGGCATGGTTATGCCTAAAAGCCAAGCAATAGGTCATTTTTAATTATGGACCTAAGTGAACTTTATAATGGGAAAAAACATGTCTATGAGATATAATTATATGTGTATAAGCTTTCATGATGCAGGGGAATCCATAAAAACTCATATTGAGCTTCAAGGATAAGGTAGACCTACTAGGCATGATTAGGTCTAAAGGTCCAAAAAGAGAGTCATGATAAATTCACCTTGAGATGGTCTTTACATATTATTTAAATTTTTTTATGGGATGGAGAAGGTGTTTAAGATTTTTTAGTGTAGATAAAACATCAAGGAAGCCATTTTTGGCTCAAGACCAACACTGGCATGCAGGAAAAGCAAGAATAAGCTCGATAGGTTAGGTTGAAATGCTTAGATCTCTTTGAGGGATTTGCATGGGAATATAAGAAGTTTTAAAGAGTTGACAAGGGTATTGACCAATGATTTTGTGGAATTTTTTTGTAGATTATATGTGAAACCTTTGTGAACCAACCTTAAGAGCAAAATGCACCTAAAACCCTCTTAAACACTTAGTCTAGACTCGATGTAGAAAATGAAGGATATAATGCATAAAAATGGCATAGTTTTCCCAAAAAAAATATTAGATGTTACTGAGTACTCAGTCAGGTTACTCCCCATTGTAATGAGTTGTATGAAATTATATGCATGGGGCAGGAAACAAGCTTTTTCTGACCATTTTGAGCATTATGCAAGCTACAAGAAGAGTATGAAGATGAAATAAAATTTTAAGGGAAGATTTAGATTTTTTATAACTCTATATGTTAATTTAATGCCTTTATTAAACTTATACGTGTCCAAACTAGGTGCTTTAACTCAACCAATCAAAACTAGCATATTGGACAAGCTAGTGAAAGGTGTGAAAACTTCAAGGGGATGTATTTTTAAGGTGTCCTTAATTATTATAAGGACGTGGAGGGTATTAAAATGTGTCAAAAACTCCATACCATGTATTTTAATGAGAAAATAATTCCAATTTTGAGGCCAAGTGTGTAGGGTTCATGGAAGAGCAATTTTCTTGACAACAGATGATGATTGCTCCTTCCTAGGTGATTTTAAATGACCAGAAATACAACCAATGCATGGAAAGGAATTTATGATTTCCTTAAACTTAATTCCAATCATCAGACATAGTCTTAATTATTTATAAGGTGTTCAAATAGAGCTAATTATATAGGTAGTTTTTTGGAGCCAAAACGAGGGTTTATTGCCACTTTTCATGAAGTGTATGACTTGGATTGACACTTTTAGCTCCTGACATTTCATGGTTCATCCAAAATCCTCTTCTCAAACATGAATAAATTATTTTATTATATTTATAAGTTTCCTTGTGATCCTTGGACTTGTCTCTTATCTTCTCTCTCAAACTCTATAAGAACTACCATTTTGGCCTTTGTAATCTAATACCACACCAGGTATGGAAAATCCCTATGGGTTTTGACATAATAATTAACTTAGACAATATATTTAATTAATTTTTGAATATAATCTTGTTAAAGTGTGTGAAGAGATGATAGTGAATGGTTAAGACATATTTATTTATCCTTGCTTTCTCTCAATCCTTCCATGTTTGATGCAAGTGATTCCATGCCTAACAAGTCATATGAAGTGTTGTGAAGTGTATGGAAATGTTATTAAGTGTAAAAGGAAGTATTATCATCTGAAAAATGATCTATGTTTCCAATTAACTTAGATAGTCTTCATATATGGCACCTTTATATTGAAATACTGATGTTAGAGCATTCTAAGACTCTTAAATTAGAGTTATACACTTTGTTTCAAAGTGATGGAGTAAAATAGTCTTATGGTAAACACATTGGTGAATAAAAAATTATAATAGGTTTAATTTCATGCTAAATATATCCCTTTTCTCCATAAATAATTATTTATTATAGATGAAAGTATTTCAAGGAAAATCTAGGGAGCTAGCCCTTCATTTTAGAGATTCATCTCACCAAATTGACTACCCACAACAAGTGAGATGTTTCCATTGTGCCACTTGGATTAAGAGATTTGGGGCATATCCTTAAAGGGTGAAAATAAAAGTGACAAAAACTATATTGAGAGACCTTGAAGGGACTTTGTTTCTTCATAAATATGTTTATGAGGTGTTAGATGAACCTTGAAAGTGGTATAAGCTAGTTGAATAAGATGAGAGTGATTATTTGAGCTCCAAGGTATATCAAACCATTTAAGAAAACCTCCTTAATTTTTTTTAAAAAAAATGTAAGGTAATTTAATATTTTTTAAGGTAAATATAAAATTATTTGGTCTCCATATTTATTAAGTTATTTTGATACACAGTAGAACATACACAATCAGTAAAAGACAGTCTTTAAGAACCTTGCAGGCCCATTCATAAGTTTAAGGGTGAAGAGTGTCTTGATCATTTAAAGAATTAAGTATGATAGTGATGGAGAGAGTGATAAAAAAAAAATATGAATATATTACAAAGATTTCATCATGAAATTGAAGAGGGAAACTCAGGAGTAAGACCTTTAGGGCTAAAAAGCATAGTTAGCATAAAAATCCTCAGTGGTGAAATGCAATGTTTCAAACCTATTTAAGAGGTAAGTGTTAGTATAAAGACATCATGGATAATTTAATGAATCATATAAAACATATTTAAGATATTAATCTGTAGATAAAGTGAGTTATGAGGTTTTAAGACCCAACATGACCTTCCTCAGCTTAATACACACAGTCAAACTAGCCTGAGTGGCAGTTTTGCAAGTGATAGAATTTGTTATAGAATAAGAATGGAAATTTGAGGTTTTATTATATGTGTAAGAAGGTATTATTATTAAAATTAATTATATTATTTTTTTCCTTAATCCTAATAACTTCATGAACAATTTGTTAGAACACAAACAATCCTATTTTACTTACAAAGGAGCTTGAAGAGGTAACTTGCTTTACTCAAAAATTTCATGAGAATATGAATGGAAAATCATGCCCATAAGATGATTTATTAGGGTAAACTTGACACAAATTATTGGAATTGGTTTTTGGAAAGGACCCCTATCCTTTATGAACCATCATTAAGAACTTAAACCCTCATAAACCCTCCTCAACCCTTCAATTGACCAGATTGGAGAAAGATGATTATTGATGCTCTAAAATTATATAGTTTGAATTAAAAATCACAAAAATCATGTTAAACACTCTATTAATCTCCATTTTTATTCATTTTTTTATAGGTTCAGGTACAACACCATGTGTTACAAGGCAAACAGGGTAATTTTTAGCTTATTTGTGAGGGAATGGACTATGGAGTACCATACAAATATTTAAATATATTTATAGGGAATTAATAAATGTTTAATTATCATTAATAATTTTATATAGGTCCCTAAAATAGCTACACAATTACTGCAAGTTGGCCACTAGGCCTAATAGTGTGAAAAACTCAGTTTTGCAAGCAAAAAACCATTGATAAAGGCCAATGGGTGCCATGAAGGACTTAAATCTAAATGAGTAAGTTGTGTTAAAGTTTTAAAGGTATTATAAAGTCATTTTAAAGCATAAAAACCTAAAAATTTCTAAAAAAACCTCTCAAACACCCCCTCAAGCTCACAAAGGTGTTTAGGCTTGCAAATTACCATTTCATGGTTTGACCATATGCACAATGTTTCATAACATGAAATTTGGCATGGATAAGGGTATTATGCTAGGTAAATTAAATTAAATAATTTTTTATATTTTCACACATGTTGGTGGCCATTTGGGCTAATTTTCTCTTTCTAGGCCTAAGAGGCATAATCAAGGCTAATTGGTGAGATAACTGATAGGAAAGGAGTACTTATACTTGGAGTTGTATCATGAAATTTTGTGTGAAGTTATAAGGGGATAGAGGGTAATAAAAAAATTTTCCAATTTTTTCAATTTTATTTGTACAATCATTTGGACAAGGAGCTTTACATGTTTTTAGGGCTACAAGGAATGGGTGCTTTAGCAAGCAAATGGAGCAAAAGGGTATATTTTGGGATAATTTATGGTTAATGATTTGTTTTAGGTCTAAATTAATTTTTATAATCCTTTCATGGAGGGAATTTTCCTTGTTCAAATTAAAACCCTTCTTTCTCTCTCCTATGCCTCTTTGTTCATGTGAAGGAATCAAGTGTTTAAAAGCACTAAATGATGCTTAGAAGTTTTTTCAAAGGATTTATTGATGTTTCACCTTCTCTCCGGTGCCTAATAAATCATGAAAAAGTCAAATTCAGTTATTAACAAGGTTTTAAAGGTGGAAAAGGTCTTAAAGACTCCTAATTACACCTTCTTTCCTTCTTACGCCTAACATGTTGGAGTCAAACTTGCATCAAAGATATTATAAAAACCCATGTAAGGTGGAGGGAATTCATGAATGTATTAAAATAATTTTTCAATGAAAAATGAATGAAGACTTAAAGTCCTATTTTAAAGGAGGAGGACTAATTCTTCAACAAAGACATATGAGCTAGTATATAGGGAGTCAAGCAAGGATATAGGCACCTTCCAAATGGTAAAGCTTGACCAATAAATGAATAATAAATTTTAAAGTCTCCTAAACTCATGATATTCTACCTCTATATCTCCCTAAAGACATGAAATAAAAGATAAGTTTGAGGAAGTACTACGTAACACTTGAGGAGTGTGAAGACCAAGTTTGAGACCCCTATTTTGGGGCTACTTTATCTCCCCATATTTGGATTTTATATTCGTATTCTATTTTATATAATGTTATTATCACTCTTTGATTTTTGTTGTGATAAAAAGCTACCAAATTTTGTATTCACCTTTTGAAGAAATAAGAAGCTCTTTTCTCCATTTTCATGTTTTGGTGAAGTGTATGGTATTTGCCATTGATATAACATTGTGAAGCATTTATTTTACTATGATATTATTTGATTTTTTACCTTCATACAATATATTTAAACTTATATAAGTCATTCTAAGTGTCAATATAAAATTTATTCTAAGTGTGTATGTGAATCCAACACCTTTTCATTCCTTCCATATAGATATTGAGTTTTTCAAGTCCTTCTTTTCAAACATTATTGTAAAATTCATTTCTGAGGTGAAGAGAATGTGTGAAAGATTCTCCCTTTCATAAGAGTGTCCAATGCAAGTATAATTGGTCATACATATTTGTGTATCACCTTCATTTCCACTTTTCATTTCAATTCCATTACAAACAATATTCCTTTCACGCTTTTCATAGTCAGAATCAGTAGTTAGTAGGTTTAAGAATAAGTTTTACTGAGTGTATCAAGGGAAAAAACCCTCTATCTAGAGATTATCTCCCTTAAAAAGTCACCCACACTTAGGAGAGATTATATGTTTCATATGGAGTGAGAAATAACACACATTCTCATAAGGTCACACTCTTGATTGTCAATAGTTTTTGACATACCCGATGGGACACATTCTCCTTGGCATAGCTTTAGTTTGGAGCTAAAGAAAAGTATTTGAAACAATAGATGATACTCATCATCATATGAACCATAGGATTCCTTGAAGTTGCAGAGTTCTTAATAGTAGGCTAACACAAATTTCATGCCAAAATTTACCAAAATATCATCTAGTAAAGGTGTTCCTTTTGAATTCATTGAGTTACTTTATACTTATTATAAAAGAACAAGATCTAATAAGGCAAACCCCTATCTTAGAAAAAAATTCCTATCTCTTGGTCAACCTATTATTTTAGTTAGTGAAACTCCCACTATCTATACGGCCATTAGAAACCAAGTGTTTGTCTTATTTAACAGAAGAAGCCCACTGAATCATGCCCAATTTGATGATAAACCAATATCAACTCTTAAAAACATCCCTTTCTTCTCAAGAGATGATAAAATCATGCCTATTAAGCACATTAAGGATGTTTCTAACCTTTATTCAATCCACAATGTTGTTCAGGAGAACATGGCTATTAGACTACTTGCTACTTCCTTTAAAGGAAAAATAATGCAGTGGTATAGAAACCTCCCACTGAATTCCATTGATTCATGGGATGACTTAGGTGTAGCCTTTTTTAGGCAATTTGAGGACAAATTTAATAATATATCCTTGGTTGAACAAATAACCACCTAAAATAGGGACCCTCACGAGTTCATGACTAAATTTAACCTCAAATTCTAAAAAACATGGACTAGGATACCTCTAATGATTAGGCCATCCCTAGAATATGCCTTTTTATATTGTTTGAGAGCCCTCAATTCAGACATTAGTGTCATGATACAATCAATGGGTTGAACTACTTTGTCAGATGCATATGAAGTAATGATAAGAGATAAGAAAAATTTGATATAGGCTAAACAATTGGCACCTAGACCTCCTATGCCTTTTTTCCCTGAAACACAACCATACCATCCCCCCAAGATCCTCCTATGGCTCCTATTCGAGCTCCTTAGGCACAAGTTTCAGTTCCTCCTAACTAATCCACTAATTTTGGAGAGCTCAAAAGAATGTTGTAGTCCTTTAAGAATGAGATTGTCTAACTAAAGAGGCAATAATACCAAGAAAATAAGCCTTACCAAATGCCTAATTAACCTACCTATCAACCTTTCAGATATAATAGGCCACCCTATCAAGGTTTTAGAGAGTAGAGACCATATTATCAAGCTCAAGGAGCTATCAATCAATACAATCCATATGTAGTAATGGATACTAATGATCCATATTCATCCAAAGCCATTATTCCCACACCAACTCAAAATAATGTGATGCTAGATTTAGGTTGGCAACCATCAAATAAAAATGATGTACATATTCAAGTATTTGTCAACCAATCCATAGTGATGCCTAAAACAACTCAAGAAGAGGCTTATATTCAAGAGGGTCAACATTGTGAGGGTATTACACAATAAGATAAAATTAATTATAGACAAGGGTAGCTAGATTCCACTTTTGTGAATTGGCAATTTGATGACCATGTGGCCTTGAATCAAGTTGGTGACTCTAGTTCTTCAAATAGTGTGGTTGCAGTTGTGACTAGAGTGAATAAAAAAGTAATTGAAGACACCAATTATGTGAATCATGCTTCAAGTACAGATCCTAATATTCTTAAGAATGTACAAAATCATTTTTCAACCCTTACATCATAGAAAAATAGAATATAGAGGTTAACAAGTCTCAATAAGTATCACAAGTTCATGATTGACTAGTTATAGAAAAGGTGTAGCCAAATGTAAGTACAAATTCTTACAGTATTATGGATAATATGAAGAGGTCTAATGTTATTATGAGCATGTGGGATTTATTATCAATATCAAGACAAAAGGACATGATAATACAAGAAATTTTAGCTCTCAAGTTATCATCAAAATTAGCCAAGAAAGAAAGCATAGTCTTATCAAATTTTGATCAACCAATAAGATAACATGTCAAACAAGTACATAAATATGTAAAAGTGGGTAAGGATGAGGTAAAAAAAATAAAAACACCTCACTTTTATCTCTCTTTGATATTTTGTGATACTTTAATCCATAATTTTATGGTGGATAGTGGTGTTAGTAGCACCGTCATACCCAAACAAATTATAGGTAAGCTTGGTTTAGTGTATGAACCAAACACAAAAGGGTTATTATAACTAGATGGATTGAATACAAGTTTATTTATAATTAAATTTACTTCTCTGACCAAAATGGACAAAGAGAGTCACCATGGACTTGTACCTTCTACTTCATTTAGATTTCAACCGGAGGATGTAGACTTGATAGATGATGTCACTATATGTGTACACTCAATCTCTAATTTTAAATTATGATAATTATATCTAAGATATTGAAGTGTAGTAAATGAAATTCTTGAAATAAAACATAAACAAATTACTAGGAAATAAATGCTTATGCGTTATAAGCTTCCTTAAACAAATCTAAACAAGAATGTAAATCACACAATTTATATTTAAATCACACAATGCATAAATAAATCAAATAACATGATTAGCTATTAAATTGGATTGGATTGTTGATGTAAAGATTCCAAAGGGGGACCTTCCTTATTCCATCTTTTATCTTCAATCCTTCCTCTCAAAACACTTAATTGAACTCAAAAATGCTTGTTCATATTAATCAAAAACTACAACAATGAATTACTGTAGGAAGTTACAATAATTACTGCTTGACAAAATGTACTTATGATAATATCTAATTAACATCTAATATCTCTCAACTTTGCTAACACACACACACCCACACACACCCACACACACATATTTCTTAGAAAATTACACACACACACACACACACACACACACACACACACACACACACACACACACACACACACACACACACACACACACACACAATTTTCTAAGATATGTTCAAATTGGGATAAATAAAATTAGTTCCTTTTGCTAAAGTCATCATTCATGGGAATTCTACAATATTGCTATAGGAAAACAAGGCTATTTCATTCTTCAACCACTTCCTTATTAAGCTTCATGGAGGTTAAAGTCATTTATGTGAGTCGATTGGAAGAGAATAGAAATTTGTTCATCTGTGGCTCTGGTCATGTAATGGTTGTAGGATGGTTTGTGTAATGAGATTTCTTTTTTGCAAGATATTCCATACTACATATGTATCTCTCCAAAACATTCTTAAAACACATTATAGAAAAAACATCTTAAAGCAATAGATAATCATCATATATTTAATTTCAATACATAATTTCAAATATTAAAATGAATATAGAAACATAATGCTATATGGCTTATGAAAGCATGAAACTATATGTAAAAGTGTTTAAAATCATGGTTAATAAGTAGGATGAGTGTAATAGATGGACACAAAAATAGTACATTTATGGGGCTCATCACACCCCCAACTTAAGATAGTTCTTGACCTTGAGCAACATACTTATTAATTCCTAATTCACAAAAAACTCTAAAATCTATGGGATCTCCAACACCCTTAGCAAGTTGAGCGTAAAATCCTTGCCTCTATTCAAATAGTTCCCAAATTTTGACTTCTATAGTTTCATCCATCGAGGTTTTATCCTGCTAATCTAGAATAGGATACCATAATAGAGGAGGCTAAAATTTGAGGTTCAACAATTATGATCCCATGTCACCTACAAGAAGAATATATTTTGTGATCCTATTAAATACTACATTTAAATTAAAAGGGGAATACGACTCTCTTTTCTTCAGTGTAGGAATGAGCTCATTCCATCATTCGATACGTGACTCTTTGGATGAAGGACTAGTAGAAGTTATTAATCTTAAGTAAAAATCTTGGGCTTCATCACATTTTTTACCAAACCAAATTTTGACTTCTTTCTTCAACATGATATCATCCCATTCAACTAATACAACATTAGGTGCCATTGATTCACTCCTGATAAGAAACTGGCTTTCATTATCCTTTTTCTTGTATTCTACTATTTCTCTTTCTCTTCTCTATTCATTCAATACATATGATGAAAATGCCTACATTTGGACATCTCCAACATATAGATTGGGGTTCCACTCCCTATCATAAGGAACAACATAATTATGCAGGCAAAACTCACATAATTGTGATTGTTCTCCTTGTGAACTTACTTTATATATAGAAAAGAAAAAAAATGGATCAATAACTTCAAGGGACATATCACAATAAATTATCATAAATCTGAACTTGTGCTATTTTTATTTAAGATAAACTAAATAAAATTTTGTAGGAGGCCTACAATCAAGAAGCTCTTGGGTAAGACCAACCATATCCTTAATTTCTTATTTTAGTTTGGTGATGCTCTCTTATTTCCACTTATTTTCTATGTCCTCTGTTCCTTCAAAAATTCAGATTGACTATCCATCCAATTCAACAATTTAGAAGATATTATAAATGAGGAGTGATACCTGATTACTTGGGAAGCTTTAGGTTCTTCTTGATGATTTACCTCTATAGAAGGTTATGGAATGATAGTTGTAGGATAGTCTTTTGTAGAGGGATGTAGATGATAAGATAATATAGCAAGTACATCTAATCCTCCACCAAATTGATGTTGTAGCTGCTTCCTTAGTTTCTTAATTTCTTGCAGGGCTTGCTCAAGAGTGGAAAATTCCATTTCTTTAGTAGGTTTATCCAATTGCTCTACTTCATCCTACATTGGTTCCTCATGTAACTCTTGTTCTAATTCTTCTTGTACTAGTTTCTCATACAATTCTTTAAATTATGTTAAACTTTTTCTTCTTCCTCATGCAATTCTACAAGAAGATGCTCAACTTGTTTTGCTTCTTCTTAATTATATACTGGAGAACATTCTTCACTATCTATTTTAGTCTTTATAGATTCATTACTACTTTTAGTCTGTTATTCCCTATATTATTTATTTATTTTAATAATAGAAGAAGGTTTAATTCTCATTTTTATCCTCAATCTATGAGATCTATGAGGAGTAGGGGTTACCTTGGCCTTTTTAAGAGAAAGTGGAAGTTCCTCCTTAGACTCATTTGAATTAGGTTGGAAAATGAGTTTCTTCCTCTTCCTTCTAGATTCCCTAACTATATAAGTACCTTCTTCAGTCCTTGCTATAGGTTCTTGTGTTGCTATAGGAAGACCTTCTTCTATATGTTCTTGTGTGGCTGCAGGAAAGTTTTTTGCTATAAGTTATCGTGGTTTTTTAGGGAGGGCTTCTTTTGATCTTTATTCTTCAACCTCAAATTCTTCTTCTATTTCATTTCCTTCTATATCACTCTCTGCATTTCTTGGTACTTGGAATTTTTTTTCCTTGCTGATGTTAGGTTTTTTCTAGCTGATGTTGGGTCTAGTTCTTTACAAATAGTCTTGAATAATTAATTGGATGAGACAATGGTTGGAAAGAGATTTATAATTACCTTTTTGAAACACCTCTAACATTTTTATGATCATGTAGACCAAGAGGTTGAGAATGTTTATCTCTATTCCATGCTGTAAATCATTCATGAACTTGAAGTGTAGGCCATGTAACATAGACTATCTCCCTTCACAAATGAAATATCTAGAGATAAACTCAACAACTTTAACCCATCTTCTCGATAGAGACAACCTTGCATTTCCCTACTTTGAAGTTTCCAAGTGTTCATTTCTTTTGATAACTTTTCATCTCTCAACCTTAGCATCAAATTTGTCTTGCCATTCCTCCCCTATTCTTGGTAGTCCTATTAATCTACTAATGATAGTTTTTATCAGCTTTATTTCCACCCCCTTTATTATTTCCAAGCTATTATGCAATGTACCAAAAAATTCCTCCATAATTCCTTCATCTAGGGCCTATATTTTTTCAAAATATTGTGCCCATCCTATATGCTAGAATAGGACCAATATTTTTGGGCTATTAGTTAAAGGGGTGATATCCATCAGTTCATGTTTCAACAAATTACCTTCTATATTATGTGAGTTATAAGTTTGGGTGCTTGCAACAAGGGTTTTGGGATATGGTGAAATGATTTGTGACTTTTTCCTTGGGAGGTGAAATAATATTTTTAAATTAATGGAAAATCTCCCCCCAAACTTAGAATGTCACTTATCCTCAAGGGATGAAGCCGATGTGCATAAAACACTCATGGTAAGAGTAAGGGGTGGTAGCAATAGTTGTGTCAATTATCATATCAATCAACAAAAGAGATGGTAAACAAACATGATAAGGAGAGGATATGATGGCACATTGATAAAATTAAGTCCCATCATCTTTAGAAATAATTAAAATATATGATAGGAAATAAATATAGAATAATTACCATTTAACTTATAGAAATATCTTTCACAAATATGTAATTGATGATTTAAAGTGGTGATCATGGTGTATGATAGAGTTTGAGTAGGAACAAATGATTGATGTAAGAATAAATCCAATAGTAAGATATGTTTCTTGTAGCAGTTTGTTTTATCCTACATCAACAAATTTTATCTTGTAGTAACAAGTTTTTCATCTTGTAGCAAGAAGGAAAATGTATTTCCATTCTAAGGAAATGAATCTGTAAGCAAAAATAGATAAAAATATTTTTTTTATTGCTATAGTACCTTTTTTATTTTTTAATTTTTTTTAATGAATGTCGATCAACCAGTGACCTAGGTTTTTGAGACAACATCCATTAGCAATGCCCAAAGGTTTTTATTGCTAATTTTTTTGATTTTTTAAAAAGATTTTCTGGTCCAAATTCAACTGGAATCACAATAATCTAGAAGGTAGGATTTTATTTAGCCTAAACTAAGCCATTGTGAATGAATTATTCTTGGCTATAAGAAGCTTTATTACTCTTAAAAAATATTAAAGAAGGGTTGATAAAAATACCCTTTAGCTATAGGAATAGGTTGATTTGCTTCATGAAGAAGAGATGGATGTTGTTATTTAATAAGTTGGTGAGTGAAAGTTTCCTTAGAAAATGGTTTCCTATATAACTTGAGCTTGTAGCCATTAATAAGCAATTAAAACCAAACAGAGTCAATAATCATGAGCTTTAAAGCTCTATTATCAAAAACTTGTTCGATCTCATAAGGCCCAAGCCATATAGACTATATCTTTCCTTTATGATCCTTTAATTTATAGTCAAAAAGGAGTGCACAGTCTCCTAGTTGGAAATTCTTAGTCTTGATGTTCCTATCATGCCATCCTACATGTTGTCTTTACACTATTTTAGTATGATGAAGTGCTTCCTTTCATAGTTCATCAAGTGCATTTAGTTGCATGATCCTATCTTATTGAGCTTGGGAAAAATATAAGCCCAAATCAAGTGTTATCCTTAATGTCTTATGTTCAAACTTAATAGGTAGAATAAGCTTCTTACCATAAAAAAGCTCATATGGAGTGAGACTAGTTATGGTTTTTCAAGTAATTATTGTAAGCCCAAAATAATTCTAAAAGATGAGTTAACCAATCTTTTCTATCCAGGCTGACAGTCTTAATGAGGATATTTTCCTATTCTTAATTTGTCACTTCTACTTGACCATTTGATTAAGGATGGTAAGTGGTAGACTTCTTGTGTCTAATTTCATATTCATTTACCAAGGCAACTGTGAGGTCTGATGTGAACTATGGGCCTTAGTCTATGACTCTTTCTCTTGGTACTCCATATTAGGTGAATATTTATTCATAGAGGAACTCAGCTACCATCTCATCCTAGGCATGGGTTAAGGCTTTTATCTTTGCCCATTTGGTGACATTATTAGTGCACATCAGTATGTATTCTTTATTATTGGATTTAGGATCAATGGGACCTAAAAAATCTAGTCCCCATTTGTCAAAGGGTTCTAGAACTAGTTGTGGCTATAATGGCATTTCATCAGAGTGAGTGGGCTTTTCCATACACTAGCATTGATCACATCTATGGGTGTACATCATGGTATCCTTATGCAAATAAGGCAAATAATATCTGGTAGTAATTACTTTCATGGTATTCCATTTGGCAATAAAATAACCCCCACAAGGTTCATCATGGTTGTCTCTAAGAATGCCATAAGCTTTATCTTCTCAGATATATATTCTCGCAACTAAATCTGGTCTAGTGATAAAGAGATATCCTACAATCCAAGAATAATGTCTGCTCTTTTAGATCAGGTGTTGCTTGTCCCTAGGTGAGAAATGTTATGGTAGTGATCCTATAATAAGATAGTTAGCAATATTTGTGAACCAAAGTGATTGAATTATTATAGAAAATAAATGTTCATCAAGAAAAGAATCATTAATAATAGGACTATGCTCATCATATTGAAATCAAAATAGAAAATTTACTACTACATTATCCTTACTTGGTCTATCCATAATAGTAATATCAAACTCTTTTAGAAAAAGTAACCAACAAATTATCTTGCCTATTATAGTAGGTTTGTTCATTAAATATCTTATTACTACATGATTGGTGTAGATGAATACTTGGTAACATGTAATGTAGTGTCAAAATTTGTTGATGGCATAGACCATGATAAGAAATTCCTTCTCTATTATAGTGTAGTTAAGTTCAACTTCTTGAAGATTATTGCTGATAAAATAGATTACATAACTTAGAGATTCATCTTTTTGGCCAAGGATAGCTCCTAAAGTGGTGTCAGATGCATTTGTGTGGATGTGAAAAGGCTTCATCCAATTAGGTCCTCTCAAAATAGGATTTGTTATGAGAAGGTCTTTGAATTTTTGAAAGGTAGTTTAACAATCATTAGTACATGTAAATTTAATATCTTTAGTAAGCAAGCCAAATAATGAAGTGATAATTTTACTAAAATCTTTGATGAATCATCTATAATAACCAACATGTCATAAAAAACTTCTAACATCTTTCTGCTTCTTTGGTGTGGGTAGATCCTTGATGATACTTATCTTTGTTGGGTCAACTTGAATTGCAGTAGGAGATATATGATGTCCCAACACAATCCCTTCAGTCTTAAGCATGTAACACTTTTTATTTCTGAAAGATAATTGATGGTCCTGATTACATTGAAGAACTTTCTTTAGGTTGGTCAATGTTTCTTTGAATGTCTGCCCATAGATAGTGAAATCATTCATGTAAATTTCAACACAATCATGAGAGAGATCAGAAAATATGCTCAAGATAGCCCTTTGAAAATTAGTTGGGGCATTGCAAAGACCAAATGGCAAGATGATATAGGCATATGTTCTCCAAGGGTAAGTAAAAGTGGTTTTGTCTTGGTCTTATGGAAAAAATTGTATTTGATTATAACCAATATAGTCATCTAAGAAGGAAAAGTACTTCTTCCCTGCTAATGTATCCAACACTTGATCAATAAATGGAATGGGAAAGTGATCCTTCCTGGTAGTAGCATTCAACTCTTAATAGTCAATGTAAATATGCCATTTTCCCCTTTCTTAGGGACAATGACTAGGGGAGAGACCCATTGGCTATCTGAGATATGATAAACAAATCCTGCATCTAAGAGTTTTTATAACTTGGTTTTGATAATTCCTTTGACTACATGATTCATTCATCGTTGGGGCTGGCGAATAGGTTTGCATTCTTATTTAATGTAAATATGATACATGCATAAATCTATGGGTATTCCTCTCATGTCATGGTAATTCTAAGAAAATGCTATTGTGTGCATTCTTAGCATTATAAGTAATTGGTTTTCTTGCTAAGGTGTTAAGGAAGTGCTAATGTTGAGATGTTTATTTGGCAGGATGTCTACTTACTTTGTTAAAGAAAGCATGGTCTCTACATTGAAAATTGAAGAAGCATAACTACATTGATGGTGAAGTAATTGATGGAATGTCCAAATGTATCTTATGGTTTCAACAAAATCATTATCAAGAAAGGTATTTTGAAGAGGGCATGTTGTATATTCCAAGAGGTTGGTGGCTACAAGATCCTATTGATAGGTGTTTTACAAGATACTAGTAAGGACAATGTCTTCTTCTTGGGCCTGCAGAGCTAAACTCTGATCAATTGTGTAAAGAGTCTACAAGGAGATATCTTTTTCAAAGTCATCAATCCAAGGTATTAGTTCATTATTCAAGGAAGGCTAAGCTGGTGGATATAACACCAATTTTTTGGTGTCATTTCTATTGGAAATTAGCATTTTTCTTGATCTACAACTAATAAAAGCATCAGTGGTGGCCAACCATGGGTGGCCAAGCATGAGAGGATAACCCCCTAAATTTATCTTTAGCTATAGGACAATAAAATTTGATAGATATTGCCAAGAATCTATAGTGATAACAAGGTCCTAAACAATTCCTTCAAGCTTAATAGTTGATTTTTTAGCCATCTGAAAGATGGTGGGTGTTGGATAGAGAGTGGTAAGCTTTAGTTGCTACATGGTCTCCATGGTCATCACATTGATGGCTATACCCAAGTAAATTAAATTATTGGAGATGGGTTTGTTTTGGATGCTAACATTAACTATAGGACTTCTTAGATCAAAATATTTTAAGGAAACTATATTTTCTAACATAATATGTGCTAGTTGGCCAATGACCTGGACTATTTTATGATCCTTCTTCTTTCTTCTCAAATTTTTCAAACATAGCTCTCTAACAACTTTATTGTATATACGAACATCCTTTATTACTTGAAAGAGTGGGATTTTTTTGTACACATTCTTGAGTTGTCCTAAAATATCAAATTTAGGCTTTGGTTTAGGATGTGATTTACTCAATCTCTAAAAAAAAAGGATTGTCAATTTTTTTTGATTTTTTTATGGACTTGGCTCATAATTGACCATGGGTGGCTATGGATTAGTATGGAGTGAAGTTGGTTCAAAGTATTCTATGATTATGGGTGAGGTGGATTGTGGAAAAACATGGCCTTAGTGAAGTTGAACTTGATCAATATCCACGGTGTATGTTGGATATTACATTATTTTAGTCGATTGTGTCAATTAAACTAAATTATTGGCATGATTGGGGATGGGCTGGGTGGGTAATTAAGTGGTTCAAATAGGCTGCTGATTGATTGGCATTATGGCATGTTATTTTTGTGTTTATTGCATTTTTTAGAGAAAGCCTTGATTACCTCTCTATTGTTGTTACCATGGATTAGAGGGATATAACCATTACTAGTTTTGAAATTTCCCCACTTGAAATTTTTGTCCATTCTATTGCATCCATAACTGATTTTGGGGTAGCTTCCAACTTGTTTGAGACCAATTTTAATTGGGTACATTCATCCAAAAACCATATTAAAGATTATTTGAGAATTTGGAATTTGTAAACATAGAGTTTGATGGCATACCTGATCTTTGTACCCATGATTTATATTGAGCCTAAAAAAACTTGATTATCATCTTCTCCTATGGCATGAAACTCCACTATTTTAGGATTCTTCTCAATTATGCTAGCTACCTAAGATTTCATAGAATGGCATGTGTAATTCACCTTCTTCTTTCTACATTTAGGGAAATAGATGGATAAGGCTTTTTTGGTTTCTTCTTGATTCCTTTGTGTATTTAATGTATCAAAATGAGTAACTAGGTGACTGAGAATGCCTACTTTATGTCTTAGAGTAGGTTGCTAACTTCACCTTTAGACATTCTTACAATAAATGTTGTAGGAAGGGTTCTGACCTTACTTTTATTCATGGTTGATCTGGAGTAGTTTATACATAAAACTATTTGTTCTTCAAATAGTAGTGTATAAACATCACCACCAGACATTAGATCTAGTGCCTCAAGACAATCCTCTCTAATTCCTTTCAAGAACATCAGTTTGACTAATTCCCTTTCCATTATAGTTTTCTTGAATTTTTGCAAGCTGAATAAAAAGCTTTCCATATATTCCTCCAATGACTCATCATCAACTTGTGTCATTCGTAAAATGTCATCTCTCCTATAATTTTTTTCCCTATAATAGTCTTGGTATTTCATCAAAAACTTATCCTTCATTTCTTTTTAAGTATAAATGGCATCTTTCCTATGTCCCATGAACCATCTAAGTGCTACATCTTTGAGTGTTACAGAAATAGTTTGAGTTTTTTAGCATCTTGATTATAATCATAGTTGTATCATAAGATATTAAACTCAAAAATAAATGTATATGAATCCTCAGATGCTTTTCCTTTAAAGGTAGGGAGGGCAGAGTGAAGGATATTCTTCATGGGTGCATTTCCATCAAGAATAAGGATAGGAAATTCAAAATTAGCAGACTCATTGGTAGTGTTTTCTTCCTGGTGATCCTCCATGAATACTCTTTACATTGGTAGATGGGAGGTTGTTGCTTTCCAACACTCAAAATTCCTATCAATTCTTTTATTTCTTGGGGTGTAGAAGATGGAGACTTTATCTTTTTCCTTAGGAATATATGGATTCTTATACAATGGGGATGGTGTGAAGGTTTTAGAAGATTCTACTAGTGTCTTGGCAAAGATTCTCTCTAAATTAGGAGATTATATTATCCTGGTGTTTCTTCTAGGGGAAAGAATAGCTTTGAATGCCTCCTTAGTAAGAAATTTGGGTGATGAAGGGAAGCGAACTTCAGATTCTTGAGTATGAAGTGATAAGATGGAAATTATCAAAGGTGGTACATGTGTGTCTCTTTTAGGGGTATGAACCTCTTCAAAGTCTCCAACTTGTGCTATCAGTCTAGCCAAAAATTCTTCCTTCTCTACCACTTTTATTGACAATTGTGAGTGATCTTCAAGAATTCTTTCATGTGCCTCAGTTGCTGTAAGATGAATATATGATCTTGAAATAATGTTTGATGATTTAGGCAAAAATATTCCTATATATTCCCCTTAACTTTGCATATGTTAACCACTTTTTTTTTAACTTTTTGCCCACATTGCTTGCACAGGGTTAGTAATACTGGGTTTTTGAATTTTACACTATCCTACTTGTAAAAAAGGGAAATTTAAACTATGAAAGTAGGAAATATTTAATATATAAAATATAAATATTTGTAAATAAAAAAAATAAGCATCCAAAACAATTACTATCAAGATTAAAGATTATAAGTGTGTGACACCCTTCCCTAGCAATGGTGCCAAAAATGGCTAGCAGTTGATTCACAATTAGATGTACTTCTCTTGACCAAAATGAATAAGGAGAGTCACCATAGACTTTGAACCTTCTACTTCATTTATATGTCAACTTGAGGATGTAGAATTGATAGGATGATGTCACTGTATGTGCACACTTAATCTCTAATTTGACATTATGCCAATTATCTAAGATGTTGAAATACAGTAAATGAAATGATTGAAATAAAACATAAAAAAAATACTAGGAAATAAATGTTTATGCATTGAAATCTTCCTTAAATAAATCTAAATAAAAATGTACAATTTATAATTAAATCACATAATGCATAAATAAATCAAATAACATGCTTAGGTATTAAATTGGGTTGGATTATTGCAGTAAGGCTTCCAAATGGGGCCCTTTTTCTTTCTATATTGTAGCTTCAATCCTTCATCTCAAAAAACTTAATTAAACTCATAAATTCTTGTCTATATTAATCAAAATCTATAATAATGAGTTGCTGTAGGAAGTTACAATAATTGCTACTTGACAAAATGTACTTATGATAATCTCTAATCAACATCCACTATCTCTCAACTCTGTTGCTACATATTTATATACTATAGAGGAGATTGTTTTATGAAAAAAAATATATACATTCTATTCTAAGATACATCCAAATTCGGATAACCAAAATTAGATCATTTCACTAAATTCATCATTCATGGGAATTCTACAATATTGCTATAGGATAAACAAGGCTATTTCATTATTCAACCACTTCCTTATTGAGATTCATGGAGGTTAGAGTAATTTCTATGAGTCAGTTGGAACATAATCAAAATTTGTTTATCCACAACTTTGATCATACAGTGGCTGCAGGATGGTATTTGTATTGAGATTTCTTTACCGTAGGATGTTTTATGCTACATACCTATCTCTCCAAAACATCCTTAAAACACCTTATATAAAAAGCATCCTAAAGAAATATATAATTAGCATATATTTAATTTTAATACATAATTTTAACTATTAAAAAGAGTATAGAAACATAATGTTATATGGCTTATGAAAGTAGTAAATTGTATGGAAAAGTTTTCAAAATCATGGTTAATAAGCAGGATGAGTATAATAAATGGACACAAGAATAAGACATTTATGGGGCTCACATTGGATCATCATAAAACATAGTAGACATGATAAATAAATTGAAAGTAACATTACATGCTTGCCCAAATGTCACTATTCAATAAGATGTAGTGGTGGTGGATTTGCCTCCTTATTTTTCCATGTATTTATCTAGAGACTTCACCTTAAATATTGGTGTCTACCTATCAGATGATTAGACATATTTTATGTTGAAAACTAGGTATGATACAAAGGTAAATATCCATTTTGATTCCATTACATGTTTCTACTTAGAGCTTTACATGCCAAGTATTGTAAACACTAACTATGTCATCTCGAATGAGGTGCTAGAATCTAGTGAAGTGGAAACTAATTCACCTATAGAGCGAGTTACATATTTATTCCTTGATGAATAGGCCTTAAAATTTCATGAAATTTATCCATACAAATTTATTGAGGAGGATGTGCTTGGTGTCTATTGTCTCCATGAAAATAATGCAAAAATTCCAAAAATTCCAACCATGGCAAAGGAAGATGAGTCTAGTGATGGTCTTTGGAAACTATACTTTGATGGGTCAAAGAACAAACATGGTATCGGGGATGGAATGATGTTGATATCAAATTAAAAAAAGAGTTATTTTTCTACCATTAAGTTTTAGTTTTCCTATTCAAACAATGTTACATAATATGAGGCTTTAGTCCACAATTTGTAATGGGTTAGGAATATGGGAATCAATATTTTACAAGTTTTTGGTGATAGTGAACTTATAGTTCACCAAGTAATAAGACTTAATGTATGAAAAAATACCTTGATTTTATTTTATAAGCATAGAGTTTGGGACTTGAGTTTTTTTAGGCTTTTAACATTTAGGCAGTGCCAAGAGAAAAAAATAAACATGCATATAGGTTGACTACCATAGGAGCTCAATTTAATATTCTAGATGATGTAAGGAGAGAGAAAAAAATCACACATCAAAGTTGTTGTGAGACCTTTCATTCTAGATAATCTTGAGAATTGGAAGGTATTTGAAGATGTCAACTGGATTATTAGATTCTTATAAGAGGAGGCTAAATTCTCTTCCAAGAATTAGTCAAAGTTATTGAATTAATATGGGGATCATATTATTAAAATGAATTCTAATAAGCTACCCAAAGGTCTGGTCACTCTTGAGAACATATTCAATAGAGATGATGCGATGAGGAGGGAGAAGTCCTCTTTGTCAACCAAAGAAAAACACATGCCAATATTGAGATTATAGATGGAAAGAGTCTAAAATTGTGTAAAGTATGTACTTCTTCATAAAAAGAATCCTTAATTGAGTTATTTAAGAACTTTGATGATGTATTTACATGGCAATATAGTGATTTAAAATAATTTGACTCAATTTTATCTCAACATACCATTGCGATCGAAGCTAAAACCAAACCAATTAGATAAAGGCAAAGACCCATTAATCCAAAGCTTGTGCCTTTGATGAGGACTAATATTTATAAGCTCATAGAATCAACCATTATCTTCCAAATCAAGCACTATTCTTAGGGAGAAAACCTTGTTTGAGAACAAAAAATGATCAAAGAAATGAAACTTTGTGTAGATTTCTAAGATTTGAACAAGGCTTACCTTAAGGATCATTACCTATTTCCATTCATGGAGAAAATATTATAGCTAGTTTCAGGTTCAAAGAGGTTGTCATTATTAGATGGGTGTAGTGGTTACAATCAAATTTTGGCTAAGGAGGAAGATCAATTCAAGACAACCTTCACTACAAAGTGGGGAACCTTTAGCTATAAAAAGATGCCATTAAATTTATCTAATGTTAGAGAAACCTTTCAGAGGGCCATGGATATGGCATTGGTTTTATCTTGTCTATTTAGATGATATAACCATGTTTTCAAAGATTTCAAGTGAACACATGATCCATCTCAAAGAAGTGTTTGAAAGGTGTAGGCAATTTGGGGTGTCTCTTAACTCCAAGAAATATGTATTCTTGATAAATGAAGGTAAGATTCTTAGAAATTTGGTTTTAAAACATGGTTTAAGTATAGATACTGAAAGGATAGACTCAATTCTTTCTCTCTTTGCCTAAACACAAGAAGGAATTAAAAAAGCTTTCTAGGAAAAATCAATTTCATAAGATGTATTTCAGATTTTACCACTTTATCAAAGCCACTTACGACCATGATTAAGAATAATCAAAGTTTTATTTGGCCTAAAGAGGGTATGAGGAGTTTTGAAGAGATAAATCAAGAAATAACTAGTGCTTCTACCCTTATAAATCTTGATTTCTCAAAAAACTTCATCTTGTATACCTATGCTAATATAGACACCATTTCAGGTATTCTTATGCAATAAAATCAAGAGGATTTGGATTAACCAATAACATTATTTAGTCTAGGCTTGGAGGAATATGAGACAAGATATTATTATGTTGAAAAGAATGTTCTTTTATTAATCATATCTCTTAATAAGTTTAGATATTTGTTATCTAACAACATGATACCTCTAATGGTTGCCCATCCAAGTATCAAGGAGTTCTTATTGAATGAGGATATAAATGAGAAGAGGTTAGGTTGGATAACAAGATTAATGGAGTATGATGTTGAAATTAAGGTCACTAAACTTTTTAGAGGCAAGGGATTATGTGAAAATTTATCCTAAGACCTGTAAGAGGCTAAAGAGGTAGTTTTAGTGCTTAATGATAAAGAAATTGCATCTAATCATATCTCATCTTATAATTGGTTTCATGATTTGGTAAGGTATCTTCAAGATGGTTTCTAACCTCATAATTTAATTTATTCAAGGATAATATATTTCATATTACATTCCATTCCATTTCTCCTTGTTGATGGTGTGCTTTTGAAAAAAGACATCAATGGTATGTTGCTAAGGTGTATAGAACCAAACCAAACAAAAAGGTTGTTTGAAGAGTTCCATGATGGACATGGTGGAGGAAATTTCTTAGAAAGAAATACAACCCTTAAAATTATGAGAGGTGGGTACAATTGGCCAAGTATATTTAATTAGTGTCATGCTTGGGTTAGGAAATGCAAGTAATGTGCCATGTTTGGAAGAAAAGTAAGACTTGTAACCTTACCTCTCCAACCAATTTCAATGCATCAAACTCTTGTCCAATGGGGTTGATACTTAATTGGCCTCATTAACCCTCCAATATCAGGTCATAAGTGAATCCTTACTACCGTAGATTACTTCACAATATGGATAGTGGTAGTAACATTGAAAGAAGCAAATGAATCCAATGTACTAGATTATTATGAAGGTTTACTTACAAGATTTGGGGTTCCCTATACCATCATTAAAAACAATTTCTTGGATTTTTTGGGAGCTAAGATTAGTCAACGGGCTAGTCAACATGGTGTTTATCTCAACGCTTCATCAAAATACTACCCATAAAGAAATGCCGTTGCTTAATCCACCAATAAGAATCTGTTGAAGTTCCTAAGGAATATTGAAGATAATTAAAGATCATAGCATTTAAAGTTAAAATAAAGTATATGGGATGAGAGGAACACATACAAAAGGTCAATATCCAAATCACCATACAAGCTGGTTTATGGTAAGGAATCATGGTTACCCATTTCTATTGAGTTTCCTACTTTAGAACTAATGCACCAGTTGGAGTTGTTGGAAAATGAACTAATGGAGATAAGGTATGCTGAGCTTGTGGAGCTAGAGGATTTTAGAAATCAGTCCATGTTAGTTATGAAAATTCACAAAGTACAAGTGAAGAGAGCCTTTGAAAAAGGAGCATCTTCAAGGAGTTTTAAAGAAGGAGATGTGGTTCTCAAGTGGGATGAGGATATAGCTAAACTAGAAAGTATACCAAGGTTGAGTCCCTTTAGAGTAGACCATACACAATCTCTAGTTACAAATCCCACAATACTTTCCAACTTGTAAAGATGGATGGTGAGGAGCTTCCAATCCCAATTAATGGGATACATCTAAAACACTGCTATTGAGAGCTAAGTTCCTTATACATAGTTAGCTTATATGTTTTACTCCAAGTGATTTACTAGAACATTAGTTTACTTGTGTTTTGTTTTAAATAAGTATTTTGCTTGCACATTTATCTTGTTAGTTAGTTTATCTTATTTTGTGTGTTTTATTTCCTTGTTTTGGAGGAAAAAGTTGTCTTGTTTCAAATCAAAAGAGTATTGTAGTCATTAATCAGATTTGTTACTATCATTTCAGAATGTAAGAGTGGTCTTATGAGTCTAAAAGAGATGTCAATGGTCTGGTTCTCAAGTATGGCAAGCATAATTCCCAACTAAGTTGCCAAAATATTGATAATTTTGACATCATATGTCAAAATATCACCCCTAACACTTGAAACTTTGCTTCTAATGTTATTTGCCTTATTAATTAACAGATTTTAAGGTAGATTTAATGAAATCAAGGTTTTGATCATCATGGCCATGTTCTTGTCTAGCCACATTTTGATCAATTTCAAGTTATTTCAAGAGATCAAAAGAGTCTAAAAAATTCTAAGAGGACTTATGGCTTGTGTCAAAGTCATTTCATGCTGTATAATTGATCAAACTAGTTGGTGACATATTTGTGTAACTTCATGACCTAGTTCATTGCATTTTGGGTCACTTTATGGCTTCTTGTGTATGTTTTGCATGTAAATTACAATATATTATCATAATATGGACATGGTATAATTTTTAAATCATGAAAAGTATAATATATACATTTTATAATAGTTTCATTAGGATTCTCAAGTGATTTTGGTAGTTTTAGTGGCAAAAAGCCTATTTTGAGGCCATCTGTATAGTTTTTCAAGGTAAAATTTAGATTTAGGAATATTTAGGACATTATTTTTCCATTAAAAAATCAAATAAATTATTTTTAAGGAGTTTTAAGTGTCATAATATAGAAAACTAATTTATCTCTCATATCAACCTCCTTGGCAACTCTAAGAAGGCCATCAATTTTTGCTCAGTATAGGTAGGAGAGAGAGAGTCAAGACCAAAGATATTGGGAAATGATAATGAACATAATTAAATTCAATTTAGTGTCATTTTTTTTCATATTCATCCCCCCATATTTATGAATAATCACCAAGAGTGTAAGGGGGTCACTATGATCTAGTCATCCAGATAAGGTCTAGGTTCGTCTCTATTTATTCACTTTAGAGATCAATGGAGAAAAATGGTTTTAGGGGTATGATTTTAGGGTTAAATATTACCATTTTTTTAATCATTATTTAATTTTCCTTGATAAGGGGATTTTTGATAGGAAATTAGTTGTTTATCTTGACTTGAGTTTTGGCAGTTTTCAAGCATTTTTGTTATATCTATTAAATGTATTCATTTTTAGGATTTTTAAATATCATTTTTTAGGTATAATACATATATTTAATATAATAAAAAATTTTAGGCACCTTCATCTTGAAAATGTCTTTCATGGGATAGTTTGGGTGGTCATTTGGTCCTTCCATAAGGTACAATTGCAAGTCTAATTACGTTCTCAGTATGTGAGGATATCTTAGTAAGGCTATCATGATTTTTAAAGGATTATAAAATATGATATATTTAATATTTACCTTTACAAGAAGTTCTATGTAAGGTCTTAAGACCCTGCTCTATTAAAAGCTTAAAATTTCACTTATAGGCCTAATGAGCAGGCTAGAAGGACATAATGGAAAATGAAATGAGAATAAGAGACATGAGGGAAATAAATGAGATGTGGAAGAACATTAAATATCACGAAGTATTATCTAAGGGTTAAAAATATCTAGAGACACTCTTGGGAGCAAAAATTCTATATTAAGCCTCAAATGTCTAAAAAACATAGTCAAGACTATGTATGTGACTGTGTTACCATATAGAGAGACCTTCAAGGGACATGGTATCTTCATAAATATGTTTATGAGGTGTTAGATGAACCTTGAAAGTGGTATAATCTAGTTTAATAAAATATGAGTGCTTATTTGAGATACAATGTTTATCAAACCATTCAAGAAAACCTCCTTAAAACACTATTTAGCAGAGTTTACGGTAAGTTAGCAGTTTTTAAAGTAAATACCAAATGCTTTGGTCTCCATATTTATTAGGTTATTTTTATGCTCTCCAAGTTGTTTCAAGTTTTTAAAATTATTCAGTGGTTTTGACATCACATTTTACATGTCACTAGTTATCTCAAGAGACTTTCATATAGTCCATACAAACATTAAAATATGCACAAAAAACAAATGTTAATGACACAGTTAGTAGTCTCTATGTTATGTGATTTTTTTGTGTGAAAGTCATGAAGATAGTGAAGAGAGATATGATATTTCAATAGAGTATATAGGATGAAGATAATGTTCTCCATTTAAGATCAAAATAAGATTATCAAAGTGAAAATAAAGACTAAAATGGCCACCTATAGCTATATAGGTGAAAACACAGTCAAGTTTAAGGTACAATATGAACAATAAAGTCAAGAGGATGCAAAGTGAGATTTTGATATGAATATTCAAGGGAAAAAATGACTTAATTTAATACTAAATAATATTTGTAACCCAATAAGGTAAATTGACTATTAGTCTCAGTCTGTACAAGATTCAAATGTTGACCTACATCGATAATACTTTGGCTCAGTCAGTTAGGTCTATATGTAAGATGAACTTGTCTCTAAAAAGATGGATTTATGTTTGATATAAATATTTAAATGAATTATATCCATTGTGACCAAAAGGATATTAGTAATCATATAAATATCACCGTAACTTTTGCAAGATATACAATCTGTTTAAGCACCAATATACATCTACAACCATATAATTGTGCTTAGTTAATAGTCTTTCTAGGCAACATGAGGATTTGTATATAAGGTCAAATAAATTGGATGGATTGGGTATGATTATGAATTTAAAAATATTGACTTGATTTCATAAACCAAAAGGAGACCAACAAATTGAAGAAAAATATCTTTCATATATACCCACAATCAAGCCTAGACAGTCATCTATAACCAATATATTGGCCTATTTTGAGGTCTAGGGATGCATGGATGAAGGAAGTGAAGTGATAGGGTTAAGGTTTGATTTATAATTAATTTATTTCATGGTGTAATTTGATCCAATATCATGAGGAATATTTCAAAGGAAAAAAAACTTTTGTTAAGGAGATATGACCAACCTATATGCACATATAGTTTACAAACACAATATGTTAGCTTAAGGAGACTTATGTGAGGGGAATGAGATTGGAGGTTTAAATGATTTAAAAAGAAATAAATAGGTTATTAATCCATGTTATATACATTTTACAATCTTTTTATGTTCATTTCTCCACCTCAATCCATAAAAACAACATAATTTTCCTCCTACAACCAGTATATCTACATGCAATCAAAGGCAAGAGTGTAGATGTGGACATGGGTCATAAGTGAGATTGTTGGCAAGGGTTATGACTGTGAGGAAAGAAATGAATGTTAGAGATTGAGTTGAATGAGATATAATATAATTAAATAATTAAATACATTTCCATTTATGGATGTGCCTATGAGGATTCCATACACAGTAGAACATACACAGTCAACAAAACATAGTCTTTAAGAACCTTGCAGGCCCATTAATAAGTTCAGGGGTGAAGAATGTCTTGCTCATTGAAAGGAGTAAGTATGATAGTGAGGGAGAGAGTGATATATATTTTTTTATTAATACCTTTCCAATTTTTCATCATGAAATTGAAGATGTAAACTCAGGAGTAAGACCTCTAGGGTTAAAAAAAATAATTAACATATAAACCCTTGATGGTGAAATGCAATGTTTCAAACTTGTTTAAGAGGTTAGTGTTGGTATGAATTCATCAAGGATAATTTAATGAATCATAAAAAAATTATTTAAGAGATTAATCTATAGATAAAGTGAGTTATGAGGTCTTAAGACCCAAGATGACCTTCCTCAGCTTAATACACATAGTCATACTAGTCTGAGTGGTAGTTTTGCAAGTGATAGAATATGTTATAGAAGAAGCATGGTAACTTGAGATTATATGAGGTGTTGAGAGAGGTCTAATTATTAAAATTCATGCTATTTATTTGGTCCTTAATCCTTGAAATTTCATGAACAATCTGCTAGAACACAAACAACCCTATTTTGCTTGAAAATAAGCTTGAAGAGGTAAGTTGGTTTTCTTAGAACATTCATGAGACGCTACATGGGAACTCATTCCCATAGGATGTGTTATTAGGGTCCCTTTTCCAAAAATTATTGGCATTATTTTTTTTAAAGGACATGTTATGGCATTAATCTTTACCCTTGGAGAGATACTTTAGGCTCCCTCTGACTAAGCCATAATATGGGAACAACCCCAAGGCTATGGGTAACTTATGATGGGGATAAACCTCTAGATAATTCTAGATTCCTCTTGATAGATCACCTAAAATAATGATAATTTAGGGAAATGGGTTAGAAAGGGGGAAAGGGATCTTAAGAATACTAAAAAGGTGATGCACCAAATAAAAATGGGAGACTTTCATAAGCTTGAACCTACACTAGATCAATAGAAAATAATGCTAGCTCAAATAATCTCAAAGACCAGCTGATTACATAAGTGTTTCAACTAGGTTTAGGCAAAACACTAATATAAACTTTCAAGAGATTGAAAACACCCTAAAGGAGGTCATAAAGGAGGATAATGGATGATGAATATTCTCCTTCACTATGCCATCACTCATAACTCACTCAACACAGATCCAAGGTAAGAGATAAGTAAAGAAAGTATTTTATTGCATCAAGAGGTAGTTCTTATAAATGATTGATAGGGTTTAGCCTAATCAAGAGGAGAATATTTTGAAATATCTCAAAGAGTCCCTTGATACCCCCAAAAAGCATCCTTTTACAAATGGGAAAGAATGGGTAATATAGAGAAAGGGAGAAGAGAGAAAGAACACATTAAACAAGAAACACTAATGAGCTACCCCTTTCAATGAATAATACACCATCCTTTTGGTCTAATCAGGACTAACCCTTCATCAACAAGCTAAATTGAATTTGTTATAATTAGTCTTCAAGTTATTTTCATTAGCTAAAATATCCACTAGAAGACAAGGGTTTGTTTTTCATGATGATGGGTCATGATCCTATAATCAGAGAAAATATCCTTGAGATCTAAATGACATTGAATAATCCAAATACTTCTCTAACCACCAGATCTCTTTTCTTTGATATTTCACACCACCTTCCACTTAATTTAAATATAAAGACAAAGTACTCATACCTTGAATCTAGATAGAGCTATGCCATGTCTACTTTGAGTGGCTATAAGTACCTACTTGTTGAAGTTATAGTTGTGTCAAAGGATGAGACATCCACCATATCTCATTTATGTCTGCATCTTCCCCAACCTAGATATGGATCTTTACTATAGATTAAAAACTCATCCAAATTATTGGTTTTCATATAGTCACTATATCAACAAAGATCTATAGATTGTTTAGTCTTGATTCAATAATTTCTAGTCCATATTTGATCTCTGTATTAGGCCCTAAAATACCTACTATACCTTTATTGAGCTTTAAAGGTGACATTTGATACTAAAATATCTACTCTAGTTTAACTTGGGTCATGTTTTGACCTCCAGTCAAAGTATCTATTGAAGTCCCTTAGCTTTTGACTTTTAATTTTGGCCATCAATCGGCTTGATTCGATGGATCATGCACCATTGATGTATTTGGACCCACTAACATCACTAGGTTTCCACTTGCTGTTGGATCTTTAATTTTGATTGAATATCGACCATTAATATTTTATGAGTTTAACATGGTTGAGACACTTATCACCCATGCATTTGTATTTGAGATTTTATAACCTTTTGACCCATCACTCACCATTGATCTTGGGTACATGATCAAATATGCATCATTATATCTTCAAGACCTATTGGAATTAGTCCTCACTTGCACAATATTAGATCTACTTATATGATTACACATGTACCATTGATCAACTTAGACCCACTAGCTTTTTTATTCACCATGCACCATTAGATCTTTGATGCATGATAAAATTTACACCATTGGATCTTTTTTTGAATCCAAATTGGTTTTTTTTGAAACTTTAACTTGATGTCCATGCACATATCCTAGAATTCTTGTTCAAATTTGAAGCTTTATGTCTTGAGGTAACAATCTCATCAAGATAATAAATTTGCAGAGCATGATCTAGGCATGAAGAAATTCATTTCCATTCAATCTTTGGGATATAAGAGGATTTCCAAGTGAATCTATAAAATGCATAAATTAGCTAACCAGTCCATTTATACATGATGTTTTTTTGATGGTATAGTTCCTTTTAGGCTTGTATAAGTCATTTGATCATTCGTTTAAATAATAACTCTACTCAGTTGATTTATCTATGTAGAAGCTTTGTATGTGGGCCAAAATTAGCCAACATCTTTGGTAACTCACAAAGAAGCATGCCTGCTATGCTTTGAGAACCCAAACTAATTGCCTTTTCTAATCTATTGGGCATGGAGTCACAAGTCTTTGCTCTTAACTGACATGAAATGATGCAAGGCTTCCCTTCTAGATAACTTCCTCTTGAAATAACAAGGATAAAAAAAACAATAACTATGCCCAAGGAACTTATTGAATGGAACACATAATAGAAAGGAATGTGCACAAGGCACTTAGAAGAAAACATAAAATCTACCTACCCTAAAATAACCAATTAAAATAAAACCTATATAAAACCATTGATTGGTTGTACAAAATAGTTGTGCTTTCTTTCTAATATAATTTACATGCTTGAGGCTAGATAACCAAACATGGAGAAGGAGTGGATATTTAACATATTGGTGATATAATTCTCCAAGAATAAGAATAAAAATAAACTCACCTACCAAATCTGATTAATTGGACATATAAGCATCTTGGAGTGGATAGGCAAGCTGATATAGGTCTTTTTGATGCTCAATTTTGTGATCTAAATTAAGCACAAGTGATGGATCCTCCTTATCATCTTCCAAATGAGCTAGGTACCTAATAGGACATCCTCTTGTCAATACAAACATTGAGAAATCAGAATTTACCTTAGTCTTACACTTTGTTTCTCCATCATTATGCTCCTTAGGCATAATCAGATCATAGTTTCCTTGGAGAAGAACATAGCCTACTCCCAAGATATCAAATAAGTCCTCCAACTCCCTTTCACTTTTTATTATATGGAAGATTATCTTGAGTTGATTAGGATCTTCTCCTTGAAGAACATGCTCATATTAAAATCTTTGTTCACCCTCAAGGTCTTCCTCCATCACACAAAGTGGTAGTTCATCAAACTACATTACCTGAGTACTCAAGATTTATTCTTCATCAACCCCACTCAATATTTCATCTATAAATGAGGGTTGATTTGACCAACCAATGTCCAAAAAGACACATTTATTTTGCTCAAGGTCTGATTTACCTTTCTCTAGCTCTAATCTATTAGGCCACCTTTATTTGAAAACTCATCCTAAAGTGAACCAACCTCTAGTTCTTAGTTTTGATCCTTTTTTCATCTATGTAGAATGGACCTTCAATATTCCATTCAAGGTCTGCTCTATTTTGAAATTGAGGAGTGTATTCATCAAGATCTAGTTAATTGGTGTCAAATCCATGCCAAGAAGGTTGGTCCAAACCTAATTCTTCCCCTTCTAAATGAAGTGGACTGCCTATCATGGTCTCCTCATCATATACACTTGCATTGTTCTCTTCAAGTTCACTTATGACTGCAAGCTCCTCCTCTATAATTTGTAGAATAGGTTCTTTCTCCAAGAGGGAGATGGTGAGGGCATGAATAAGTTCACCTTGCTTGTAGATTATGAGAGTATCCTTCCAGCTAGGGACTTTGAATGGTCTATTTGGTGGATCTTGAATTGGTACTTGGGTTGCTTTAACTAGCACCTCTTCCTTTTGGAAATATTTCTAAATTGACTTCTATGAGGGGAATGTGTAAAAAACACCCTCCTCTTCTTGTTCTTAACTCTCTTCCTCTTTCCTTATCTTTAGCTTTAACTCTTTGATTTGCCTATCTATATTTTCTTGGAATAACTTCTCTTGAAGTTCATTAGGAGCTTCATGAAGATAAGGAGCACAAGAGGGATGGTATGAGCTATTACAGAATTCTTGAGGAAGATAAGTGGAATCTTGGGTCTCAATAATAGGCCGCTCCATAATAGTCTCCTTTTTTCTTTGAAGGCTCTCTTGGATTGAATTCCAAGAAGGGAAGGTTTGAGGAACACATGAAGAACTTGGAACACTTGAAGAGTCATTTGGAGTGGTATTTTGGGGAAGAATGAGTGGCATATATGAGGGTTGAGGTGGTTTATATAAAGACATATGAGGTTTATGGAGTTGGACCTACTATTATTCAAGGCCTCCTAGCTTATCCTTGATGTTTTTAATGTATACACTTACATCCATCACCTCACTTGAGAGGTTTTTACAATTTGGTCCCTTTATGGGTGCCCATTCTACCTTCATTAGCCATACTACATTTATCATGTCATGAATGATATGATTAGGGGTATTTTGACCATATCCCCTTTATGTATTAAGGTCTATCATGTAAATTTCATATCATAAGAGATTTTGCCTCCAACTTGAAATATATTGGTTTGGGGAATAACTAGGGACATCTTGAGATTGAGAAGGCTGAAGCACTAAATCTTGAGAACCACATAGGGTGAAGCCATAAACATTACTAATCTAATATGAAGGATGTTGAGGTAGATAATAAACATACTAATTAAAAGAGTGATGATACATACTGAATAATGATGACTAGGCACTTGGGTTGATTAAACCAACTGAGGAATAATTAGAGTCACCAGTGATGTTTGCACACATGCCTATAAAGGTTGATTAGATGAAGGGAACATAAAAAATCTTCACTAGTGAGTAAAGTAATAAGTCCCACTTAGCATGCCATAAACTGTTATGTCATTAATCTACACCCTTAAAGAGAGTTATTTAGTCTCCCTCTAACTAATCCATAATATGGGAATAACCCTAGGCTATGGGTAACCTATGATGGGGCTAAACCTCTAGAAAAGGTTGGCTTCCTCTTGATGGATAGCCTAAACTAATGATACTATAGGGAAAAGGGTTAGAAAATGGGAAAGGGTTCCTAAGAAGGATACAAAGTTGATGCACCAAATAAAAATGGGAGACTCCCATAATCTTGAACCCACACTAGATCAACAAAAGATAATTCTAGCTCACACAACCTCATAGACTAGCTGATTACATAAGTGTTTTATGGACTAGGTTTAGGCAAAACACTAATCTAGAATTGTAAGAGCTTGAAAACACCCTAAAAGAGGTCATAAAGGAGGACAATGGATGAGGAAGATTCTCCTTCACTATGCCATCATGCACAACTCACTCAACATAAATCCAAGATTAGAGATAGGTAGTGAAAGTCTTTTATTGCATCAAGAGGTAGTTTTTAAAATTGCTTGATAAGGTTTAGCTTAATCAAGAGGAGAATATTTTGTAATATCTCAAAGAGTCCCTTGATACTCCAAAAAATGATCATATTTTACAAATGAGAAAGAATGGGTAATATAGAGAAAGGGAGAAGAGAGAAAGAACACATTAACCAAGAACCAACAAGGAGCTACCCCTTTTAATGAATGCTCCACCATCTTTTTGGTCTAATCAGGACTAACCCTTCATCAACAATTTACCCTAAATTTTATCTAATTAGTATTCAATTTCATCTCATTATTTGAGAGATCCACTAGAAGAAAAGGGTTTATTTTCATGATGATGGGTCATGATCTTGCTATTGGAGAAAATATCCTTAAGATTTGAATGACATCTAATGCTCTAACTACTTCTCTAACCACCAGATCTCTTTTATTTCATCTTCCATGCCACCTTCCACTTGTTTTCACTATAAGGACAAAGTCCTGATACCTTGAATGCAAATAGAGCCATGCCATGTCTGCTTTAAGCAGCTACAAGTATCTACTTGTCAAAGTTATAACTATGTCAAAGGATGAGACACTCCATAATATCTCATTTATGTCTACATTTCCCCTAACCTAGTTATGGATCTTTACTTTAGATTGAAAATCAATCAAAATTATTGGTTTTCATATAGTTACTATATCAATGAAGATCCAAAAATTGTTTAATCTTACTTCAACAATTGCTAGTCCATCTTTGATCTCTATATTAGGCCCTAAAAGACCTATTCTACCTTTACTGAGATTTAATGGTAATGTTTGATCTTGAAATATCTAATCTAGTTTAACTTGGATCATGTTTCAACCTCTAGTGGAAGTCTCTATTGAAGTCCCTTAGTTTTTGACTATTAGTTTTGGTTGTTGATCTACTTGGTATGATGGATTGTGCACCATCGATCTGCTTAAACTCACTAACATTGTTAGGTTACCATTCACCATTGGATATTTAATTTTGATTGAACACCAACCATTGATCTTATGTTATTTTAATGTGATTGAGACACTTATCACCCACACATTTGTCTTCAATATTTGCTGACCTTTTGATCCATTTCTTTCCATTGATCTTGGGTGCATAATCAAATGTGCATCATTAGATCTTTAAGACCCACTGACATCAATCCTCACCTATGCACCATTAGATTTGATTTTGATTGCACATGCATGATTGATCAACTTGGACCCACTAGATTTTTTAGTTACCACTACCATTGGATCTTTGATGCATGATTAAACACACACCATGGGATCTTGTTTTGAATCCAAATGGATATTTATTGTAGCTTTAACTTGACATTTACATGTACATCTCAAACTTTTTGTTTAAATTTTAAGCTTTATATCTTGAGATAACAAGCTTATCAAGATATGGAATTTTCAAAGCATGATCTAGGCATGAAGAACTTCATGTCCATGCAATCTTTGTGCTTTGAGAGGCTTTCCAAGTGAATCTATAAAATGCACAAATGAGCTGACCAGTCCATTTGTGCATGACATCCTATTGACAGTCTAGTTCATTTTAGGATTGTACAAGTGATTTGTTCATTAGCTCAAATAGGAACACTACTTAGCTAATTTATCTAGGTATAAGTGTTGTATGTGGGCCAAAATTGGTCAACAGACCCACATCCTTTATGAACCATCATTAAGAACTTAAATCCTCATAAAGCTTCCTAAAACCCTTACATTTAATTGATTAGATAAATATATTTATTTATGATCTTAAATGATATAGTTTGAATTAAAAATTATCCATATCATGTTCACCACTGTCTTAATCTCCATTTCCAAGAATTTTTACAGGTCTAGGTACAATACCATACAATACAAGGTAAAAAGTGTAATTTTTAACTTGTTTGTGAGGGAATGGACTATGGAGTGCCATAAAAATATTTAAGGATATTTATGGGGACTTAATACAGGTTTAATGATCATTAAAAAGGTTATATAGGGCCCTCAAAGAGCTACATAATTCTTGCAAGTTGGCCACTAGGCCCAATGGTGTGAAAAACTCAATTTTGCAAGTAAAAAACCAATAATAAAGGCCAATGGGTGCCATGACTAACTTAAATATCAAGGAGTAAGTTTTTTTAAAGTGTTACAGGTATGATAAAGTCATTTTAAAGCATAAAAATCTACAACTTTCTTGAAAAACCTCTCAAATACCCTCTCAAGCCCACAAATGTGTATAGGCTTGTAAATGACCATTTCATGGTTTGAACATATGCACAATGTCATAGAACATGAAATTTATCATGGATAATTATACTAGGCCAAGTAAAGTCAATCAAACACTTTTGGCTAGTTTCAGATACATGGGTAGCCATTTGGGCTAATGTTCTCTTTCTAGGCCTAATTGGTGAGAGAAATGACATAAAATGAGTACTTATACATGGATTTGGATAATGAAATTTTGTGTGTATTTTTAATTGGATAGAGGGTACTAAAAAATGTGCTTATTTTTCTATGTTAATCCATACAATATTTTAGACAAGAATCTTTACATGTTTTTAGGGTTATAAGGAATGGGTGCTTTAGCAAGCAAATGAAGCAAAATGGTATCTTTTGGGATAATTTATGGTTCCAAATGATTTTTTTAGGTCTAACTTCATTTTGATAATCATTACATTGAGATAATTCACCTGGTTCAAATTAAAACCCTTCTTTCTCTCTCCTACACCTCTTTGCTCATGTGAAAGAATCAAGTGTTCAAAAGCACTAAATGATGCATAGAAGTTTTTACAAAGGATTTATTGATGTTTATAATTCCTTATAACACCTAATAAATCATGAATAAGTCAAATTTAGTTGAAAATAAGGTTTCAAAGGTGAAAAATGTCTTAAGGACTCTTAATTGCACCTTCTTTCCTTCCTATACCTAGAATGTTGAAGGAGTCAAACTTGCATCAAAGAGATTATAATAGATCATGTAAGGTGGAGGGAATTAATTAATGTATTATAATAAATTTTAAATTAATAAATAATGATGAATTAAAGTCCTATTTTCAAAGAGGAGGATTAATTCTTCAAGAAAGACATATGAGCTAGTATATAAGGAGTCGAACAAGGATATAAGCACCTTCCAAGAGGTTGATCTTGATCAATAAATGAATAATAAATTTTAAAGTCTCCTAAAATCATGATAATCTACCTATACTCCACCCTGAGGACATAAAAGAAAAGAGAAGTTTGAGGAAGTAGTATGTAGCACTTGAGGAGTGTGAAGACCAAGTTTGAGGCCCTTATTTTGGGGCTACTTTATTTCCCCATATTTGGATTTTCTATTTTTATTTTATTTTCTAGAATATTATTATCACTCTTTTATTTTGTTTGTGCTGAAAGGCTAACAAATTTTATACTCTCCCTTTTAAGAAATAATAATTTCTTTTCCTCCATTTTTAGGTTTGGCTAAAGTGTATGGTATTTGCCATTGATTTAACATTGTGAAGCATTTATTTTCATATGATATTTTTTGGTTTATGTAACTTAATAAAAGTCATTATAAGTGTCAAGATAAAATTTAGTCTAAGTTTTGATGTGAATTCAACACCTTTTCATTCCTTCCATACAAATATTGAGTTTGTCAAGTCCTTTTTGTGAAACACTATTGTAGAAGTCATTTCAGAGGTGAAAAGAATGTGTGAAAGATTATTCCTTTCATAAGACTGTCCATTGAAAGCATAAGTGGTCATACATATTGGTGCATCACCTTCATTCCCATTTTTCATTTCAATTCCATTGTAAATAATATCCCTTTCACCTTTTTCATAGTCAAAATCAATAGTTAGTAGGTTTAAAAATAAGTTTTAGTGAGTGCATCAAGGGAACCAACCATATATATAGATATTATATCCATTAAAAATTAATCCACACCTAGGAGAGATTATATGTTTCAGTAGGAGTTAGAAACAACACACATTCTCATAAGGGTACACTCCTGATTGATAATAGTTTTTGGTATGCCTGATGGGACTCATTCTCTTTGGTATAGATAAAGTTTGGAGCTGAAAAAAAGTATTTATAGTGGTAAAGGACACTCATCATCATATGAGTGAGAGGATTACTTGATTACAAAGTTTGTAATAGTAGGTTAACACAAAATTCATGCCAAAGGTTACCACAAGATCATCTAGTAAAGGTATTCCTTTTGAATTCATTGAATTGCCATCTAATTCTTATTAAAAAACAACATTTAATAAGACAAACCCCTATCCTAAAAATAAATTCCTATCTTCCAGTCAGCCTATTGTTTTAGATAGTAAAATTCCCACTATCCATATGGCCATTAGAAATAAAGTGTTTGTCCCATTTAATAGAGGAATCCCACTGAATCCTACCTAGTTTGATGATATACCAATATTAAATCTTAAGAACATCAGTTTATTCTTAGGATAAGATTGAACCACACCTATTGAGCACATCAAGGATGTTTCTAACTTTTATTCAATCCAAAATGTTATTCAAGATAATGTGGCTATTAGACTGCTTGCTGCTTCCTTCAAAGGAAAAGCACTATAGTGGTATAAAAACCTCCCACTAAATTTCATTACTTCTTGGGATGACTTAGGTGAAGACTTTTATAGGTAATTTGAGGAAAAATATGATCATTATCTTTAGTTTAACAACTTACCACCTGACCCTCATAGGTTCATGACTAACTTTAATATTAGATTCCAAAAAACATGGACTAAGATACCTCTAATGATCATGCCATTCTTAGATTATACCTTCTTATATTATTTGAGAGCCCTCAATTTAGATATTAGTGTCATGATATAATCAATGGGTGGTACTACTTTCCCAAATGCATATGAAGTAGTAATAAGAGATGAGAATAGTTTGATACAGGCTATAAAATTGGCACTTATACCTCCTATGCCTTTTTTCCTTGAAACACAACCCATGCCAACCCTTCAAGTTCTTCCTATGGTTCCTATTATAGCTCTCCAAGAATAAGATTTATCTCTTCTTAGCCAATCAAATGATATATAAGAGCTCAAAATAATGTTTTCATCCTTTGGGAATGAGATTTTCCAACTGAAGAGGAAATAATACCAAGAAAATAGGCCTTACTAAGTTCTTAATCAGCCTACCTATCAACCTTTGAGAGATAATAGACCATCCTATCAAAGCTTTAGAGAGTAGAAACCATATTATTAAGTTCAAGGAGATATGACTCAAGCCAATCAATATGTAACAATGAATCCTAATGTTCCATATTCATCTAAATCTATTTTTCCTATACCAACTTATAATAACATGATGCTGGATTTAGGCTGGTAGCCATCAAATTAGAATGACATAAAAAATTAGGCATTTGTCAACCAGACCATTGTGATGCCTCAAATGAATAAAGAAGAGGCTTCTCTTTAAGAGCATCAACATAGTGAGGGTATGGAATGATAATATAAAATAAATCATGGACAAGGGCAGCTAGATTCACTTTTGTGAATTATAAATTTGATGATCATGTGGCCTTGAATCAAGTTGGTGACTCTAGTTCTTCAAGTAGTGTGGTTGTAACTGTGACTAGAGTAAAGAAGAGAGTAATTGAAGAGACCAAGATGTTAATCATGCTTCAATTAAACCTCATAATGAACCTATTAATGTAAACAATTAGTTTTCTAACCCTAGACCATATAAAGATCATAATATAGAGGTTAGCAAGTCTCAACAAGTACCATAAATATAACATCAACCAATTGTGCAAAATATGCAAATAAAGGCAAGTAAAAATATTTAAAGCATTATGGATCATATGAAGAGGTCTAATGTTAGTATGAACATGTGGGATTCCTTAGAAATCCCAGCACAAAAGGACATGCTAATATAGGAATTTTTAGCTCTCAAGTTGTCATAAAAAAAAATTAAGAAAGAAAGCATAGTCTTATCAAATTTAGATCAACCAATAAGATAACATGTCTAAAAATTACACAAAGAGGTAAAATTGGGTAAGGATGAGGTGAAAAAAAATCAAAACACCTCCCTTTTACCTCTATTTTATAGTTGTTGATACTTTAATACATAAATATATGGTGGATAGTGGTGTTAGTAGCACTCTCATGCCCAAACAAATTTCAAATAAACTTGGTTTAGTGTATAAACCAAACATAAAATGGGTATTGAATCTAGACGGATCATTAAAAAAAATAGTATGAATGATAAATAACTTGAAATTAACATTACATGCCCTCCCAAATATCACTATCTAGTAGGATGTAGTGGTGGGGGATTTGCCTCCTTATTTTACCATGTGTTTATCTAGAGACTTCACCTCAAATATTCATGGATACCTATCAATTGATTGGACATATTTGATGTTTAGATCTAGGTATGGTAAAAATATAACTATCCATTCTAATCCCATTACATGTTTTCACTTTGATCCTTACATATTTATTCCTTGATGAATGGGCCTCAAAATTGAATAAAATTTATCCTTAAAAATTGATTGAGGAAGAGTTGTGATTTGTAATTTTTGGGAATAATGGAGTTTTATTCCTATGTAATAAAAAAGTATGAGTAGGATAAATTAGTAAATAATATTTGTAATTAAAGATACTAATTTGTTAAATTAAATAACAATTATACCTTTCTAAAAATAGTAGTGAAAGAGAGAAAATTAAACTTAGATTATTATAAACTATTTAGATTGATTGGGACAATATCACAAATAGGATCCTAGACTTCATTTTTTGGTTGGATAGGAGCACTAGAACTGGACACCCTAGGCCCTAATGCTATAGCCCTTCTCTGATGTTTTTATCCTAAGGATTTAAAATTTTTGGGTTTTGTTCATTTTCTCAGTGTGAGCCTATGTACCTATTTTCATGTTCTTGATATCAATAGAGTTCCCTATAGAGATTATTCTTCATGTACTTGTATCTTTTATTTAATTGAAAGAAACTTTAGAAAATGGAAAAAAGGGGTTACTATGTGTAAGATGCACTAGACGTGCTTCAAACCCCATGTTTGGGAATTCTACCTACATACCAATAATTTGAAGAGGGATCAAACCATATTTAGTTCTCCCTTTAAGATTGCTTGGTGAAATAGTGAATGAAATGCAAGAAATGCTAAAACTAGATATGTTTGAGATGACTAGGGACTGGTGTAAGGACTTGAATTAGCTTGAAAGTGTATATGCTAGCTATATGTAGAGAATAGGGAAGATTTATTGAATGGTCTTGCTTGTATTATTGCTTGCTTGAATGATATTTTCCAAACCTTTCCAAATGATCTTTGAATGGGATTATATAGGGATATATTGGTCATGGGTTAGATGAAACCAGACTAGGCCAACACAATGAACAAGAGGAATTAAGGGAAAATTTTAATTTGGAATTAAATTGTGATTGGATAGGAGCACTAAAAAGGGTACACCATAGGGTCCAGTGCTATAGTCCAACTTTGACACTATTGTCCTGAGTAGATGGGACCTAAGGGGATAGATTAGTCATGAAGAGAAGGTCCTAGCTCAACTGGGGTCAAGTCTGGAAGGCCATGGAAGATTGGGAATCAGTGAAAACAAGCATAAGAGGGTTTATAGAGAAAATAAGAGGGACCTAAGGGTTGGGTGTTATTAAGTATGCTCAAGTTACCAATTTTTGCATTTTATATCACTATATTTTCATCCCCTTTATTCTAGTGATGTAATAAAGTGAAATACTAGGATAAAGGAAAATAAAAAGTGTACCTAAACTTACCTACAAAGGTGAAGCCCATGAAGCTTGTGTGATGCTGAGTAATGCTAGATAGTGCATAAAGAAAATGTTATATAATTGTAAATTAGGTACGTGAACTAATACAAAACTTGTTGTGATACTGAGTAAGGTTGAGTAATACTGGATGTGTTGGATGATACTGTACTAAAAGTTATATCATGAATGAAGCTGAGTACTTAATTCCTCAAAAAGTGGATCAAGAATGCAAAGGCTATCCCTTTGGCTTTATTGTCACCTAATAAGTGAAGCTAGATGATATGATGTGTGCTAATAGATGTCTGGACTATGTGTCTAATCCCTCTAAATAGGTGGCTTAAGAATACAAAGGCTGGCCCTTTGGCTCCACCATTACCCCATAAAGTGAAGTTAAGAACTGATACCAATATGTATGAATGTGTGTCATATGAGATGGATTTTAAAGCCCCTAAATTCTCTATAAATATAAAAATGTGGCATGGATATCTGAATGTGTGTTGAAAACTAGGCCAATTTTGGCCAACTCAGAAAAGATGGAGATTAGGCTTGTATGAAAGCCACTCCAAAACTAAAAATTTGGCTTATGTGGAAGCCACTAAGGAACTTGGGTACTCAGGAATATGGAGGTTAGACTTGTATCAAATACACTCTAAAATTATATGAACCATTTTTATATGGAATAAGGCATGCAACTATTGAAAATGCCTAGGTAATGCTAAAAATTGAAATAAAAGAAGCAAAAGTGCTATGTAATCTACCCCCAATCACTGGTGTCTAAAACATGGATTTTGATCTAGAAGTTATACCAAATACCATATCTAAAAATGGAAGTGAGAACAAATCATGCCATGCATGATGCCCCCTATGTCTAAATTATTTGATAAAACTATAATGAAAACTACTGATCTAAGTTGGTCTGATTGTGCAAAACTATAGCTGAACCTACCTTTTTACCTACTTCTAAAAAACCTAATTTTTTTGTTATTTGGATAGGGGCACTAAAAATGGACACCCTAATGTCCTAAATTGTAGTCTAGCCTTGGTGCTATTGTCTTGGGATGAAACTGATCACTATTTTTGAATCTTGATTATCTACATGTTCTATTTTGAGTGGTTTGATGACTGGTTGCTATTTTGGTTGTTTTGAAATTGGATTTTTTGATTGATAGGAGATCTGATATCTATGGAAAAACCCTTTTTTGTTTCCCCCTCTTCTAAGGGTAGGAATAGGTACCCTATAATGACTTTCATTAGAATAAGAAGCCTTGAAATTGTGTTAAGCTAGAAATATACATGATATAGCAATGCTAATCAACAAGATGTCTTAAGATATAGCATGGTTTGATTTGAGAGATTGTTAGATCAAAAAGGGTATGCCTAGATAGATGTAACAATTTAATAGCATGTGTAATGTACTAAATTATAATTTAAAGTGTTAGTTGTTAGTTTAATAGTTCTTAGTTAGAGGGATGGAGCATGATGTCCATCATGGCATCTAATAAAACAATAAAATACATGATATGGATCATGGCATTACAATAATTGAGAAGTAATAAAGTAACAAACACATAAAGTAAGAAGAAAGAAGCATACAAGAGTGGCCATAGGGCCATAAAATTAAGTGACATGGGCACAAGTCATTAAAACTAGAAACTAAGCATACAAGGCATGTTCAAATGCCACATAAACATACACGTGAAACAAGCAATGTTGGCACAAGGGTAACAGGCTCATAGAAGAATACAAACAAAGGACATTGACAAATGTCATAAGGCACACACATGAAAAGAAGCAAATGACATTTTCAAATATCCTAATGGACATATAGGAGACAAGTAGGAATTGGAAATACAATGCAACAAGATATGCTAAGAAAGAAGAGAAATCATGTAATAACTAGAAAGATAGAATCACATCTAACTAATCAAAGAAAGAATGAAAGTATGCATGACATGTTTAGTACAAGACTAGGTATATGCTAAGAGAAACACAAGTGCTAGATACTAGTGAAATATCAATATATTAATCTGTGTAATCTAGTAAGTAATGTACATCAACATGATAAATTGAAGTGTGTAGTGTAGGAATGGCATAACTTGGATGGTGTAGTCATGTAGAAGATGCCCTTAGTGGGTATGTATATCTATGTGTGTCTCGAATGTATAAGTAGGATGCCCCCTCAATGGCTAGAGTGAAGAAATCAAGTAGCTAGATGTCACTACACACACTTAAAGAAGATCAAGTGAAGCATAGTAATATAGGTAAATTGACATATAATAGCATGAAATAACAAATGTAAGTCCTAACATAGTGGTTGTAATGTAAATCATGGATGATGTATATAATCAAAATGTTTTTATTGTTTTGATATATTTGAATGTTTTTGGATTTTGAGATATTTGAACTATGTACAATCAATCATAGGAAGACTATGTACAATAAATACTGAGAAACTATGTACAAGTAAATGAAAGAAACTATGTACAATAAATTGAGAAATTATGTACAAGTAAGCTAGGAAGGAATGATACTAACTGATGAGTCTCATGAGATACTCCCTATCATGGTATCCTATACCAAACAAAAGAATCATTCATGATTGTGAAACAAGAGGGAATGGCTATAAATATGACTCTGAATATTTAGATTCATTATTGATATCTTAGAAATAATAGTAACTTGTATTATTCCACTCATCATTATCATCTTGATTTTAAACTAATGGAATGCTAGTGTTGACTTTTATTGTGTCTAGATATTTTCCTTTGATAAATTATGTCTATGAATGATTTTACCTAGGATGTTCAATAAATCTAAAACCTTGGTGACAAACATTATCATGAGCTAAAATAGGAGTAGTGATGCCTTGAGTATACTTTCCCAACCCTTGACCTTGAAAATCAAATTGTTGTAGATATTTTTGATCAAATCCATACTGATTTGAATGTTGAGCCTCATTTTAGAGAGGTGGATTTGCATCTTTTTCATTCTTTACCTATGCTTGTGGTACTATTTATTGCTTTGATTTTGCTTTTTGATCCTTTTATTATTTTGAGTTATGCTTTGGTAACCAATTTTGTACTATATTTGAATTTGACCCTTTGTGAATGTATTCCTGTGTCATCATGGATTGCTTGACTAATTTACCTTGTATAGGGTCCTCATGAGTAATTATCTATTATATATATTGTTTCAATCCCAAACATGAATATGTGTGATGCCCATGCATTTTATGCCATGCACAATAATATTTGGATCTTATCATTAGATTTAGAGGAGGTAGTTTGATCAACTTAGATTTAATAATTTATTTTAGTACCTCACTTGAAATCTTATTTTATCTTTTAGTGCCTTTTAAATCACTATTTGTAGAGTTACTTTATTGTGATTTCTTATTTGGATATGTAATATTTCTTGTAACCAATTGACTAGGTGAAAGTGCATATACATGATTGGCACTAAGATTCCTTTGAGGCTTTTGTATTATAATCTAATTTTACAATGTTTTGATCTTGTCATGTAATATCTGATTCTATGTTTGTAAATATGAAATTAACTTGCTCATACTGGTGATGTGATCCCTCAGAGTTTCACAAGTGCAAACCCTAGTTACTTTCGATTGAACATGTAAGCACATATGTTGAAGAGGATTTGAAGAATATATAGGCTGAATATATGAATTAGGAACAATAGTATAGGATGCCTCACCTTTTAAAGGTGTGATAGCATGGACCTAGTTAGATGGAAAGTAGCTATGACCCTCATGAGGGAGAGGAGGAGAAGGTATTTCTTTCTTCTGCATGAGATATGACATTGAAACAAGAGTAGCCAAGGAGGCATATATATCTAAATAGAAACCATGTACATGGGATAAAATGCATGTAAGTGAAGTTATAAGTTGTATACCAATATGATTATAGAGACCATTCCACATGATAGATAGAAAACAAGGGATAAATAGTATGGAATTGTGCATTGATGCATAAAGAAATTTGACATGTGCTATGATATGTCTAAGATGTTTAACAAGATAAACTTGAATTTTTTTTGATATGAGAGATAAAGAGTAGAGGGTAGAGAGCATGAAATTGTGCATGAATGTGTACAAAATTTTGACATGAATCATAACATTTATAACATGTTTAGCATGATAAACTTGAAATTTTTTCCATATGAATGAGAGAAAGTAAAGGGTAGAGATCATGAATTTTTGCATAAAGTGTAGACACCTAAAAAGTGTCTACCCCTTTGTCCTTTCTCCCTCCTAGTCCCCCTTGGTCCCTAACCCACCTAAGTCTTATTAATTGGAAATAAACATCTATTTTTAATTAAATAAGGCCCCTTTTTCCCTCTCCTCGCCACCTCGCCACCCTAGGATACCCTCCTTGGATCCCCTTTATTCCCCACATGGCCATTTAATGCCTTAGTCTCCCATTCCAACCTCTCCTCTCGTCCATTTAACCTCGTCGACCGTTTCATCCTGGCATTCATTTTGACCCGGCCGTTGGGAAACGGATGAAAGGCTATTTTTAGCCTTTCTCCGGCCTTTCAGCCGCCGACGTCGGTCAACCTTCGGCCGACGTCGGCGATATTACCGGCATCGGCATCCTTCTTAACGGCTTCTGCACCGTTCTTTCTCCTCTGGTTCCGTTTTGGCTTTTCGCCCCTTCTCTGCGTTTCTAACTCTCGCGTCCCGACTCTTTAATCCTTCGTATCAGACCCTTGTACCAGTCCTTTATCCGACCTCTCTCCCTCAGGAACACAACAATATTCTGCAGGTGATCAACAGGGAATCTTCATCAGCAACAGGCTTCACATCCGGCATCACCAGTAACAGGACCAACACTTTCTTCAGCAGGTACAGGTATGTTGTATTCTGTTTTATTTCTTTATGCTTCCTAGTTATTTCTAAACTAGATTCAGCTCTCCTTCTCCCCCAACCCAGACTGTTAACCAAATCACACAGACCCGTATTCCCATCTCTTTGATTGTCCTCCTCTGTCCTTCTCTGTCCATTTGACTCCCCTGCTCAGACCCCCTGACTGCCTCAAATCAGACTCAGACCCGTCCACAGACACGTCCACAGACCAGACCTCACAACAAACCCGGACCATCTACAGACCAGAACCTGACCAGACCCGACTACAGGCCATTACCCCGACCGACATCGGTCATTACCCCCACCGACGTCGGCAGACTAACCGACGTCGGCAGACCCGACAACCGACGCCGGTAGAACCACCGACGCCGGCGACTGTGACCAGTTTGACAGCTTCTTCCAGGTAAGCATTTGCTCCCTTTTTCTCTTTCAGTTTTGCTATTTATTTCAGTCCTTTTTAGCATTCTGTCTTTTTATCAGACTTATCTTTATCAAAACAGTGGGTTGACCTCCCTTAAGGAAGTTCTCATACTTCTGGGAATAGGCTTTTGCCTAGCAACCCACCATCTGTCTATCTAACACCTTTTTGTCCAAGTTTTCTTCTTTGCAGGTGTCATTCCTCCACAACCAAAGAGGAGTGCCCATGAACGTCTGGATTTACGGTGCGCAGTCTTTATCCAGGTACTTCACAAGCCTTGTCCATTACTTCTTTAGTTTCTTCTTTCTTTTAAATCTGAAAAAGCAAAATCTTGAATAAGAAACATTCTGGCACGCCCGGTGGGACCCTAGGTTCCTCCTGGGTTCCTTCTTCTTTTCATTTAGGTGCATTTAGGCTCCTTCCTTCTTGTCTCTTTCTTCTATTCCAAATGACACTATAAGCAGGTCTAAAACAAACCTTTCTTCCTTGCATTCTAGACTAGTCTAAGTATCATACTCTCATCCCTTTCTCCTTCTTGTCTTCATAACAATATCACATTTCGACTTGGGCTTAAAACGTATTGCACTTTCATTTCTGCTTGTGCTTGCATTAGTCCACATCTAGTAACTTAGGCACATATTGAATAAACCGTAGACACTTTATGTTACACTACCTGATCACATGCACAACACGAACATATAACATACCTGAGACAAGGCCCGACTGGGAATTCATCCCCCAGCGGATACCTTACCCGTCCCGGTGACCCCACTTGGATTTCATCACCAAGGGGGAAGCCCACTCCGTTCTCTGGCGGAGTCTAAACTCTAGGCGAGGTATATCTTGGCTAAGTGAGACCAGCTAACCACTGGAATCGTGAAGTGAGGGGAGCTTGCTCCTTAGCACCAGGCCACGTACCAGACCCTAACACAGATCTTTGAGCACCTAAAACAACACCTGAAACCATCCTTAGACCGCCTTCTTCTAGGACCCATTTTTCAGCCAATCTCCCCCAAACATTCATCTAAGGCATAAGCCACAAGTTTCTAAGGTTAATTCCTAGGATTTATCGCTTAGGCCTGTCTGTCTCTCTCTGTTTTCCTCTTTTCATCTGTTTGTTTGAGTGTGTGAGGACGTTTTCTTCTTTGTTTTTCCAAGAACCTTTTGGCTCTCTGGAAAACACAGTCACCGACATCGGTTCTGCCACCGACGTCGGCTTCCTCTGTCACCGGCATCGGTTATTTGACCGACGTCGGCCATATTTCTTACCGACATCGGTTTTTAAACTGACGTCGGTCTCTGTCACTGTCCTTTTTCTTCAAAACCAGTAGCCTGAAACCTGTCCATTCTCTGTCACAAATCACATTCTAGTTTTCTGAGACTGCAAAAACACAGTTTCTGGAACCAAGACTCTCTTCTTAACCTCTTTAGCCAACAACCGCTTTCGTCTACCTTGTCCCTAACCAAGTCCTATCATGGAGTTCCACTCGGAGACTGAAAGAACTCCTACAGGACTGACCCCGACCCCGACCCCGACTCAAATTCCCATCATCACTGAAGGGGACCAGGATTTTGCAAGATTCCTGGACCTCAACACCGCAGCCCTTCAAAACTATCTTGCAAGAAACCCAACGCGAGACCTTTCGGGTGACATGGCGACGACATCCACACCATTCGCCACCCAACCCTTTTCGACTCAGCCTTTCGCCTCAACCATTAACCCAACCATGGCCAATACGCAAAGTTTGGCCTCCCCGTCTATTTTTAGACTGACCTCCACCGGGGTGTCATTACCCCCTCAACCGCCTGCAATTCAACCAAGTTCTACATCATATCAGAACTTGATTGCCTCGACCCCTCGTACTCTTGCGCCCACCAATGTAGGCGTGCCGACTTATCTTTCTACCAGTGCCGCCATTCAACCACCTTTGGTGGTGCGCAGTCACCCTATACCTTCGACCTTCGTAACGCAACCACCTTTAGCCTCCGCTTCCGCCCTTGCGACTAGTCATCCGTACATTGTACAACCGACTATGTCGCACACCTCCTCTAGCCTCTTCCAAGCGCCTTACAACCTAGGGGGCACTCAACCCGCCAATCCGTCAGCAGATCTTATCAAGATGCTGATGGATAAAATGTCCAGTCTCGAAGCCTCTATTTCTGGTTCAAGCAATACTTTGTCATATGAACAAATTTGCAACGAGCCTATCCATCCTTCCATCCCTATTCGACCATACCCTAACCATTGGGAGCTTCCTAAATTCTCTCACTTTCAGAGTAAGGAAGACCCTCAACAACATCTACGGGCATTTAGACATGCCTGTTATCTTATTTCCCATGACGATGCGTTACTTTTACGCACGTTTCCTATGTCCCTTTCTGGCCCTGCCCTTGACTGGTATAGTTCGCTTGCCAGACACTCTATCTATTCATTCATCCAACTCGCCCAACTATTTCTTGACCATTTCTCGATCAACATCACTAAACAAGTCTCAATCACAGACCTTTACTCCATTAGGCAATTTGACGACGAATCAATTGTCGATTTTGTCACTCGTTGGAGAGGTCTGATCAACCAGCTCTCCTTCTCTTTGCCTCAACCCGAGCTCATCGAGCTCTTCTCTCGAGCATGTGCCAGACACATCTCTTCTACCCTGCGGATTCAGACATTCTGCACTTTTGACGAAGCTTTCATCATGGCTCGAAAGCTCGAACTCCACGCCCTTGAAGAAGATAAGGTCAAATTGCGTCATACCAACGCTAAAACCAATGGCCATTCTTCTTCCAGACCTTCTTCTTCTGCCAATTCCGAATCTAAAGGAGTGGCCAACACTGTGGTCGTTAGATCACCATCATCAACAACAACTAATTACTCTCAACCTTCGACATCTCCCAGCATCACCAAACAATTCCAACAACGGTACATTCAGCGTTCTTACACTCCACTTGGAGAACCATACGCTTCCGTTTTGGAAAAACTTCTCAAGCAGGGGGTCCTCAATCTCCCTCCAATCCGACCACCTCAATTTGACCCTTCTAAAGCCATCCCTACATGGTATAGGGAGGCTGACTTCTATCCCTTTCATCGCGTCCAAGGCCACGACATTGACAACTGCCGAACCTTCAAAAACATCGTCCAAGACATGCTCGACAAGGGCGATCTCATTTTAGATAACCCGAACGCCCCTCCCAACCAACACATCGACATTTTCAAACAACCATTCCCTAATCATCCGCCTACTCAGAACAACATCCAGACTTCGACTAATGACTCTCAAGACCATGACATTCACACCATTAGCACTATCTTGCCTCCTGTCCTTAACCAACCTCATCCATTAAAGGATGAGGAACCTTCTTCCCCTACTAGTCCTCCATCTACCTCCCTTGCATTGGAGGACGCTTTGACCACATCAACGCCATCAAGCCCACCTTCATCCGATGACCCTATCTTGCCTACTCCTCAACTACAAGTAGAAGGCACGATCATCCACGCCCTCTGCCCACTTGAGGAGTCGCCCTCTCTTATTTCTTCTCCACCAAGAGAAGAACCAATCTCTTCACCCATTTCAACCGAGGGAGACCCAGTCACGGTTTCCTCTTGCCCTTTGCGTGAGATTTCTATATCTCGCTCACCTTCGTCCACATCTAAACCCAAACCCATATCTAACCTCGCCTCGCACAATGGTGGCCTTCGACCCAAACCAACGAAGACTACTAGACCTCATCGGAGAACTCCTCCTCCACCTTCGTCATTGCCCTCTATCTTGGGCCCGCATCCGTCCACTTTAATAGGAGTGCTTCCCACTCCCATCTTTCACAGAGGCACATCGCCTCCATTACTCCCTCATCCTATCAGACATACATCTCATCCAAACCTTCGACCTATGCCTCTTTCACCTCCCAAACCAACGTCACCAACCCTCACTGCAATAGGACATCCCGACCCGTTAGCAGGTTCATATGCCTTGCTCTTACGGCACTTGTTGCAGTCCTCTCGCCTCGACCTCCCGCCTCTTAGACAATATCAATCTCTCGGACCTAAACCACCTTGGTTCGACCACACTTGCATTTGTGCGTATCATCGCACGCCTGGGCACGACACGGAGCATTGTCATGCCCTCAAGGTCGCCATTCGCCAATGTTTGGCGAATGACACCTCTCTTCTCGACCACATCATCAATAAACCTTCAACACCACCTCACTCATCAACTCTCGGATCAAGGCCCTCTTGGTTCGACAACTCTACGTTCTGCCATTATCATCACACTCCGGGACATGACACCGAGCGTTGTTGCGCTCTTAAAGCTGTCATTCGTCACCACCGGAAAAAGGATTCCTTGCCCATCAAGGATCCTCTTGACCACCTCTTCAACAAAACATCAACCCCGACTCATGCCTCTCCAACCTCATCGCCTAAATCGGGATCTCCACGCCAGCCTGTGGTCCCTTTGCCGCCTTTGACCCCCTTATTCGACATTAACACCGTCCATCTGACCACTAAACCTCAATCAACCTTAACCAATCTTTCAAACATTCTCCCTACCCGCTGGGGGAATTCATCCTTCATTCAAACCTCGACCAACTTTTCAACCCAGTCTCTACCACATATCACTTACTCATTTAATCACTCATCTCGACCAAGTGTCCATCGACCCAACCCCCGACCAATTATTCGACTAGTCTCAACCAAACTTCAGCCAAATATCAATCAACCTGACCTCTCGACCAAACATTCAACCTTTTTCAATCAACCAACGACAAGGTCAACCGACTTCACATCCATCAATCAACATCTGACCAATCTGGAAAGAGGCAAATTGGGGCAAGTTTGCTCCTAATTGACTCGGACCTTAACACACTAGCATGGCCCAGGGTCTTATTAGACCTTAAACCCCTTTCTATCTTGCGTCTTCGACCTTTCTTCTGCTAGTCGAGTACTCGTCTACTTGGCACGTAACTTGAGCTCGTCCCTTGAGCAATCCTCGTCCTCTTAATCCTCATCCCCTTTCAACCCTATTCCCCCTTAACAAGTCCTCTACAACCCTTTTAGGATGCAGTGATGCTTTGTCCTAATAAAAGGGGCATCCTTGAGCTTTTACAGTCTTGTCCGTGACTCTCATTTCTATCAATATATCCAAGTAAAGATGTCAAAACATATCCATGGTCTCTAAATCAAGTCAAATCAAAAAGACAGACTGATCCCTCGAAGGATAGCTGTACTATCATTGCTGTATTACTAGACTGATCCCTTGAAGGACAGCTAGGCCAACTTTTCAAACATTATCAAACAAAAATATAGACCACTCCCTCGAAGGATGGCTATGACTACTCTGGCAATAAACAACAACTATTTTATAAGCTTCCCGCATCGATCAGCTTCACAACATGACCATTACATCAAGTGACATCTTTATGCAGGCTTCCCGCATCGATCAGTCTGCGCAAAAAAAAAAAAAAAAAAAAAAAAAAAGAGTCACGGATATTGGCTTGTAGTTGTCTCAGGGTCTCCTATAAAAGGGGCAAGGTCATTCCTGCTCTTAATCGGGTTACCCTATCCTCCTCCTATCACCGACTCAAGGGACTTCGAGCTCACTTTAATGTCAAAGTGATTCGATTACCGTTCTAACTCAACACTGGTCAACGACGTAATGCATGAACGGGGCTTTGGTTCTAATCACCCCTATCTATGCTTCTTTTCTGGTCCTTGTCAATGAAAGAGCAATTTGCCTTTCACATTTTCTCTACACTTTGGTCACGCTTTGGCCACGTCTATTGTCGACTCATCCTTCAACATTTTTCACTCCATCATCGACATTTTCAACATGACATCAGGCATCATCCTTGACCATTTCGCATAGTTTCTATGGACACCAATACACATGGAAACTATCGACCGGACCCAATTTATGTTAAGCATAAACCAATACTTGCTGAAGCATAAATAGACCCTTTATTCATTTTTAGCATACATCCATCACGACTATGGAAACTTGCTAAAGATGAAAGACCCTCGATCACTTCTACAGAATACACCATCTGTAGCATCCTTTTTATCCTCATCTTAGCCTCATCATTTCGACACATGACCAATCTCATCATCGACCATTTTGACCCTCTTTGTCTGAACTACATTGGTCTGAGGCCCTATGACCAGGGCTATGTAGGCAGCACTCAGATACCACATCTTCTGAGGTTAGCTCGACCACCCCCGTTTGTTCGTCTCTATGATGGACAAACCTTCTCTTCTTTGACTCTTATCACGCCCAAGACCAGTCATCAACCTTTGACCAAGACCTTTGACCAAGACCAATCATCAACCTTTGACCAAGACCAATCAATCCCTCTGACCCTCCCTCCCTTTTAGGGAGAACTACATCGGCCTGAGGCCCTATCACTAGGGCTATGTAGGCAGCACTCAGTTGACATGGGGTCTTCTGGGGTTAGCTCGGCCGCATCCTTTCTCCATCCATCCTCTTGACCAATGACCATTGGCGATCATGCCTATCGCCTTCGACCTTGACCTTCTTCCAAGACAATGTTGCCTTGGTTGTTTTTGCGTGTATGCTATTCCACGGCTGGTTAGCAGAATTGTCCGCAGACTTTTTTGACCCTTCACAAGTGTAGGATCACGAGCCAGTTGATCCCTACTACTTGTGGCTTTTTCATGTTTCTGGGAGCACTTCCTGAGCCCTGGATACCTGGGACACGACGACCATTTGGAGCTTCAGCTTAGATTGAGTGACCCGATCAGCAGACGACTAAATGCTGGGGCCCGATTACTTCAATTTTGGCACTCCTTGACCCTTGACCTGCGACACTTTTGACCTGACCATCTTGTGCAGTGGTATGCGCGCAATCATGACTTTTGCAGCATTTTCACTCACTTCTCATCTTTCTCATCCACCTTTCATCAAATCAGCACCCGATATCAGGTTTCCTTCTCTCGACTCCCGCTTTGAGGGGGAATACCTCATCCATGCTTCGGGGCAATCATCCACATCATCCCTCACCTAGGGCAACCACTCCCTGTTTTTGTCTTGCAGTTCGTCTAGAACAACCAACAAGACAAAAAGGGGCAAATGTAGACACCTAAAAAGTGTCTACCCCTTTGTCCTTTCTCCCTCCTAGTCCCCCTTGGTCCCTAACCCACCTAAGTCTTATTAATTGGAAATAAACATCTATTTTTAATTAAATAAGGCCCCTTTTTCCCTCTCCTCGCCACCTCGCCACCCTAGGATACCCTCCTTGGATCCCCTTTATTCCCCACATGGCCATTTAATGCCTTAGTCTCCCATTCCAACCTCTCCTCTCGTCCATTTAACCCCGTCGACCGTTTCATCCTGGCATTCATTTTGACCCGGCCGTTGGGAAACGGATGAAAGGCTATTTTTAGCCTTTCTCCGGCCTTTCAGCCGCCGACGTCGGTCAACCTTCGGCCGACGTTGGCGATATTACCGGCGTCGGCATCCTTCTTAACGGCTTCTGCACCGTTCTTTCTCCTCTGGTTCCGTTTTGGCTTTTCGCCCCTTCTCCACGTTTCTAACTCTCGCATCCCGACTCTTTAATCCTTCGTATCAGACCCTTGTACCAGTCCTTTATCTGACCTCTCTCCCTCAGGAACACAGCAATCTTCTGCAGGTGATCAACAGGGAATCTTCATCAGCAACAGGCTTCACATCCGGCATCACCAGTAACAGGACCAACACTTTCTTCAGCAGGTACAGGTATGTTGTATTCTGTTTTGTTTCTTTATGCTTCCTAGTTATTTCTAAACTAGATTCAGCTCTCCTTCTCCCCCAACCCAGACTGTTAACCAAATCACACAGACCCGTATTCCCATCTCTTTGATTGTCCTCCTCTGTCCTTCTCTGTCCATTTGACTCCCCTGCTCAGACCCCCTGACTGCCTCAAATCAGACTCAGACCCGTCCACAGACACGTCCACAGACCAGACCTCACAACAAACCTGGACCATCTACAGACCAGAACCTGACCAGACCCGACTACAGGCCATTACCTCGACCGACATCGGTCATTACCCCCACCGACGTCGGCAGACTAACCGACGTCGGCAGACCCGACAACCGACGCCGGTAGAACCACCGACGCCGGCGACTGTGACCAGTTTGACAGCTTCTTCCAGGTAAGCATTTGCTCCCTTTTCTCTTTCAGTTTTGCTATTTATTTCAGTCCTTTTTAGCATTCTGTCTTTTTATCAGACTTATCTTTATCAAAACAGTGGGTTGACCTCCCTTAAGGAAGTTCTCATACTTCTGGGAATAGGCTTTTGCCTAGCAACCCACCATCTGTCTATCTAACACCTTTTTGTCTAAGTTTTCTTCTTTGCAGGTGTCATTCCTCCACAGCCAAAGAGGAGTGCCCACGAACGTCTGGATTTACGGTGCGCAGTCTTTATCCAGGTACTTCACAAGCCTTGTCCATTACTTCTTTAGTTTCTTCTTTCTTTTAAATCTGAAAAAGCAAAATCTTGAATAAGAAACATAAAGACATATAAATTTTTTAAATATAACAATATTTTGAATGAATTTATCAAAATGGAGTTGGTAATTATTTCGCATGAGCAAAAGGGAGTATGCAAAAAGAATATTTCAATATTGTGCATGTTTAGAAATAATTTTTTTAATATCATCCCTTATTATGTAAATGAAGAATGAAAGGGAAAGAATGAAATTTTGTACTAACATATGATAGAATTCATCATTCATGTATATGATAGGGACCATTATGGTTTCCTTTTTATTTGCAAGAAATGAAAGAAAAGTTTGTACATAAGTGAGAATCATTTTTGCAATTTGATTATGGATGTAAGGTGATACTTCAAGAAGTAAACAGGTGCTAGTACATGCAACTAAGAATTTAATAGTGATAATTTGGAAAAATATTATGAATTTTTGAAATTTAAATTAAATTTTTGAGTTAATTATGCAAGTAAAAATTTAGAAATTTATGGGAAAGTGTTTGATTTAATGGAACCTAGTAGATGCAACTAGGGTTTTGAGATTTTTTTTTTGAAATTACTATGAATTTTTGACATTTAAAATGATTTTTTGATTTTAATATGCAACTAAAAATTCAAAAAAAAAGTGGAAAATTACTGTTAGCTATTTGATGCAACTAGGGTTTGAAAAAAATTATTTTAAAATTTACTATAAAATTTTAAAATGTGAGTTAAATTTTTGATTTATATGTTCAAGAAAAAAATCAAGAAATTATTGGATTAATGCTGGAAAATTACTGGGAGCTAGTTGATGCAACTAGGGTTTGAAAAAAATTAATTTTAAAATTTATTATAAAATTTTAAAATGTGAGATACATTTCTAATTTATATGTGTAAGCAAAAAATCAGGAAATTATTAGATTAATGTTGGAAAATTACTGGGAGCTAATTGATGCAACTAGGGTTTGAAATACATTTATTTTAAAATTTAATACAAAATTTTAAAATTTGAGATGAATTTATGATTTTAATATTCAAGAGAAAATTAAAAAATTAATGGGAAAAATCAGCTAGGAATTTACCCTAGGGTTTTTGTGCAAAATTTTAAGTAAGTCAGGTTCACTAAATGATTTGTTATTTTTATGAATAATGGAGTTTTATTCCTATTTAATAAATAAGTCTGAGGAGAAGAAATTATCAAAAAATATTTCTAATTAAATCTACTAATTTTTTAAATTAAATAGCAATTAGACCTTTTCTAAAAATAGCAGTGAGAGAAATTTAAACTTAGCTTATTCTAGACTATTTCGACCGAGACAAGGTCTAGAAATTTGTGTATAGGACTGAAACACTATCAAAAATAGGATTTTGGACTTCATTTTTTGATTGGATAGGAGTGTTGAAACTGGACACCCTAGGCCCCAATGCTATATTCCTTCTCCAGTGTTGTTGTCTTAAGGATTTAAGTTTTTTGGGTTTTGTTTTCCTACTTAGTGTGAGCTTGTGTACCAGTTTTTAGGTCCTCACTATCAACAAAGCTCCCTATAGATTTTATTATTTGTGTACTTGTATCTTTTATGCAATTGAAAAAAACTTTAGTAAATGCAAAAAAGGGTTTAGTGTGTGTAAGATGTATTGGATGTGCTTCACACCCCATGTGTGGGCATGCTACCTACATACCAATACTATGAAGAGGGATCAAGCCATATGTAGTTCTCCCTTTAAGAGTGCTTAGTGAAATAGTGAACGAAATGCATGAAATTCTAAAATTGGGTATGCTTGAGATGACTAGGGATTGGTGTAAGGACTTGAATTGGCTTGAAAGTGTATAGGCTAGTTATATGCAGAGAATAGAGAAGATTGTTTGAGTGGTCTTGCTTGTATTCTTGCTTGTTTGAATGATCTTTGTCAACCCTTTCTAAATGATCTTTGAATGGGCTTATATAGGGATATATTGGTCATGGGTTAGATGAAACTAGACTAGGTTGACATAATGAACAAGGGGAATAAAGGAAAAATAGTAATCTAGGCTTAAATTTGTGATTAGATAGGAGAATTAGAAAGGGGACACCCTAGGGCCCAATGCTATAGTCTAAATTTGGTGCTATTGTCTCGAGTAGATGGGACCTAGAGGGATGGATTAGTCATGAAGAGAGGGTCTTGGCTCAGCTAGGGTCAAGTCTGGAAGGCCACAGAAGATTGAGAATTGATGAAAACAAGTGCAAGAGGGTTTAGAGAGCAAGCAAAAGTGACCTAAGGATTAGGTGTCATTATACATGCTCAAGTTACTAGTTTTTGAATTTTATATGCCTATACTAACATTACATGCTTTCCCAAATATCATTATTTAGCAACATGTAGTGGTGGTGGATTTGCCTCCTTATTTTACCATGTGTTTGTCTAGAGACTTCACCTTAAAGATTGGTTGCTACCTTTCATTTGATTAGACATATTTGATGTTTAGAACTAGGTATGGTACAAAGATAACTATCCATTCTAATCTTATTACACATTTTCACTTGGATCCTTACATGCCAAGTGTTGTATGTCAAGATCCTACTCTCCCCAATAAGAGTATATATGATTACCTTTGTATTAGAAACTAAACATGGAATTATACCAGAATGAATAAGTAACTAGAAATATGAAACAACACAGGATATGAGAGACAATACACAATTGTATTAATAATCACTTAGAAGAAAATACAATAAAGAAGATGCCACTTCTTCTTCACCACCTCAAAGGCTTGCCACACCTCAAGGACTTCTTCCCTCTCTCTCACACGGTCCCAACAATCAACTCAAATACAAAGTTGGTGTTCACCTCTCCAACCAGTCAGTAACAATGCTGCCAGTACACCAAGTACACAATCATACTCCAAGTAGATCTCCCTACTCCTGCAATCAACCTGCAATCACTAACAGACCATACTCACCATGTAGATATCTCTACACCTTGAAGAACCCTTGTCCTTGCCTCACCAAGTCCTTATGATTCTTCAACCAGTACCCCGATGGATCTTCTACCCAAACTTGCAAACCTGCAACTCTCCAAGATCATATGTACTTAGCACCCCTTTGGAACTAGGAGGAACACACCATGCTCTCTTCTCTCTGAAGGAGCTAATTTTTGCTCTCTTTCTCTCTAGCACACTTTTACAATACAGCCTATGAGTCTATTATATAGATCTCATACATACAATAATTAGACAACTAATTACAATAATTAGATCTACAGCTTCTAGTCTAAATTTGGCTCTTGACATGCAAACACTTGGTTCGTTAACTAACTGCCTATAAAAATTGTAGTTTTGAACTGCACAGGTGATCGACATCGGTCCCTGTCTGCCTGGAGGTGACTGACATCAGCCGATCCCTGACTGACGTTGGTTGCTTCTCTTCACTAACCTGACTGACATCAGCTGATCAGATTGACGCCAGTTGCTCTACAACTCAACAACCTTCAGCAACCTTCAGCAACCTCCTCCCCTATTTGGATCAGTGAAGCTTTTAGCTCCACAACCTAACAATCTCCCACTTGGAGATAAACAACTGCACTATACCTATACCTGTACCCCATCTAATTTATTTCCTGGTTTGTATCGCTCTTCAAGATCAATCCTGAAGACCACCCACCACATAACCTGTGGTGCTCAACCTGTCATCCAAGTAATCTGCCACATCCGAACCTACAACTCCATGTAGTGAAGACCTTGACCCTGCATAACATGTTAACCTGCTACTAGTCCCTCTCAGATACTTAAGAATCTACCTTCCCCAAATTGGCTCCAAACTCTCTGATAACTCCCACTGCTTGGGAAAACTCAGGCCTACACTAGACCTCATGTGATTTTGAACACTGTTCTAAGCTCTGCTTGAACTGTCTAGCCCTTGGTGTGCTTACCGATTCTGCATCTTGCATCTTAAACCTCACCAACACCTTCTTCACATCAGCTCCCACTGGAGACAAAATCTCCATGTCTCTTATGCCAAAGAATTTTTTTGCTCCCAAATTCTCCATGACATACCTCTGAACTAACTTTACATTTAGCTCAGAAAAAAACCCTGTATGTCTAAACCTATAACTAGTATACCATCCACATTCAGTAACAAGATAATGTTGCAATCATCATCCAACCTAGTAAAGACAAGCACAATAGTTACACTGACATTAACTAAAGCCCTGCTTTGTCATCCTCTTGTCAAAACCTGTGCCACTGTCCTGCAGCTTCCTCAAGACCATATACCTTGGCCTTTCATCTCACGTATCTATCCACTCTCTTCTTTAACTTAGGAATCCATCCATCTTTCAATGCTTTCTTCCAGCTGACAACTTTACCAACAAACTCCTATTTGGTTCTTCTCCAAGGACTCACACTCCTCATCCATGCCAAGCTCCCACTGTTTCTGGATTTTACCTGCATTGCCTCTTCACATCTTCCTAGTTCTCGACCATCAGTAAGCAACTAGTAAGAAGGTGAACAATGAATATGAGGTCCACTTACCATTTCAATCCTCCATATGGGCATTTGAGACTCCTTGATAGCTTGCTGTCCATCTAATATCTGTTCCAGTGACTGATCTTGGCCATCTCCCAATCTGCACCCGCCAACATCGGTTCCCTGTGACTGACCTTGTCTGTCGACATCAGTTTTTTGACCGACGCCAGTGTACCATCTACCAATGTCAGTTCCTATATGACTGACGTCAGTTCCTGCTTCCTGACACCACTGACTCTATTGATCTACACATGACTAATGTTGATGCCTGTCTATTCGATGTCGATTCCTGCTGATCGATGTCGGTATCTGTGTTCACCTATGAGTGATGAATTTTTACCCACGAGCTCCTTTTGGGTCAAAACCCTATTTAAATTAACATAGCCCTACTCAAAATAATTTAGTTCCCTTAACTAATCTCTATCTGTCATCTCCTCCATGAACACCAAGGCTTTTCAGTTCTTAAGTTTATCAAAGACATCTATCTTCCGCTTCAGAACATGCATTCCCTTCTTACATATGTAACCAAGCCTACAAAGCCACATCTCTTCAACAGAAGGTGAATCAGTAATATAAGTAGATAGATAAAGGATACCTAATTTTTTACCACCATCTAATTTAAGTGCATCTGATGTGAGAGTTACTGTGCATCTCTCATCACCTAACTTTCTTGAAGAAACTAGACTCATCTCCAAGACTGGTACCTGCATAATATCCTTCAACACCCGTGTGTTATCCATCTACAATTTCAGCTTCACTTCCCCTTTGCCAATAATCTAACAAGGCTCACCAACCCCTAAATAAATATCTCCAAAGTCTCCAAAGACATACCCATGAAAAGATGCTCTATTTTAGGTTGCATGGAAAGAGGTAAAAGAATCTATAAACCAAGATTCTACTTTATCCAGAGCAACCTGTGCAACAACCCCTATAACATCTGCTTCTACACGCTGATCTTCTACCTACCAATAATCTTCTATTACCTACTCTTTCTTTCCATCAATCAGACCATTTGTGCTATTCAGTTTCTCCATTCGTAGCTTACTTTCTTCTGCCATTGCTATACTCCCACTCAATCTGAAACCCCTAAGAGTGACTTATAATCAACAAACACTAACCAGATTTGAACCACCTGTTAGTCAACCCAACCAAAAGCTCTGATACCAACTATCAGGATCCTACTCTCCCCAATAAGAGTATATATGATTACCTTTGTATTAGCAACTAAACACAGAAATATACCAGAATGAATAAGTAACTAGAAATATGAAACAACACAGAATATGAGAGACAATACACAATTGTATTAATAATCACTCAAAAGAAAATACAATAAAGAAGATGCCACTTCTTCACCACCTCAAAGGCTTACCACACCTCAAGGACTTCTTCCCTCTCTCTCACACGGTCCCAACAATCAACTCAAATACAGAGTTGGTGTTCACCTCTCCAACCAGTCAGTAACAACGCTGCCAGTACACCAAGTACACAACCATACTCTAAGTAGATCTCCCTGCTCCTGCAATCAACCTGTAATCACTAACAGACCATACTCACCATGTAGATATCTCTACACCTTGAAGAACCCTTGTCCTTGCCTCACCAAGTCCTTATGATTCTTCAACCAGTACCCCGGTGGATCTTCTACCTAAACTTGCAAACCTGCAACTCTCCAAGATCATACACACTCAGCACCCCTTTGGAACTAGGAGGAACACACCATGCTCTCTTCTCTCTGAAGGAGCTAATTTTTGCTCTCTTACTCTCTAGCACACTTTTACAATACAACCTATGAGTCTATTATATAGATCTCATGCATACAATAATTAGATCCATAGCTTTTAGTCTAAATTTGGCTCTTGACATGCAAACACTTGGTTTGTTAACTAACTACCCATAAAACTTGCAGTTTTGAATTGCACAGGCGATCGACATCAGTCCCTGTCTGCCTGAAGGTGACTGACGTCGGCTGATCCCTGACCAATGTTGGTTGCTTCTCTTCACTAACCTGACCAACGTTGGCTGATCAGACCGACGCCAATTGCTCTACAACTCAGCAACCTTTAGCAACCTTCAGCAACCTCCTCCCCTATTTGCATCAGTGAAGCTTTTATCTCCACAACCTAACATTGTAAACACTAACTGTGTCATATCAAATGAGGCGTTAGAAGCTAGTAAAGTGAAAAAAATTCACCTATAGATAAAGTTCCATATTTATTAATTGATGAATGGGCCTCAAACTTGAATTAAATTTATCCATAAAAATTGATTGATGAGGAGGTGCTTGGTTTTTATTTCCTTTATGAAAATGATGCAAATATTCTAGTCATGGTGAAGGAAGATGAGTCTAGTGATGGTCTTTGGTAGCTATACTTTGATGGGTCAAGGAAAAAACATGATACCTTGGCTGGAATGATGTTGATATCACCAAAAAAACAAAGGTATTTTTATGCCATTAAGTTTTAGCTTGGTTGTTCAAATAATGTTGAAGAATATGAAGCTCTAGTCCATAGTTTGCAGTGGGATAGGAAGATGGGAATCAACATTTTATAAGTTTTTGGTGATAGTGAACTTATAGTTCACCAAGTAAGAAGAATTAATGTATGAAAAAACACATTGATTAGATATTATAAGCATATAGTTTTGGACTTGAATATTTTTTAGGCTTTTGACATTCAAGTAGTGCCAAGAGAAAAGAATAAACATGTATATAGGTTGGCTACCATAGGGGCTCAATTCAGTATTCTAGCTAATGTAAGGAGTTAGAAAAATTAGTTACACATCAAATTTATGAGACCTTCCATTCTAGATAATCATGAGAACTGGCAGGTCTTTGAGGATGATAACTGAATTATTAGATTCTTACAAGAGGAGGCTGAATTCTCTTTTAGGAATTAGTCAAAGTTATTATAGTAGTATGGGGAACAAATTGTTCAACTAAAATATCACAAGCTGTCCAAAGGTTTAGTCACTCCTGAGAACATCTTTAACAAAGATGATGAGATGAGGAGGGAAAAGTCCTCTTTGTCAACCAAAGAAGATCACTTTTCCAATGTTGAGATTATTACTAAAAAGAGTATGAAATTGGGTAAAGTATGTAATCCTTCATAAAAATAATCCTTCATCAAGTCATGTAGGAGCATTGATGATGTATTTGCATGGAAATATAGATATTTAAAAGGATTTGACCCAAGTTTATCTCAACACACCATTGAGCTAGAAGTTAAAACCAAATCAGTTAGACAAAGGCAAAGACCCATTAATTTAAAACTTGAGCCTTTGATGAGGACTAAGCTTCATAAGCTCATAGAATTAACCATTATCTTCCTAATAAAACACTTTACTTGGGTGGTAAACCATGTTCTAGTATGAAAAAATAATGGAGAAATCAGACTTTGTGTAGATTTTTGAGATTTGAACAAGGATTCCCTTAAGGATCATTACCCATTGCCATTCATGGAGAAAATATTATAGCTGGTTATAGGTTTAGAGAGGTTCTCATTATTGGATGGGTATAGTGGCTATAATTAGATTTTGGTTAAGGAGGAAGATCAGTTCAAGACAACCTTCACTATAAATTGGAAAACCTTTGTCTATAGAAAGATGCCATTTAGTTTATGTAATGTTGGAGCAACATTTTAGAGGGCCATGAATATGGAATTCCAAGGTCTTATAAACAAGTTTGTTTTTATCTATTTAGATGATATAACCATGTTTTCAAAGAGTGTAAGTGAACACATGATTCATCTCAAAGAAGTGTTTGAAAGGTGTAGGAAAATTAGGGTGTCTCTTAACCCCAAGAATGTGTCTTCTCAGTACATGAAGGTAATATTCTTGGACATGTGGTTTCAAAACATGGTTTAATCATAGATATTGAGAGGATAGACTCAATTATTGCTCTCTCTTTGCCTAAACACAATATGGTATTACAAAGCTTTCTAGGAAAAATCAATTTCATAAGAAGATATATTTTATATTTTACCACTTTAGCAAAGCCACTTATGGACATGCTTAAGAATAATCAAAGTTTCATCTGGTCTATTGAGGGTATAAATAGTTTTAAAGAGATAAAGAAAACATTAAATAGTGCTCCTACCCTTATGAATCCTGATTTCTCAAAAGACTTTATCTTGTATACCTATGCTAATATGGACACCATTTCAAGTATTCTTATGCAAAAAAATCAAGAGGCTTTGGAGTAGCCAATAGCCTTCTTCACTCAAGGCTTGGAAGAATATGAGATAAGGTATTATTATGAGGAATAAATTAGAAGAGGGTAGGTTGGATAATAAGAGTAATGGAGCATTATGTTGAAATTAAGGTCACTAAATTGATTAGAGGCAAGGGATTATGTGAAAATCTAGCCCAAGACTTGCAAGAGGCTAAGGAGGTAGTTTTAGTGCTTAATGATGAAATTATAGCTGGTCATACCTTAAATTCCAATTGGTTTCATGACTTGGTAAGGTATCTTCAAGATGGTTTCTACCATCCTAATTTAAATGCTTAAAGGAGAAGATATTTTAATTTATAGTCCATTCCATTTCTCCTTGTTGATGGTGTGATTTTTAAAAAATACATCAGTGGTATGTTGCTAATGTCTATAGAACCAAACCAAATAGAAAGTTTTTTGGAAGAGTTCCATGATGGACATGGTGGAGGACATTTATGTTAGAATAATTAATTAATCCTAGACTATTGTAATAAATGTCTCAAGGTATTACACCTTGGTTGACCTAGGTTAGTTAGATGGGGTATTTCCTTGATGTGTGATTAATTATTGTGAGTTATAATCTCTTATAGATTAGGAGATGTAATCTTACTTAGCATTGTATAAATAAGCACCTCTTGTAGTGATTTTGTTAATTTAGTTAATGTAATTCCATTCTGGATTTCATTTGGTACCAAAGTAGGAAATTCTTGAGGAGTCTTTTTTGAAGCATTAAAGATTTAGTGGAGATTGAGAGAGAATTTTGTGCAATCCTTGGATGCATCACGCTACTCCAATTTTGTCCATCCCAAGTTGAAACACTATTATAATTCTGGCCAATTTGTAGAAGGAGAAATAATTATCAAAACATGATTTTTTTTATTTTGATAATTTTTAGCCATATTTGTGTTAAAATTTGGGATAAATTTTAGATTTGAATTTTCATGTACTTGAGAAGATCTGAGATCAGATTTGAGAGATTTGAATTTGCTTTTATTATTTTTGGTCAAATCCTATTATTGAATTGATGGAAGAATAGATATACAAAATATTTTACATATAAAGTTTTGTTTTAGATCTAAAAAATACTTTATATATAAGTGGCCATTTACCTAGGCATCTTGCTTCTACAAAGGACTGCATTGGAGTCCTTTTTAGAGTGCTATAAATTTGTTGTTTTCTATTATTTATTTTAAACCTGCATTATTTCTAGTAATCTATGTGGCATTTATAGATGAGAAGGAGGTTAGATTTGAAAATATATCTGGGGGATGAAACAATAGCTTGGTGATTTTAAGTCCTCTATTGTACCTTGTTTTTAGACAAGAGATCTGAGTCTGAGTTTGGCACTATAAAATGAGAGGCATTGGAGTTTGTTTTTCAGAGATCTACTCCAGCCTTTGGTGTCACACTTTGTAGCTTTGGCATCACCTTCTTAAAACTTGTCATCCTATCTCTTATATATTTTTCATTGGAATTTATAATTGAAGGAGTTGATGGTATATTCTAAAAATACATTGGACTTTAGCATTGAAATTTACAACACCAATTTCACTTTTTTTTTTCTGAATTCTAGTGTTGAACTTTTCCCCCATTATTTTTGCATTGAAATATTAGATATATTTATCTTTGGCATTGTTTTCTATGATATGTGTTGGTATTGGAAGAGGAGATCTACTAAAGGTGTTTGTAAGCTTGGCATTGAATATATCTAACCAAGATATGAAACATTCTATAGAAGCTTAACATTAGAATTAACCTTGGCATCATTTTATAACCTTGCTACTACAAGATTAAGCTTTGGAGTTTATTTTTTAAGAAGATATATGTTTTGTGTGGAAGTTAATTGATTTAAACAATTTCCAAATAAAAAACAATAGTAATTCTTCCTTTTCTCTCTTTACACAAATAAAAAATCATTATTTTTTTGCCTTACTAGTTGTATTTTTATTGAAGACTAAGGATGAAGATTTTCAAGTCTTCAAAGAATTCAAGGCCATGGTTGAAAATGAAACTGGTAGGAAAATCAAGACCCTCTACTCATATCATGGGGGAATACACCAATAAAGAATTCTCAACCTATCTCAGTGTGAATGGAATCAATTAGTAATTGACAACTCCCTATTCACCTCAGTAGAATGGAGTTATAGAACAACATAATAGAGTCGTTATGGAAATGTTTAACAACATGGGTAAGGATTAAAAATTACCTAATACATATTAGGTATAATCATGTCACATTGCAGTCTACTTGTTGAACAAGTCACCCACTAAAGCTCTTGAGGGAATGACACCTCATGAAGCTTGGACAGGGAATAAACTAAAGGTAATCACCTTTGAGTTTTTGGTTGAAAAACATATATACATGTTCCTAATAAAAAATAGAAAAAATTTAGATAAGAAAAATAAGGAATGTATTTTTGTGGGGTATAGTACACAATCAAAGGCATACAAACTACTTGATCCAAAAAGAAAGAAGGTACTAATCAATAAAGATGTAGTGTTTGATGAAAAGAGTGGACTCAATCCACCTTTTACATAGGCAAAAGTATTGTAATATTTTTAGATAATGATGGTTAAAGGGAAAAGGAAGATGGTCAAATAGGACCTCCAACACCACCACCTATAGTTTAGTGTATGCCCAAGTGGTATACAAGTACTATACGAGATTCTAACTTGAATGGAATACCAGATACATCCATTTCAAGACTGAGGACTTGAAGCAAGGCTCAAGAATAGTTTAATATTACCCTTATGAGTATTTTATAAAAAACATATGATCCTTCTATAGTAATAGAATCCCTATAGTCTAGACCTTAGAAAGATGACACGGATGCAAAAAATTAGTCACTAATAAAGAATAACACTTGGTAGCTTATTGATCTTCCACTAGGGAAGAGGCCTATTAGATGTAAATGAGTCTTTAAGACCAAGTAAGAATTATATGGTAGTATTTATAAATACAAGTCAAGGATTTTTGCAAAAGGGTATGCTTAAAAAGAAGTCATTGACTATGAGGAGACTTTTGCTTCCATAACTAAGATAAAGACTATTAGAATGGTTTTTACTAAGGCTACATAGTTTGGAAGGAAAGTCCATAAAATGGATTTAAAAAGTGCCTTTCTCAATGGATATTTGAAAGAGAAAATCTACATGACTCAACCCAAAGGATTTATGACACCTAGTTAGGAACATAAAGTGTGTTAAATTATCAAGTCTCTCTATGGGCTAAAATAGGCTCCTTAAGGCTGGTACATCAAGATTGATGAGCATCTCATACAACATGGATTCAATAAGAGTCCATATGATCCTAACCTCTACCTCAAACAACATGAGGGGGAGGTTATTATAGTGATTTTTTATGTCAATGATCTAGTCATCACTGGTAGCATAGTGAAGATGATTGATACAACTAATAACGATCTCATGCAATCATTTGACATGATAGATCTTGAGATGCTACACTATTGTCTTGGTTTAGAGGTATGACAGAAGGAACATTACATTTTTTTTTCATAGATGAAGTATACCAAGACATTGCTTGAGAAATTTAGGATGATGGATTGTAAGTCTATTTTAACACCTATAGAGACAAGACTTTAGTTGTCTCATATAGATTTATCACCAAAAGTAAATGTAACTCTCTATCAATAGTTGATTGGGAGTCTCATTTACTTGACATATACTAGGATAGATATTAGCTATGCTATCAACTATCTATCTTGATTCATGTAGGAACCAAAGGTGACACATTGGAAAGAAGTAAAGTGGGTATTGAGATACATTAAAGGTATAGTTGAGTATGGCCTAGAGTACAAGAAGAATGATAAGTTCTTATTGATAGGATACATAGATATAGATCATGTAGCTTCTATTGATTATAGGAAATCCTCTTCTATATTTGTGTTCTTTCTAGGATCTGGTCCAATTTCATGGGGAAGTAAGAAGTAAATTACATTTCTAGATCTTCCATAGAGGCAAAATATCACACTGTAGTAAGAGACATCTATGAAGTGATATGGATACATCACATTCTTTCAGGACTTGGAGTTCCATAGACTCAACCCATAGTTCTAAATTATGACAATCAGGGTGTTCTACATCTTGTTCATAACCCAGTGTTTCATGAGAGAACCAAGCACATAAGATTTCAAATTCATTTCATATGTAAACATGTTCAACAACACAACATACATCTCTATTATTTCCCCTCTCAAGATTAGTGTACAAATGTCTTCACAAAGTCACTTGCACATGATGAGTTTGAGGCATTCAAAAATTTTCTCTCTTCTTCTCTTCAAGATATGATCAATTAAGGGGGGAATGTTAAAATAATTAATTAATCCTAGCCTATTGTAATAAATGTCTCAAAGTATTACACCTTGGTTGACCTAGATTAGTTATATGGGGTATTTCTTAGATGTGTGATTAGTTATTATGAGTTATAATCTCCTACAAATTAGGAGATCTAATCTCACTTAGTATTGTATAAATAAGCACCTCTTGTAGTGATTTTATTAATTTAGTTAATGAAATTCCATCCTATATTTATCTTGATTTCTCAAAAGACTTTGTCTTGTATACCTATGCTAATATGGACACCATTTCAGGTATTTTTATGCAAAAAAATCAAGAGGCTTTGGAGTAACCAATAGCCTTATTTAAGCAAGGCTTGGAGGAATATGAGACAAGGTATTCTTATGAGGAATAAATAAGAAGAGGGTAGGTTGGATAACAAGATTAATGGAGAATTATGTTGAAAATAAGGTCACTAAATTGATTAGAGGCAAGGGATTATGTAAACATATAGCCCAAGATTTGCAAGAGGCTAAGGAGGTAGTTTTAGTGCTTAATGACGAAAAAATTATAGCTGCTCATACCTCATCTTCCTTCTAGTTTCATGACTTGGTAAGGTATCTTCAACATGGTTTCTACCATCCTAATTTAATTACTTAAAGGAGAAGATATTTTAGTTTACAGTCCATTCCATTTCTCCTTGTTGATGATGTGGTTTTTAAAAAAGACATCAATGATATGTTTCTAATGTGTATGGAACCAAACCAAACATAAAGGTTGATTGAAGAGTTCCATGATGGACATGGTGGAGGCCATTTATCAATAAGAACTATAGCCCTTGAAATCATGAGAGGTGGGTACTATTGGTTAAGTATATTAAGTGATTATCATGCTTAGGTTAGGAAATACAAGCAATGTGCCATGTTTATAGGAAAAGTAAGACTTTTATCCTTACCTCTCCAACCAATTTTAGTGGATCAACCTTTTATCCAATGGTTTTTAGAATTATTTGGCCTCATTAACTCTCCTTCAATCTCAGGTCATAAGTGGATCCTTACTACCATGGATTACTTCATAATATGTATAGAGGAAGTAACATTGAAATAAGCAAATGAATCTATTGTACTAGATTTTTATGAAGGTTTTATTACAATATTTGGGGTTTCCTCTACCATCATTTTATAAAATTCCATGGATATTTTGGGAGTTGTGATCAGTCAATAGGATGATCTACAAGATGTTTACCTTAACACTTCATCAAACTACTATCCATAAGGAAATGGCCTTATTGAGTCAACCAACAAGAACCTAATGAAGATCATAAGAAGGAATATTGTAGATAATAAAAGATCATGGAATTTAAATTTGAAATTATCTCTATGGGATGATATTATCACATACAAAAGGTCAATATCCAACTCACCATACAAGCTGGTTTATGGTAAAGAAGAAAGGTTACCCATTTCTCTTGAATTTTTTGCTTTAGAATTAATATGCCAGATGAAGCTGTTGGAAAATAAAAAAATGGAGATCAGGTATGCTAAGATTATGGAGTTTGAAGAGATTATAAATCAGTCCATGTTAGCCATCAAAATTCACCAAGCACAAGTGAAGATATCCTTTGACAAAGGAGCATATTCAAAGAGTTTCAAGGAAGGAGATGTGGTTCTCAAGTGGGATGAGGACAGAGTTAAACCAAGACAAAATACCAAGTTTGAGTTCCTTTGGAGTGGCTCATACATAATTTCCAATTTCAAATCCCATAATACTTCCAACTTGCAAAGATGGATGGTGAGGAACTTCCAATCACAATTAATGGGATACATATGAAACACTGATATAGAGAGCTAAGTTATTTATACATAGTTAGATTATTTATTTTCCTTAAACTGATTTCCTAGCACATTAGTTTTCTTATGTTTTATTTCAAATAAGTGCTTTGCTTGCACATTTGTCTTGTTAGTTAGTTTCTCTTATTTTGTGTGTTTTCTTTCCTTGTTTTGGAGGAGAAAGTTGTCTTATTTTAAGTCAAAAGAGTATTATATTCACTAATAAAATTTGTTACTATCATTTTATAATGTAAGAGTGTTATTATGAATCTAAAAGAGATGTTAATGGTCTGGTTCTCATGTATAACGAACATACTTCCCAACTAAGTCATCAAAATGTTGACATCTTTGACCTCACAGGTCAAAATGTCACCCCTACCACTTGAAACTTTTTTTGTCATGTTATTTTACCTATTTATTGATATGTTATCTTTGTTATGTCCTTTAAATGGTCATCTAAAACCTTATTTAATAGATTTTAAGGTAGATTTGATGAAATTAAGGTTTTGATCATCATGCCCATGTGCTTGTCTAACCAACTTTTGACTAGTTTTAGGTTATTTAAAGAGATGAAAATAGTAAAAAACATACTAAGAGGACTTGTGTCTTGTGTCAAATTCATTTCATGATATATAATTAATCAAACTAGTTGGTGACATGTTTGACTAACTTCATGACCTAGTTTACTACATTTTGAGTCACTTTATGGTTTATGGAGTAGGTTTTGCATGTGAATGGTAGTATATTATCATAATATGGACATGGTGTACTTTTTAAATCATTAAAAGTATAATGGATACATTTTACAATAGTTTAATCAGGTTTCTCAAGTGATTTTCATAGTTTTAGTGTCTAAAAGGCTTATTTTATGTCCATCCATATAGTTCTTCAAGGAAAAATTGATATTTATGAATATTTAGGACCTTATTTTTACATTAAAAAGTCAAATAAATTATTTTTAAGGATTTTTAGGTGTCAAAATGAAGAAAACTGATTTATCTATCATATCGACCTCCTTGGCAGCTCTAGGAAGGCCATCAATTATTGCTCAGTATAGGTATGAAAGAGAGAAAAAGTTAGGTAAAAATATATTAGGGAATGATAAGGCCATAATTAAATTAAATTAAATGGAATTGGTTATCAGATTCATCCCCCCATAATTATGAATAATCATTATGAGTGTAAGGGGGTCACTATGACCTAGTCATCCAAATAGGATCTAGGTTCATCTCTATTTATTCAATTCAGATATCTATGGATAAAAATGGTTTTATGGGGATGTTTTCAGGGTTAAATAATACCTCTTTCATATTTTAATCATCAGATACTTTGCCTTAATGAGGGGATTTTTGATAGGAAACTAGTTGTCTATCTTGACTTGAGTTTTGGCAGTTTTCAATCATTTTTGTTATATTAGTTAAATGTATTAATTTTTAGGACTTTTAAAGCTCATGTTTTAGGTAAAATACATATATTTAATATAATAAAATTTTAAAGATACCTTCATCTTGAAAAGGTCTTTCTTGAGATAGTTTGGGTGGTCATTTGGTTCTTCTACAAGGTACAATTACATGTCTAATGAGGTTCTCAGTATGTGAGGGTATATTAGTGAGGTTATCATGATTATTAAAGGATTATAAAAGATTAGAGAGTATGAATTTAACTTTATAGGATGTTATATGTAATGTCTTAAGACCATGCTCTCTTAAAAGCTCAAAATCTCACATGTAGACCTAATGAGTAGGCTAAAAGGACATAATGGCAAATGAAATGAGCATAAGAGTCATAAGGGAAATAAAGGACAATTGGATTAACATGAAATATCACCAAGAATTATTTAAGGGGTAAATATGTCTAGAGACACTCTTCATATCAAAAAGTCCATTTTAAGCCTCAAATGCCTAAAGAACATAGGCAAGACTGTGTACATAACTATGCTACCATATTGAGAGACCTTAAAGGAACTTAATGTATTCATAAATATGTTTATTAGGTGATAGATGAACCTTTAAAATTGTATAATATAGTTTAAGAAGATGAGAATGATTATTTGAGCTCTAAGGTATATCAAACCATTCAAGAAAACCTCAAAATAATGTTTAACAAAGTTTAAGGTAAGTTAGCAGTTTTTAAGGTAAATACCAAATGCTTTGGTCTCCATATTTATTAAGTTATTTGATTCTCTCAAATTTTTTAAAATATTGTCAATATATTCAATGGTTTTTACCTCACATTTGGCATGTCATCACTTATCTAAAGAGACTTTCATACAGTCTGTAAAAACATTAAATATGTATGTAAAGTGATATGTTAATGACACACTCAATAATCTCTATGCTATGTGAACTTTTTGTGTGAAAGTCATGAAGATAGTGAAGAGGTATATGATATTATAGTAGAGTATAGAGGATGAAGATAATGTTCTCCATTGAATATAAAAATGAGGTTATCAAAGTGAAAAGAAAGACTAAAATGGCCACCTACAAGTATATGGGTGAAAACACAATCAAGTTTAAGGTGTAATATGAACAATAAGGTTAGGAGGATATAAATTGAGATAGTGAGATGAATATTCAAGGGAAAAAAATGACATAATTTAATACCAAATAATATTTATAACCCATTAAGGTAAAGTGATTATTAGTCTTAGTTCGTACAAACTTCAAATGTTAACCTACATCAATAGTACTTTGGCTCAGTCAGTTAAGTCTATATGTAAGATGAACTTGTCTCTAATAAGATGGATTTATGTTGGATATAAAGAGTGACATGAATGATATTAATTGTGAAAAAAATTAAATTATTAAATATAAGATGAGCATCATGACTTTTTCAAGATATATAGTCCATAGAAACACCAATATACAACTATAACCATATAGTTTTGCTCAGTTAATAGTCTTTCTAGGCAATATGAGGAGCTATATATAAGGTAAAATAAGTTGGATGGATACATTATGATGTATTAATTTATAAATAATTAATTTATTTCATAAAACAAAAGGAGACTAGAAAATTGAAGAAAAAGATCTTTCATATACACCAGAGTAGACATTCATCTACAACCAGCACATAGTCCTATTTTGAGTTCAAAGGATGTAGGAAGTGCAGTGATAGGGTTAAGGTTTGATTTATAAATCATTTATTCTAGGGTGGAATTAGATAAAAGATAATGAATAACATTTTAAAGGAAAAAAAACTTCTCTTAAGGAGCTACAACCAGCCTATATGCACACACAATCTATAAACACAATATATTAGCTTGAGAAGGAGACTTGTGTGAGGGGAATGAGATTGGAGGTTTAAATGATTTAAAAAGATACAAAGAGGTTATTAAGACACATTAAATAAATTTTAATCTATTTTTACGTTCATTTCTCCACCTTAATCCATACAAACAATATAAAATCTCCACCTACAACTGGAATACCTACAAGAAGTCAAAGGCAAGAATGTAGATGTGGACATGGGTCATAAGTGAGAAGAGGAAATGTGAGTTTGGAAATTATTTTGGATGATTTGAGAGTGAATTTTTAAGAGGATAATTTTCATTAAAGGAGTTAGATAATAACATATAACCAACAGTCAAAACTCAGTCTACTAACATAACTAGTTTATACCTTAGGTAGTCTTTCTTTGAAGTGAGATTATTGGCGAGGGTTATGATTGTGAGGAAGGAAATGAATGTTAGTGATTGATTTGAATGAGATATAATATATGTTAATAAATAAATATATTTATATTTAGGGAAGTTTCTATGAGGATTCCATGCATAGTAGAATATACACAGTCAACAAAACACAGTCTTTAAAAACCTTGTAGGCCCATTCATAAGTTCAAGGGTGAAGAGTGTCTTGCTCATTGAAAGGAGTAAGTATGATAGTGAAGAAAATAGTGATAAAAAAACAAATTATGAAGACCTTACCAAGTTTTCATCATGAAATTTAAGAGGTAAACTTAGGAGTAAGACCTATAGGGTCAAAAAGCACAGTTAGCATAGAAACCCTCAGTGGTGAAATGCAATGTTTCAGACTTGTTTAAGAGGTAAGTGTTGGTATAAAGTCATCATGGATCATTTAATAAACCATATAAATTTTTTTTAGGATATTAATCTACAGATAAAGTGAGTTATGAGGTTTTAAGATTGAAGATGACCTTTTTAACTTAATACACACAGTCATACTAGCCCGAGTGGTAGTTTTGTAAGTGATAGAAAATGTTACAAAAGAAGAATGGTAAATTGAGCTTGTAAAAGGTGTTGAGGGAGGTATTATTATTCAAATTTATGGCATTATTTTGGTTTTTAATCCTCATAATTTCATGAACAATATATTAGAACACAAACAACCTTATTTTTCTTGAAAAGGAGCTTGAAGAGGCAATTTAGTTTGCTCAGAAATTTCATGATAAGCTACATGGGAAATCATGCCCATAGGATGTGTTATTAGGGTACCATACCAAAAATTATTGGCATTGGTTTTTGGAAAGGACCCATGTCTTTTATGAACCATTGTTAAGAACTTAAACCCTCATAAACCCTTCAATTGACCCGATTGGAGCAAGATGCTTATTGATGATCTCAAATGATATAGTTTTACTTAAAAATGATCTAGATAATGTTTACCACTCTCATAAGATCCATTTATAAGAATTTTTTTATAGGTGAAGGTACAATACAATACAATACAAGGAAAAAGTGTAGTTTTAGCTTTTTTGTGAGGAAATGGACTATGGAATGCCATCCAAATATTTGAGGAGATATATATGAAATTAATAAAGGTTTCATGATAATTAAAAATGTTCTAAAGTTACCTAAAATAGATACATAGTTTCTTCAAGTTGGCCACTAGGCTCAATGGTGTGAAAAACTCAGTTTTGTAAGCAAAAAACCAATGATAAAGGCCAATGGGTGCCACAAAGAATTTTAATATCAAGAATTAAGTTGTTTTAAACTATTATAGGTATGATAAAGTTATTTTAGTTCATAAAAACTTGTACTTTCTTGAAAAACCTCTCAAACACCCCCTCAAGCTCACAAATGTGTTTAGGCTTGTAAATGACCATTTCATGGTTTGACCATATGCACAACATTATAAAACATTAAATTTGGAATTTAGAAGGGTATTAGGTGAGGTAAAGTTAATAAAACACTTTTATTTAGTTTCACATATGTGGGTGGAAATTTGGGCCAATTTTCTCTTTCTAGCCTAGGAGGCCTAGTTAGGCCTAATTAGTGTGAGAAATGATAGAAGAGGAGTAATTATACTTGGATTTGGATTATTAAATTTTGTGTGGAGTTGTAAAGGGATAGAGGGTACTAAAAAATTTGGCCAATTTTCCAATTTCACCCATATAATCTTCTAGACAAGGAGTTTTACAAGTTTTTAGGGCCACAAAGAATGGGTGCTTTAGCAAGCAAATGGAGTAAAATGGTATATTTTGGGATAATTTATGGTTAAAAATGATTTTTTTAAGGTATTAATTCATGTTTATAAGCCTTACATATAATTAATTTTCTTGGTTCAAAGTAAAACCCTTCTTTCTCTCTCCTATGCCTCTTTGCTCATGTGAAGGAATCAAGTGTTCAAAAGCACTAAATGATACATAGAAGTTTTTAAAAAGGATTTATTGATGTTTCCCATTCCATATCATGCATAATAAATCATGAATAAGTCAAATTAAATTGTAAAAAAGGTTTAAAATGTGGAAAAGGTCTTAAGGACTCCTAATTATACCTTCTTTCCTTCCTATGCCTAGCATGTTGAAGGAGTCAAACTTGAATTAAAGATATTATAACAGCCAATGTAAGGTGAAATGACCTCATTAATTTATAATAATAATTTTTCAATTAATAATTAATTTAAATTTGAAGTCCTATTTTCAAAGAAGAGGACTAATTCTTCAATAAAGACATATGAGCTAGTATATAGGGAATCAAACAAAGATACAAACACCTTCTAAGTGGTCAATCTTGATAAATAAATGAATAATAAATTTTAAAGTCTCATAAAATAATGATAATATATCTCTATGCCAACCTAAGGACATGAAATAAAAAATAAGTTTGAGGAAGTACTATGCAACACTTAAGGAGTGTGAAGACCAAGTTTGAGACCCCTATTTTGGGACTGCTTTATCTCCCCATCTTTGGAATTTTTATTTATATTATATTTTCCAAAATTTTATTATCAATATTTGATTTTGGTTGTGATGAAAGGCTATTTTTTTTTTACTCACCTTTTGAATAAATAAGAAGCTCTTTTCCTCAATTTTTAGTTTTTGGTGAAGTGTATGGTATTTGCCATTGATATAACATTGTGAAGCATTTGTTTTCCTATGATATTGTCTAGTTTTTATACCTTAATAAAACATATTTAAACTTATAAAATTCATTATAAGTGTCAAGATCAAATTTAGTCTAAGTGTGGATGTGAATTCAACACCTTTTCATTCCTTCCATACAAATATTGAGTTTATCAAGTCCTTGTGAAACACTATTTTAAAAGTCATTACTAAGGTGAAGAGAATGTGTGAAATATTCTCCATTTAATAAGAGTATCCATTTCAAGCATAAGTGGTCATACATATTAGTGCATCACCTTCATTCCTAGTTTTCATTTCAATTCCATTACAAACAATATCCCTTTCACCCTTTTCATAGTCATAATCAAAAGTTAGTAGGTTTAAGAATAAGTTTTAGTGAGTGCATCAAGGGAACCAAACCTATATATAGAGATTATATCCATTACAAATTAATAAAAAATAAGGAGAGATTCCATGTTTCAATAGGATTGAAAAATAACACACATTATCACAAGGGCACACTCTTGATTGATAATAACTACATTATTTATATAAGGAAACTATAGGAGGTATGTGGCCATATAAGTTTTCCATCTTGGATTAATAAATTAAGCTCTAGTGCCACATCTAATTTTATACTTATAACTATCAAAATTTAATGTCCATAGGTTAGACTTATGTTCATGTTGGTGGCCTTTGCAAGGGAATAATGGATGTAATATTCACCTCTTAGCCAGTTCATTTGATGCATTCACTCTATTTTCCCATTGGTAAGGATTATTAAATATTAGGATTAGGATTAGGTGTATTCAGATATATAATTTCACCTTCAAAGGAACCTAAACCCAATATTTTATTCAAATTTGGGTAGTCCTTCTGCATGGGTTCATTTTTCATTAAGCATACACTATGTCTTTCAGATGATGAAGATATTGTAGGCAATATTTCTTTGGGAGAAGTTAATATAGAGTTATCCACCATGGATATCTCATCTTGGGAAGAGCCTAAAAAATCTTCATTCCTTTTTAACTCTTTGGATTTCATATTCTCACATTCTAGAGTTACATCCTAAAATGAGACCATCTCTGAGGCAAAGTTAATAGAGAGGCTATACATTTAACTCATCTAACTTATTTAATTTATCCAATTATACATTTTTTTGCACACTAAGGATGTTAATAGAGAGGCTATCATGGGACCCTTATTATTTATCTATCAAGTATACTCCTATATATGAATCTTCATAGAGGACCTCCTTTGTTTAGTTATACTCAATGACCATATGTGTCATCTTTAGTTCTTAGTCAATTATGATCTATTTAGGTAGACCATGATATGATATCCATATGTGATAAAAATTAGTTACCATATATCCATTGAGTGTCCTCAACCATTTTATACTTGACAATATACCATAAACATTAGGGATATCCAACACTTAGATACCAATGAATTGTTGAAACCTTGGATCTAAGGCCAATTGTATGTGCATGTGATTTAGCTACCCCTCTACTTTCAACTCCATTTTATCCAGTTGGACTACCTTTCATTTAAACTTGGTAGGTGTAAGGCCCAAATATTGGTAAATATCATATGGCATGATGCTCTTAGAGGCACCTAAATCAACCAAGAAATTATGTAAGTTCTTGCCAAAGATTATAATTATTAGGAGAAGAGTGGAGTCACAATTTTTTATTTATACAAAGTAACATGTGCATAAAAAATTTTAATATATTCCTTGCCCTTAATATTAAAAATTTATTTCAAAATTGACTCCCTCTGATTAGACATTTGCATAAATTCAAACATAGTAATGTTAGCTTTGGTTCTCTTTAAAACCTCTACAATGTCATAGCTAAGTTTGACTTGTTCTTGTTGTTTGCTAGGTAGAGTATGTGTTGCTTAGTTATTTGACTGGTAAGAGATGGAAGGTCCTTTAGGTAAGGGAGGGTTATTGATTAAAGTGGCATCTTATGGGACCTAAATGTTGCTTAGAGGAGAAGTGGTCAAAGGATTTACTAGTTTACTCCTTAGATAATAATTGTTCCCCCTTTGGAACTTTATAAAAGCATGTTTCTCATCTTGGTTACATTTGGGTTCATTCTCATCCTCAAATGTAAATGCATAAGTTTTGAACACTAGGGTTATGCCTAGGTTCCCTCCTTGAAGAGTAGTCATTATTTTTATGTTATCTATCTCCTTTTGGGATATGTTAGAGGCTAATATAAACTCAACATAGTTTGTCTTTGCATGGTTAGTTGTATTATAAATTTTTCACCAAGAGTCTAAGGTTAAGTCTACCAAATTCATGAAGTGAGAGGCATTATGGCTATTTTGATTCCCATTGTCAAGAGGACTAGGAACATTCCCATTATTAGGCTAGGTGTTTAATTACTTATTAGGTCTCTAAAAATTGAAATTTCTACCCAAGGGTGTGTTATTTGTGTTTTGATTTGAATTCTTAAGGCCTTGCCTATGTAGGTTGACTATGTCATTAGACATACATTATATCACTTGTCATAAATTTCCTATTTTAGGGTCCATGCCAACATTTGGTTGATTTACATACTATTTTTGTGGGTTCTCCACATATGTATTAACATTTATAAATGCTAGGGTAGTAGGTTGTGCTTGATCAAGAATATTATTGGTAGTATCTTGATGATTCAAGACTGAGGGGACTACCAATATATTTATACCAAAATAAACATAACCACTAGTACTTGGTATATAAGTTGCATTATTTTAAGTAACTAGGATAATTTGATTGTTAGCTACATATGAGAAATCATGGTTTGGTGGCACATAGGGATGAACACCATGCATGTGGTTCATTATAATTATATTATACACCGGATTTAGTCCTACATATAAGGCACCTGGGATGGGGTGCATTAATAAAATGCCTTATTTGAGAGCTTGGTTAATCATGGAAATCTAGTTATAAAGTCCTGGTTGTCCTAATGATGGTAAAGCACCTATGTTATATCCTTGTGGTACCATCTGGTGTTTTATGTTCACAACTTCATTATAATCCAATGATAGGTATGTAAGTGAAACTAGGGTTCTAAGTAAGATTGACATCAAAGGATCAAGATCCCTCAAGTAGGTCTAAATGGCAGGGCCTTCTAATATGTAGGGCACCTTTAATATTTTGTATAGATTATAGAACTAAGATTGGAACATGATCATAGAATCATTATGCTCTCTACTAGAAATAAAAAATGGTGATATAGGATAAAAATATTAATGGGAATTCTAAAATAGTTCACAAAAATGGCTTTTAGACCATCCCAAGTGGTTATAGAACCATTTGGTAATCTTGTTACTAGACATAGATAGTCTCCCCTAATGAATAAGGAAATAAAATAAAAACAATGTTCTCATGTTTTAGTTACATTATGATAAGGGCATCCTTGAGTGCATGTATATGCTCTATAGATATTTGAGGTCCTCCAACTATGAGTTTATGGCAAAAATTATTTGGGTTATTTGGTAGGTTGTGTGCAATCGCTAGAACATTTTTAGGGCACCCACCTTGGCCAAGTCATGCTATGGGATTGGTTATTGGTATATGTTTGAGAATCATGAATAAGATAAATAAAGGAGTAGATGTAGCTATAGGTAAATTACCATATGAATAGATAGGCTTAGATTTCCATCTCTTTTTGTCTTTTCTTGGCTTTCTATTATCTTTGAGTTCCAAAAGATCTATTTCTATCCCAATAGACTTATATCTATTATTTATCCTTCTTATTTATAGCTTAAACTATGGTATAAATCCATGTGAAATCAAATATTTATAGAACATCCAAGTTTGATCCTTGGTTGTGTTTCAGTTTGCATTCATGAGGGCCCTCTTTCTAGCACTAAAACATTTTGATGGTGTTTTTGACACATTAAAAATTAGGCAAGGTTTGATAAGACTATGCATACCCTAAAATAAATAATATACCATGAAGAAAATGATTATATAAGGTCTATATGTAATAGGTCTTGGTATACTAAAACTCACTCAATAGGTTGATGTGTAACCATTCCATACAAGGGGCCTATTTATAAACTGAGTTTCTATGAAAGCTTTTAGTGAGACATTTAAAAAGAGGCTAAAAGTTTCTTGGACAATACTTACAAGGTCAAGCCTAAAATAGGAATCACAACTTCTTATGATATGGACAACAAGTTAGTAGATGATTTAATAGTAGATTAATCACACACACATGTAATAATGCTTAAATAATGATCTTGGTAATAAAGCAATCAATATTTACATGTAGATTTAGATTTTCATTCATTAATACCCAAAATTAAATTAGATAATTCATAAAAATAATGTGCAAAAGAGTAAGGTTAAAATAGATAAGGAGCCTATTGATATTGAAGATGTCTTTATAATGTCTGATAGAGCACACCCACTAAAAATAACCTTTGGTTGAACCAAACTAAGCACAACTTCAACCCATGGATGGTGAAAGAGTTTGGGAAGCTAACTATAGTAGAGGAACAAATCATGACGATGATATACATATGTAGAAGATGGGTTTAAACTCTTAACAACCTTCAAAACATCAAGATATGCCTCTTGATTAATAGTATTGGGTTAGTACAATCATTCAAGTGTAAGTAAATATTTCCATAACAATAAAATAAATAAGAGAAGGAATAAATTACTCTAGGAAAGCATGAAAATTACATAAAAAGTATCTATTTATGTATGTTTTATTACAATACACCAGAATCTAGCCTTGATAAAGGATTTTGAAAACTAATGCATACACTACGGACCCCAATCTTGAAATAAAAAAATACTCTCTGGAATCTCATGACTTGATTTCCAAATCAGGTAAGACTTGAATGTGTAGGCTAAGGCCATGCCTCAATTAGGTGAACCATTCATTGCTTAGAATAAACCAATCCTTTCTTCTACTAACTTTGTCAATGATGTCTTAAACTAAGCATAGATGCTAGCACATACATGCTTTATCTAACTCTACCACCTCTCCTCCTCACTTCATTAGTTATAGACATTATCTAATTATTCTCTAAATGTCATGCAAATCACTCTTTGATCATCCACCTACTGATTATTTTAGGATCTTCCCATTCGCTATAATTTATCATTAGTTTGGAGTTGTCTTATGTATCTCTACTTATGATCTTACCTAGGATTAATTTTCTTTGTGTTTTCAAGATTTGACAAGTGGATTTTACTTTTGATACCACTTGGGCACTTGCCCTTCCCTTATCCCCCTTGACATGGTGACTTGATATTGAATTTGTGGTGCCTACATACATACAGAAATGATAAGAAAGAAACTTTTGGAAATAAAAACTTGACATATATATATATATATATATATATATATATATATATATATATATATATATATATATATATATTTGCACACACCATAATTATTGACTAAAAATCTAAATTTAAAGGATAAATCATTATGAATGCTTGGTCACTTACTAGCTAGCTATAGAAAGGTTTGACAGTTTTGACATTCAAGATGATCATCAAATTTAAGCCTATAAAGCCCATGTGGCATGTTTTCATTAGCCCAAAGACTTGGGATTTATGGTTGGGTGATAGGTAGATGCCTAATCATTATAGGCTTAGGGACTACCAACATCATTTGGATGCTATGTGGTAGTCCCTCATTCATTGGTCTTTGATCTCAGGTCCACAAGATGGTGCCATGTGGTACTATCTCCTCTTATCAAGGTCACTAGGGCCTTGGTGAAATTATTACATGTGGCATGATTAAAAATATTCTATATATCACTATGGGTCTAATAAATTATCTAGGTTTTGGGTTATTGATATTGTATCGTGTGGCATAATCTTGGGCCTTTGAGCCTTGAAGAGAAAAAGTTAAAATTCTATGGTTACCATGGGTCAACCTAGGTCATCGATAACAAGATTGAATGATGAACATTCTTCAAGGATTTTTGGCACCCAACCAAGCTTTGAGATTTTATGATAACACCATGCAGCATAATTTTAGGGGTTGAAAAGTTTCATGCCTTAATGATTTTTTGTATTTTATGCTTGGCTATGACTACTTATATACTTAACACATGTATCCCCCACATTCAATCTAAGCACCTATAAAGAGGAATGGAAATGAACAAGTTAAATTAAATAAATAAAAATAATCCATAAATGAAATTATATATGAGAAATATGATGGTCTCACTTTAGATTTTAAAAAATTCACATATAATGCAAACTTGATCCATCACATACTAAGACAAAGACATCATCAAGAATCACCATAAAAATAAATGTAATAAACATTCAATGACTAATAAATTAAAAAAAAAAATTTGTATAGAGAATAATTCAACCATGATAATTTGGGTGATTACTATATGAGCATAAAATTTAAGCTCATAGTCTTTTACCACATGACAAGATCTCATTATCTTGAAGGCTCATAGTTGATGACTTGGTGATGGCATAAGTTTGTCAAATTATGGCTCAAATGATTGTTGATATCATCAAGGTGCCACATGGAACCCATCATCCATTGGTATATGGTCTAGGTACATAGGATGATGCCATGTGACATCATCTTATCTTCTCTATTTTATATGATGGAACACAATCATGCCATGTGGAATGATCACATGGTCTTTGAGTTGATGCTGATCTTTGTTCCATCCTTAGGGTCATGGGATTTTGAGATCATGTCATGTGGCATGATATCATGCCTTGAAGCCATAGAGGGATCTTGGTCACTACTTTGATTGAGGATGGGTCAATGTGAACTATCAATTTAATGATTGAATGACTATCATACAGTTGGGGGACTTCTAGACATGGTGATGGTAGCGATTATGTTTTGGGATTTTGAGATGGTGATACTTATAACCATCTCATAAAACCAAGGGAGAAAAATATTTAAGTGATTCAAAGAAAGCATTTATAAGTATCCAAAACCATTGATCTATAAGATTGGTTAGGGGGAAGACTTGGGGTAAATGTGCTAAAGTCAGGCTAGGATTGATCGACCCACACCTCGAGTGAACATAATGAAGACACATATCTTTATCATGAGATGTGGGGGAAACTTTGGACTTGATAGACTTAAGCTTGGAAAATATTGGAAATGGATAAGGTATTGAGCTTGAATTATTGGACTTGATCAACTTGACTCAACTGATTAGGAGCTTGGCACAACTAGAACCTAGGTCTACACCAAAAGGTTAAAGGTGAATGGATTTTTTTAATGCAAAGCCAAGATGAACTCGAGCCTTCTCAAAGGTAAAATATGTAGAAATCATGCCAAATAACTTATTTTAGACTCATGATCATCACAATGCCAAGGGCGAAAATTAGGTTTATGTCATAAGGATAATTCATTGGCCAAAAGATGATCAATATAACACTCCAAAACTAAATATATAATCATGAGAATGATGGATAACCAAACTTATCCTACTGAAATAAAAAAGAGGGTCCTTTATTTCAGATTGAAAATGGGGTGTGTTGTGTAAGCAACAACACCTTGTACATTGAAGTTGTGTTCCTTAATAATTTATGGACTCTTCACTTTGATGAGTCCAAGTGTCATCCAAGTGTAGGTGTATGAATGGTATTGACTTGTCTAGATAAATATGTGATGCTCTTTGCCTATAAGCTAGATTTTTACTATACCAATAACATGGCTGATTATGAAGTAGTATTCTTGGGTCTTGTTGTGGCTAAAAGGCTTGGAATTACAAACATAAGATCCTTTTGATGCTCATAGCTTGTTATGAATCAAGTTTCTATTTTTTTATGACTTGATACAAATGTATCAAACCTTAATATACCATTGTCTATGTTATGGACAAAGATTTTGATTTATTTTTCATTGAGGCCATCCCATGGGAGAAGAATCAAATAGTATATTATTTGGATTCCTCCTCATCTATGTTCAATCCTCACACTCATATTTCAAAGACCAAGTTCATGGTTTCATTGAGGACTAAGCCACTAGCTAGAGGAGGTTCCTACTATTTTATCTTTTATGGAGAATAAATATGAGCCCATTACCATGGATTTAGATGATAATGATGAATCCATTCTAAGTTTCTCTATATTTATGATAACTTAACCAAAGAAAATCATAAAATAATGGTTTCTTTACTTCCTTATCCTATAGTTTATTTTTGTGATGATGAGATTCTTCAAATAGAGGAAAAAGAGCTATATATTCCCCTTGTCCTACCTAAATTTGGAAAAGGCATACTATTTAATGGAGGATACCATTGAGATTAACATTGGTGTTAATAATTCACTTATCATCAAGTTAGGAATGACTCTTAACCTAGATTAGGTTTAGGTATATATTAAACTTATCAAGGATTTTGTCGATTGTTTAGATTGGGAATACTTTAACATTCCCATATTCAATCCATCCATGGTAGTGAATAACTTGGTCACTTTATATGATTATAAGAGTGAGATTATGATTTGAAAATATATGTTAATGGTATGGTTCTTAAACATAATAGGTATGCTTCCTAGTTGAGTCACCAAAATGTTGAAAATTTTGACCTCATAGGTCAAATTATCATCCCTACCATTGGAAAATTTTCTTGTCATGTTGCTTACCCTATTAATTGGTATGTTGTTTTTGTAATGTCCTTGAAATGTTCATCCAAAACCTTGATTAGTAGAGTTTAAGGTAGATTTGATGAATTTAAGGTTTTGATCATATGGTCAGGTGCTTATCTAACCACCTCTTGACTTGTTTCAGTTTATTTCAAGATATGAAAAGAGTATAGAACATCTTAAGAGGACTTAAGGATTATTTCAAGGTCATATCATGTTTTACATTTGATCATATTGGTTGGTCATATGTTTGACTAACTTCACGACCCAATTTATTGCATTTTAGGTCACTTTATGGATTTTGGAGTAGGTTTTGCATGTTAATGATAGTATAATATAAAAATAAGACATGGTGTACATGTTAATATATGAAAATATCTAATGGATATATTTTTTAGTAGTTTCATTAGGCTTCTTAAGTGATTTTAGTAGTTTTAGTGCTAAAAAGGCCTATTTTGAGGTTATCCATACAATTCTTCCATGTCAAAGTAATATTTAGGAATATTAAATACATTATTTATTAATTAAAAATTAAAATACATGATATGTAAGGATTTTTATGTGTCATAATGAAGAAAACCAACTTAACTCCCATATCAACCTCTTTAGCAGATCTAGGAAGGCCATCATTTTTTGCTCAATACAATCATGAGAGAGAGAGAGTCAAGTAAAAATATATTTGGAAATTATATAAACCATATTTAAATTCAATTTAGTGTAATTTTTTTTCATATTCATCTCCCCATATTCATGAACAATCACTAAGAGTGTAAGGGGGTCACTATGTCCTAGTCATCTAGACAGGGTTCAAGCTTGTCTCCATTTCTTCACTTCAGGGATATATGGAGAAAAAATATTATAGGGGGATGATTTAAAGGTAAAATAAGACATTTTATATGATATAATAATCAAACAATTTGTCTTGATAAGGAGTATTTTGACAAGAAATTGGTTTTCTACCTTGACTTGAGTTTTGGTAGTTTTTCAAGCATGTTGATATATCAGTTTATTTTATTAATATTCAAAGTTTATTAAGTCAATGTTTTAGGTAAAATAAACCTAATTAATCCAAGAATTTTTTTTAGGTATATTCATGATTACATGGTCTTGATGCTCTTAAGACTATGCTCCTTGAGCTCAAAATCTCTTGTAGACATGATGAGCAGGCTAAAAGGACATAATGGAAAATAATAGGAGATATGAGGAATATTGAAGATGAAGAGGTTAATTTTGAGGTCATGATGTTGTTTGAGAGTTATAATATGGTCTTAAATATGACTAGAGACATTCTTGGGAGTAAGAAGTCCATTTTAGTCCTTAAATACCTAGAGAACATAGTCAAGACTGTGTATGATTGTAATCCCAACTTGAGAGACCTCTAAAAGATTGTGTTTCTAAAAATGTGTTATAAGAGTTGTCATGGGTGTTATATAATGAGATAAGGTGATTATAATGAACTAAAGGTTACTAAGGCCCATCAAAACCATACAAGGAAACCTCTTAAATAATTATTTAGTGGAGTTTAAGGTAAGATAGTAGTTTTTAAGTTAAATACCATATTTTTATTTCCATATTTATTAGATCGAGTAATTATTCAAGTGGATGAAAGGGTAATTTTGGGTTAATAATCAATTTTTACATCATATTTTTCAATTTCCAACCATGTCACCTATTCTTTTTCCATCTGTATATAGGCCTAAAAGTGCCAAAATAGACACCTATAATAATTATCTATTTTAAGCTATGTTTACAAGAAAGAAGCATGTTGAAACATGAAGGTGAAGGATTGGTTTTCAAGTTTTAATGTTCTAATGATATCAATTTTTATCACCTTGTCATCTTGGGAGAAATAGGGTAAGTGGAATGACTTATATGCACCTACAACTAGCTTATAGGCTTAACAAGAGCTCTAAGGTCAATAACATAAGTATGAGACATAAAGGTATGGTTGAAAGTATTGGTTGATAAATCATTTATTGTAGGTTTAAATTTTATCTAAGGTCATGAGGAACCTTTCAAATGAAAAAGCTTCTCTTAAGGAGCTACAATCAACCATATACACCTATAGTCAACAAGGAAAGGCACAGTTAGCTATGTGTTGCAAAGTATAAGTAGAGAAAGGAGAGGTTAGAGGAGTTTATACTAATTTAAAAATATTATAATATATATTAATCCATATTAATGACCTAATTAATGTATTATTACTTCTATTTATCCATATACACCTATAAGAAACACAAACTACATGCCTACAATCCTTTGTAAACCTACAACCAATCCTTGCAAATGATGAGAACATGGACAAGGGTTATAAATGAGATGATATGAGTGTTGTAAATGAAGTTAAATATATTTTATAGTAATTATTAATGGATTAAATTTCATTGAAAGTATCTTTGAATGACAATATATAGTCAATATACACAGTCTACTAAACACAATCCTTTGAGACCTATAGGCTTGCCCTATAACAAAGTGAGGAGAATGTCTCTCTCAGTAAGAGTTCAAGGAATAAAATTAATGAGTGAATGTTTATTAATTAAAATAATACCTTCATAAAGTTTTTATCCAATTTTGGAAGAGGAAACTCAGTTTATAGACCCTTAGGGTCAACAAGCCCAATGTGCTTAAAAACCCTCAATGGTAGGTTTTAGTGTTTCATACCTATTTAAGAGGTTAATGCCTATAGTAAATCATGTTTAATCACTTTAATAAATAATTTAAGACATTTTAAAAATATTACTTTGATGATAAAATGGATTTTGAGGTCTTATGAACCTATGAACCTTCCTCAACCTTTTCCACACACAATCACCAACCTAAGTGGCAATTTTGTAGGTATTAGAACCTGTTGTAGATGTTGTATGGTAACTTGAAACTATTTTCAGTATTGGAGAATTTAATATTATTAAAACTCATGACACTAGTTCAATAATTAGGTCTCAAAACTTCATGAACAATCAATTGGAATACATATAACCCTGTTTTACTTGAAAATGAGCTTGAAGTGGTCAATTATTTGCTCATATATTGCATGAAGTTATTCATTGGAACTCAAGACCATAAGATATGCTATAAGTGTCACCTTGCCACAAATTATTTTTATTTTTTTGGAAAGGACCCCTATTATTCATGAAACACTGTTAAGAACATAAACCCCTTAAAACCCTCCTAAAACCCTTCAATTGACTTGATTAGAGAGATATGCCTCTTAATTCCATAAAATGTAATATTTTGAATTCTAAATGATCTTGATAATGTTATCAACTCTGCCAATAGTCATTTCTAGGTATTTTTTCATAGGTGTAGGTATAATACCAAATGATACAAAGTAAAATAGGTAGTTTTTCCTATTTGTGAAGGTATAGATAGTGGAGTGACAACTAAACCATTTGAAGATGTTTATGGGGACTCAATAGAGGTTTAATGATCATCAAAGGTCTTATACAAGTCTCTCAAAGAGTTACACAACTCCTGAAAGTTGGCCACTATCTCAACAAGTGTGAAGAACTCACTTTTACAAGCCAAAAACCAATGATGAAGGCTTGAGAGTGCCATGAAGGACTTTAATATCAAGGAGTGAGTTGTGAAAGGGTATTATAGGTATTATAAGGTAAAATTCAATCATAAAAACCTAAAATTTTCTTTAAGAACCTCTCAAACTACCCTTCAAGCACCAAAAGGCATCTAGGCTTGTAAATGACCATTTCATGGTTTGCCCATTTAAATAAATTCCTAGAACATGATGTTGGTATAGTGTTTTCATTTATGTCAATCTAATGTCATTAATGTCAAAGTATGTTATCATGGGAGTTTTTTGGAATAGTGTTGTCATTGATGTCAGTCAAACATCATTAATGTCAAAGTATGTTGTCATTGATGTCTAGATACATCTGGTGAAGATGCATGGTGTGTGTGGTATGAGCTTGTATGCCTGATATAAAGACTTGATATAGATCATAGTAAGCTATGAATATCCTTAGTCTAGCTCTGAAGATCTACTAGGCAACTTTGAAGATGCTCCATCAAAGCTTTAGAGATCTACCTAGGTAGCTTTGAAGATATTTTAACAAAGCTCTAAAGATGCTTATCTGCACTTTATAAATTAATATAACAACTCTAAAGATATATTCTATACATATATAGATTTTACCTATTTATATATCTTATTTTAGACATTACCATTCATATAAATAATATAAAATGATACAATAATGTCTCTTTATTGAGAGAGAATTTGAAGGTAACCTGATGATTCTTCTGAGGTCAATGTCAAGTTTCAAGTCAAGGTAAGCATGTTTTGAAGTACTAGTCTTTGAATATAGGGTACCTTAAGAAGCATAGTCATATCATGAGCATGTTCATGGTGAAAATGAATCAATATGTGTAGAAGTATGATATTGTCTAATGAGCATGACATGCATGTGAGAAAGGTGTAAAATCATCAAAGATTGTTTCAAGATCAATTGCTAAAGTTGACAAGTGTTTTAACCTAACAAGAGACTTGATGAGGCTTATGCATATAATGCTTAGTCTTGTACATGAAGGAGCATGGTGTCCTAATGAGATGAATGAATAAAGGAATATGAGTATGTATGAGGTTGTTTGATCATGATTATGAGGCTTTGGAGTACTCAAATGAGTCTTAGGATAACCATACATGGGTAAGACCTATAGACCTAGTATGTAACTATACCACCTCTATATCTTACTTGGCCTAATGATGCAACATGAGCTATTGATAAGACATATGAAGAATGTTTGATAGTATTTAAGCATGATAAGAGGTTTCATAACATGTACATGATATATATAATTTCACTCTTTAGAATTATGATCGATTGTATTTGGGTCTTATTAGCCATGAAAGTACACGAGGGGAAAGTTTTAAGGCTAGCTTACCCATCTTCTTCCATGTGTTCTTAGTCAAGATATAGACCTCAGTTTCTATGTCTATGGGGAACTCTCATACAAACCATCCATAAATGGTGACATTCACAAGGAGTTATTGATCATATGCCATATTCTATGTATGTCAAACTTCTCATGCCTGCTCCATGTGTGGCATAGTGACTTCAATTTACTTTTGGCCTACATACTCTAAGAAAAAGTTATTTAATAGGGGAAACATCCCATCTACTTGAAAGAGGCATAGGATCTATGTTAATTCTTGTATCTCAACCTCTTAGTTGTCTTGATTATTTTAGGAATTAGTAGCCTATGCTTCTATATCCCATGCTAGTTGGATCTCCCCTTATAGGTCTTAGATTACACTCATGACCTAATTAAATACATCCTTTTGGCATGTTAGGTTTGGGTAAGGCATAGCTTTGGGTTTAGGTCATGTTACATGTTAAGTACAATATTTATACCCATATTTTATGCATAACTTAGGTATTGGCCTAACTATTGGTTGAGTGGTGAATCCACTATGAGTAGTAACCTTCACCTTGAATATCTTTGCACATGTTAGTTATGCCTTCAAAGTCCATTTATCTATTTTCATCTCATGTCTGATCATCTCTGTACCCTTGTCTATGATAGGCTTACCTTGGATCAAATTTTTATATAAGTTGGGGCATTCCTTGACCTTATGAGATCCTTGATAATACCCACACATGGGATGTGTAGGGAAATCATGCTGATAATGCTCTATCGAGCCACACTTATAACATATGAAGGGTGGGAAACTTCCACCACCCCATCCTCCACCTCAACCTCTATCACCTCATTACATGCTAAATCTTATGTTTTATTGGCCATATCCCTCATTTACTTGGTTAGATTACCCTCTGGCTACTATAGTGTCCTACCTTGCACCTCATTCCATGTTCTCATGCATCTCTTTAATCACCTAGTAATTAGCTATTATATGGGTGTAGGCATCACACAACTAAAAATAGATGGTTTTGTTGACCCAGTTAAGACATTTCAATAATGGGTAGTTATAAACATCATGTGCCTATTAATATACTTCACAACTTAGAAGTAATGTGTGTACATTCCTTTAAGGGTATTTATTCCTTTTATGGCCTTCTAGTTCATAGTCGATGCACCATAATTCACTTTGAGTGTCTTTAATGTGATAGTAGTAAGATTTTAGAGTTGAGAGGACATGGATGTAATCTATGCCTCCATAAATGTGTTGATCCTCGTATCAACACTTCTAACCACCTCAGCTTTGAGCATGGATTCAAGTGCTTCATGAGGGTATGTAAAGATCTTCATGGAAAGTGCTCTTTAGAATGTCACTAACAATCCTCTAATGAACCATTGTGTATGCTAAGAAAGGTGTATGCCATAAGATAGATTCAAAATGAGAATATTAAACCTTGTATCATATAGGTACACACTTTATAAGAGTCCTTGGGTTATCTCTTTCAGCATAGTGATGCTCTATTTTTCAAATTCTAGAATGTCAAATTCCTTAAGGAATACCTCTTTTAGGGTGTCATAATCTACCATATCCTAGTTAGGGTCAAATTTCCTATACCAAATATGGGAATGATCTAGTAAAGTGTTCATGAACTAGGCTACCTTGCACTTTGATTGGGTTATGCCCCAAGCTCACCATTGTAATTCACACTTTAGTAAATGTTTGCAACATTATCCATGCCATGATACTTTGTTAAGTGCATGTCCATTTCATACTAGATTTGTTATGGAAAAAAAACTAGCATCTTGGGTGCTTGTCCCCCTAGAATCTATCTTGGTTATGGACATCCAATGCCTCCATCCATTGGGTTAGTCACCAAAACCATTGTTACTACTTGAATCATTGATGTTGATGGCATTGTACTACTTACTTGTGGCATCAAACCACTTCTTATGAGCTATTCCCCACTTTGCATCACTGACATCAACTAAGTTAGGATGTTTGAACTCAAGTTATATTATGGAAAGATAGTGGCTAATGGTCTAGAGCTATTTTTTATCACCTCCTTATAGGGAATAATTTATTCAATATTAAAATTATAGTCTAAATCTGTAAATTGTCTAAAGTCTATGTTGACAACAGGGTTGATTATCACTCTTTTACATTTTTAAAATGGGGGATCTAGAGAATAAACATGCACCACAGGTTCTAAGGGGGTCGACACATCAAGCATATATTTAGTCACTAAGTATTTTAAAAACCTAGAACATTCTACACCCATAAACTATTGATCTCTATCCATCACTTATCATATATATCCTCCTCACACTACTTTATTTTGAGAGATCCTTCCCCATGCCCTTCCCACTCGTTATGGGTTCTCTCGGCACTTCTAGGTTCTATATCTTCCATCAACTTATGCTATCTCTTATTGTAAGTCTATATTCTAAGCTCTTAGGTGTCAATATATGCATTCCCTTCCATTATGCCTTAACTACACATCCCATTTTCTCCCTTTGCATTACTCATATGTGAAAGGACTTTAGCCTTCCATCCCCAAAGTTTCAAAGTCATAATACACCATTATATTCTTGACATCTGCACCAATTTATTTCATAAATGTGCCTCTAGGTTCACACAAAAATTGATACTCTACTTCCTCAGGGCATGGGTATGTTGAAACTATAAACTCAATCATGTAACTATTCATCACTCCTTGCCACCATTTATCTACTGATCTAGTCCAAGTGGAATTCAAAATATCAAGCCTTTCTAGGCACTCCTTTATCCACTCATAACATTGTCTATAACTCTATTTTTTGTGGGTTACATATGTAACCAACCACTGATATACATGCTCAGGTAGTTCATAGAAAAAGACCTCATAAAGAACATCATACAGGTTTTTCTAAACCCACTTTCTCAATTTTTGTCCTCTATAAGATAGATGCTTCAGTCTAAAGCTATCTTCCACCTATTATAACTAGTGCTCAATGTTTTCAAGGGAGATTCAAAACATCATATTTTTATACCATTGTAGTAATAAAATTCAACATGAGTCCCGGCAATAGAACTAAAATGTTGTACAAAATTCCTTGTCAAGGGGCACAATGTTATCTTAGTCATTTTTGGACTCATTATAACCAAGTGAAAACATGGGGTTGTATTTCTATGCTCAAAATTTAACACTAAACTATGTTGGAATTAATTCACATAAGGCACAAGCCTTATATGCTCACCTGAAGTACAATAGAGAAAGAATTAGGGCCCTTGTTGGGCTAGTTGTGCCATGGTGTACATCATGGCTTATGGGACTTGGTTAATTCATAAAAGGCTTAAGTAGACCCATAGGCATAAGACTTTCATGGAATACACTTAGTGGTACATAGGCACAAGCCTATTTTAGGGTTTTTCTATAGTCTTAAGGGTGTAAGTCATTATTTCACTAAGCTTAGTGTCATATAGGGGATTTGAATGGTCCAAGGATTTCTCTTTATTTAAGTATTCATACTTAGGCTAGTGCCTCTTAGCAAGAGTAGGGGAAATTGGGATAGGATCTCTCTACACTTAGGTTATTTTTATAAGATATGATAACATCATTAATATTATAGGGATGCTATTGACAATGTAAGTTAGAAGATTGAATACACATTACTTAACAAAAATAAAGTGAAATTAAAACATTACATTCACATTTAAATAACATTACCAAGGCACATAAACTAGATCAATCTCAATTTTATGAAACATTCATCTTCATTAAATAAAGTATAATTAAAATATAGTACATGATATTTCAAATAGAGTAAATGCTTTAATCAATCTATCTAACAACCCATAGGCTCATAAGTGAGCTTGGCCATATAGAAATAGAGCCTTCATGGCCTCCAAAATATCCCTAGGTATAATGGTGGATTATAGATAGTATCCAAGACCAATTATATAGAGCTTTATTGAATTAGAATTATATTCTTGCATTGGCTAGTTCAAGTTTATTTTATAGCCTACAAGAACATCTCATACTAGGGTGGAATGTACACAATGGCTGATAAGTTGGAGTATATGTAATCATTTCCTTTATATCCATCACATTACACCCTTTGTGCTATGATCAACACATATCACCCAACCTAGAAGATGCCTGAGGGTTCTTAGAAATGGTTAGATGTTTGCCAGTTGGTGCAAGGTAATCACTCAATCCTCTAGTTGGTACTAAGATGCCAACATAAAAATCATTCAAAATGATCACCTCATGATAATGTTTATATGATGATAGATAAATACCATACTTAATAAAATAGGGCCCCAGTAGGTTCTAACCCTCAAGAGTGATAAACTAGTCATACAAGTTAACCTATCACTAAAAGTCCTAATGGTACAAATAGTGAGAAAACCAAGAAAAAGTGAGAATATGATTAGGGGTGTGTTATCATGGATTAGGAATGAATAAAAGTGAATGAATATGTTTTTTAATAACTATAATACATATTCATGTTGGATATAAATTTTTTAGGTTAGTGGATATAATGAAAAGGTTGCTCATAAGTTCACCTGTCTAGTGCAAATAAGATAGTAAAGGTGTGAGGTTATGAGATTGTTATGCAAGACCAATATTTCCATATGAACATATTATATATCTATTTTATATTTTTCCAATTATATTATAATATCATATACATGCATTGGAATTCTCTAAAAGTGTCTACATAATTGTTGAATGTCATTATCACCATGACTATGTTTGAAGGTAAACTGGCAGATATGGGTAAGATAGTTATAGTGATGAGTTGGAGGATCTTTTCCATAATTTGAATAATTAAATGAATATATTTTTTTTGGGACATTAATGATCTATAAATTCTTATAAAATTTAAAGTTAGTGTAAGATGTTCAAACATTGAGGCCATAATGGCTTGTATAGCTGAGTAAGGACCATGAGAGAGAAGGTCAACAAATTGGTCTGCAAGACCAATAGTTTCCATTAAATATTATGATATTTTTGTTTAATGTTTATAAAAATAGGTTTAATATCATGCTTATACATTAAAATTCCTTGATTATGTCTTATGATATGTTAGAAGTTTATGTTTCCATGACTATATTTTGAGACTAGTTGGCAGTTCTGAGTGAGCATCTTGATGAGAAGAGTTTGAGCCTATATACCCTGAGTTGAAACATATTATGAAGTTTTTTATGACCATAATTTCATGAGGTTTTTGAATGTATGATTTTTTTTCCATGATTTTTTTGAAAATTTGTGTTTATGCTTCATTTATTCAAGACAAACTTTCTGGGTATACATAAGCCTTATATATACAATACTAATGATGTGCTCCAAGTAGTAGTTTGAGATAAAAAGTGTTATGAAGCATAGATAAGATTAAAATGGGTTTATTGGAGTGGAATATTATGTTTTAATACCATTTAATGTGTTTTAATATTCTCCAAGAATATCAAATGGTAACGTGTGCTAAGGAGGCCTAATGGAATTAGGTTTTCATGAGACCTAAAGGAGAGATCGGGCCTAATTGAAATAGGTCAGACCTAAAATGAATGAAAGAAAATTTGATCCAAGTATATGAGATGTATTAAGATAAATTAAAAGTAAAAACTAAGAATATAATAATGTTTAGATGAATAATAATGATATGACCAAGTGAATTATATAAATACTGGGTAATTTTAGGCCTATTTTAGATAGTGGGAGTATGAAAAGAGCAAATGAATAATATAACACTTGGTAATAAAAATAAGATATTATAGAATATTAGATGAGTATAAAATATCAATGATGAATACTTTATATAGGTTTTTAATATGAATTTCAAGGTCATATGAGCTAATCAAGTCAATAAGAGGGCTAGTTAAGTGAAGAATGCTAGAGGCAAGTTTGAGAGGGATAAAAGTGTGTGAAGAGTTGAGGAAGAAGATCATCATCTATTGTATGATTAATAAGGTATTATGAATTATATCAAGTGTTTCAATTGGTTGGGTTGGTTCTGAGTCTTCTAGGTGGTTTGTGCCTCCTTGCAAGTTGGTGCTTGTTAAAGCCTAGTTGAGTTGGTGCTTAGCTAGTTGGGGTTGGTACTCCATGTGAAGTGAGTGCTTCACTAAAGTTAGTTTTTGTATTATAGGAATATATTCAATTTTAATAATTATTAGGCTTATTAACCTTAAAATTCCACACATATATACTATTTTCATGTGTTTCATGCTCTTTTAGATTAGTGTTTATACTTGCTAAGATGTACATGCTTGTTTAAATGATCTATGCTTGCTTAAGTAAGATTGTTAAAGAAGTTTTTGAAGAATGATTCACCAATCTCTCAGTAATTTAGATTCTAACACATGAAACTTGTCATGGATCATGGTATTAGGATAGGTAAAGTTAATAAAAAACTTTTTTCTAGTTTCACACGTGTGGGTTGTCATTTGGGCTAATTTTTTTTCTAGGCCTAGGAGGCCTAATTAAGCCTAACTGGAGAGAGAAATGAGAAAAAAGAGTAATTACACTTAGATTTGGCTCATTAATTTTTTTTTGAAGATATAAGGGGATATAGGGTACTCATAAATGTGCTCATCTTTCTATGGTGATCCATACATTATTTTGGATAAGGCGTTTTATCATTTTTTAGGGCTACAAAGAATGAGTGAAAAAGCATGCTATAGGAGAAAAATTGCATATTTTGGGATACTTTATGGTTAAAAATTCCTTATTTTAGGTCTTAATTCATGTTGATAATCCTTCCATGGAATGAGTTGTCCTAGTTTAATGCAAAACCCATTTTTCTCTCTCCTATGCCTCTTTATTCATGTGAAGGAGTCAAATAATAAAAGTATAAAATTGATATATTAAAACATTTACAAAGGATTTATTGATATTTATATCTCCCTAATACATCAAATCAAGTATGAATAAGTCAATTTAAATTGGGATAAGGTTTCAAAGGTTGAAACCCTCCTTCCTTCATATGCCTAGCATGTTGAAGGAGTCAAACAAACATCAATGAGATTATAACAACCCAATTAAGGTAGAGAGACTTAGTCAATGTATTATAATAATATTTAAATTAATAATTAAAGTATGATTTTTAAGGAGGGGGACTAATTATTCAAAAAATACATATGAGCTAGTATATAGGGAATGAATCAAGGATATAGGCACCTTCACGATGGTCAAGCTTGACCAATCAATGATGAATACATTTTAAAGTATCATAAATTTATTCTACTAGACATATATACCACCTTAATGACATGAAATAAAGGAGAGATTTGAGGAGGTACTACATAGCACTTGAGGGGTTTTGAAGACCAAGTTGACATCCCTACTTTGGGGTTGCTTTGTCTCCCCATCATTTGGTTTTCTATTTATACTCTAATTTACAAAATTTTATTATCACTCTTTGATTTTATTTATGATGAAAGGATTCCAAATTTTATACTCACCTTTTAAAGAAATAATAATTTCTTTTCCTCCATTTTCAAGTTTTGGTGAAGTGTATGGTATTGCCCATTGATATAACATTGTGAAGCATTTGTTTTCCTATGTTATTATCTAATTTTTATACCTTCATAAAATAAATTTGAATTTATACATGTCATATTAAGTGTCAATATCAATCTTAATCTAATAATTCAATGTGAATTAAGTTCATTTTCATTCCTTTCATGTAAAGAGTGACTTTATCAATTCCTTTTGAAACACTACTGTAGAAGTCATTCCTAAAGTGAAGAAAATGTGTGCAAACTTATTCCTTTCATAAGAGTGTCTATTGTAAGCATAAGTGATCATACATATTGGTGCATCACCTTCATTCCTAATTTTCATTTCAATTCCATTACAAACATTATCCCTTTCACCCTTTTCATAGTAAAAAATTAGTAGTAGCAGGTTTAAGATCAAGTTTTAGTGAGTGCATAAAGGGAATTGGACCTCAATTTTGATATTATCTCCCTTCCAATGTCACCCACACTTAGGATAGATTCCATTGTTTTAGTAAGAGTAAGAAAAAACACACATTCTCACATGGGCACACTCTTGATTGACAATTGTTTTTGGCATGCCTAGTGAGATGCATTCTGCTTAGCATAACTAAAGTTTGGAGACAAGGAAAATCATTTGTAGTAGCAGAGGATGCTCATAATAATTTTAACCATAGGATTATTTTAAGTTGTAGAGATATTGGTAGTAGCATAACATAAATTTCATGCGAAAGATTACCACTAGATCATGCAAAAAAGCTATTCCTTTTGAATTCATTGAGTTGAATTCTAATTCTTATAAAAAGACAAGATATATAAAGTCAAACTGATATCCTACAAAGTTGTTTCTATCTCCTGGTTAGACCATGGTTCTAGACAATGGAATTCCCTCTATCTAAATGGTAATTAGAAACCATGTGTTTATCTCATTTAATGGAGGAAGTCCACTAAATCTTGCCCAATATGATGATATACCATCATCAACTCTTAAGAGCATCCATTTCTTCTCAAGAGAAGATCAAACCACATCTATTGAATACATTAAGGATGTTGCCAACCTTTCTTCAGTCCATAATGTTGTTTAGGAGAATATGGCTATTAGATTTCTTGATACTTCCTTCAAAAGAAAAACATTATAGTGGTATAAAAATCTCCCTCTAATTTCCATTACTTTATGGGATGACTTAGGTGCAGCCTTTTATAGGTAGTTTGAGGATAAATATGATCACCTATCTTTGATTGAACAACTTATTACCATAAAGAGGGATCCTCATGAGTTCATGATTGAATTCAACCTCAAATTATAAAAAACATTGACTAAGATACCTCTAATGATTAGGCCATCCCCAGAGTATGCCTTCTTATATTATCTAAGAGTTCTTAATTTAGACATTAGTGTCATGATATAGTCAATGGCTGGTACTACTTTTCTAGATGCATATGAAGTAGTAATAAGAGTTGAGAATAGTTTGATATGCTAGAAAATTTGCACCTAGAACTCTTATGCCTTTTTTCTTAAAAACACAACCAATACCAACCCCTCAAGCTCCATGTATGGCTCTTATTCTAGCTCCCCAAGCATAAGTTTTAGCCCTTCCTAACCAATCAAATAATATTTGAGATCTCAAAATAATTTTATAGTCCTTTGGGAATGAAATTTTCCAATTGAAGAGGCAATAATCCAAGAAAATAGGCCTTACTAAGTGGCTAATTAGACTACCTATCATTATTTCAGAGATAATAAACCTCCTTATCAAGGCTTTAGAGAATAAAGACCATATTATCAAGATCAAAGAACTATCACTCAGGCTAAACCTTATGAATCAATTGATCCCAATGCTCCATATTCACCAAAATTTATTGTTATAGTCCCAACACAAAATAATATGATGTCATATTTAGGTTGGCAGCCCTCTAATCAGAATGACATTCAAAATGAGACATTAGTTAACCAATCTATGGTGATGCATCAAATGACTTGGGAAAAGGATTATCTTTAAGAAGGGAAACATAGTGAAGGTATGGCACAATAAGAAAAGATGAATCATGGACAAAGGTATATGGATTACACTTTTGTGAATTAGTAACTTGATGACCATGTAGCCTTGAATCAAGTTGGTGATTCTGGTATATCAAGTAATTTGGTTATAACTATGACTAGAGCAAAGAAGAGAGAAATTGAAGAGGCCAAAGATGTGAATCATGTTCCAAACACACCTCCTATTATTCATAAAAATTTAAATACTAATTTTTCTTCCCCAATACCAAGAAAAATCAGAATATAGAGGTTGGTAAGTATCATCAAATACCATAAGTTTAGGATCAACTTGTTATGCAAAAGGTGCAACCAAAGGTAAGTACAACTCATTAAAATATTATATATAATATGAAGAGGTATAATTTTAGTATTAGTATGTCATATTCCTTAGAAATTCCATGGAAAAAAAGACATGTTAATATAGGAGCTTTCAACGTTTAAATTATCACCAAAACTAGTTGGGAAAAGAGAGCATAATATTGGCAACTTTAGATCAACCAATAAGACAACATGTGAAAAAAGTACACAAGGGAATAAACATGGGTAAATATGAGGTAAAATATATAAAAAAACCTCCCTTTTATCTCTCTTTTATTGTTGGTGATACTTTGGTCCATAATTGTATGGTAGATAATGGGTCTAATAGTACTATCATGCCTAAGTAGATTGTATATAAGCTTGGTTTAGTGTATGAACCAAACACCAAATGGGTATTTAAGCTATATGTATAACTGAATTTTTTTTTTCATGATAAATGACATGAAAATAACATTACATTCTTACCTAAATGTCACTATTCAACAGGATGTAGTGGTGGTGGATTTGCCTTCTTATTTTGCCATGTGTTTTGTCTAGAGACTTCACCTAAAAAATTAGTGGATAATTCTAAATTGATTGGAAATTTTCATGTTAATAAAAAGGTATGGGAAAAATTTAAATATTCATTATAATCCCATTTCATGTTTTCACTTGGATCCTTACATGCCAATTGTGGTGAACACAAATTGTGTTATATTAGATGAGGTACTAGAAGCTAGTGAAGTGGAGGATAATTTACATCTTGAGGGAGTTCTTGATATTTTAATTAATGAATGGGAATTAAAATTTCATGAACATGATCCATAAAAAAATATTTAGGATGAGGTACTTAATGTCTATTGCCTTCATAAAAATTGTGCAAAAATTCCAGCCATGGTAAAAGAAGATGATTCAAGTGAGGGTCTTTGGCAGGTATACTTTGATAGGTCAAAAAAAAGCATGGTAATGGGATATAATGATGTTTATATCACATGAAAAATAAATGTATTTTTATTCCATTAAATTTTAATTTCTCTATTCCAATAATGTTATAAAATATGTAGCTTTAGTCCATGATTTTTAGTGGACTAGGAAAATGATAATCAATGCTTTACATGTTTTTGGTGATAGTGAACTTATAGTTTACCAAGTGAGAGGAATTAATGCATGAATTAATACCTTGATTATATATTAAAATCATATAGTTTGGGTCTTGAATATTTTTAATCTTTTGACATTCAGGCAATGCCAAGAATAAATAATAAACATACAGATAGATTGGCTACCATAGGGGCTCAATTCAATTTTTTAGCTGATGTGAGGAGTGAAAAAAATATATCACATGTCAAATTTGTTGTGAGGATTTCCATTCCTAAAAACCATGACAAATTTAAGGTCTTTGATGATGATAATAAGATTATTAGATTCTTACAAGAGGAGGTTGAATTCTCTTCTAAGAACTAGTCAAAGATCTTACAATAGTATGGGGATCATATTATTCAACTAAAGTCCAACAAGCTACCCAAAGGCTGGGTTAATCCTAAAAACATATTAAGTGGAGAAGATGAGATGAGGAGAGAGAATTCCTCATTGTCAACCAAGGAATAACACTATGCCAATGTTGAGATTGTAGTTGGAAAGAGTCTAAGATTGGGTAAAGTATGTACTACCTCACAAAAGGAATTATTCATTGAGTTATGTAGGATTTTTATAATTTATTTTCATGGTAATATAATGTTTTTAATGTATTTGATCCAATTTTATCTCAACACACCATTGAGCTAGAGGCTGAAACTAACCTAGTTAGATAAAGGCAAATATCAATCAATCTAAAACTTGAACCTTTGATTAGAACTAAAATTCATAAGCTCATTGAATCAACCATCATCTTCCCAATCAAGCACTCTACTTGGGTGGCAAATATTGTTCGAGTAAGAAAGAAAAATGGTGAAATCAAATTTTATGTAGATTTATGAGATCTGAACAAGGCTTCTCTTAAGGATCATTAACCATTGCCATCTATGGAAAAAATATTTTAGCTGGTAGTAGGTTTAGAGAGGTTTTCATTGTGGGATGGGTATAATGACTATAATGTTATTTTGGTTAAAGAGGAATATTTATTTAAGATAGCCTTGACTACCAAGTTGGGGACCTTTGCCTATAGAAAGATGTCATTTAGTTTGACTAATACTAGAGAAACATTTTAGAGAGCCATGAATATGGAATTCTAAGGTCTTATCAATGGGTTTGTTCTTGTCTCTTTAGCTAACATAACTAAATTTTCAAAGAGTGCAAGTGAACACATGGTTCATATCAAATAAGTGTTTGAAATATTTAGGCAATTTAGGGTATCTCTTAACCCCAAGAAATGTGTCTTCTCAATACATGATGGTAATCTTTTTAAACATGTGGTTTAAAAATGTGGTTTAAGTATTAATTATAAAACTATAGACTCAATTCATTCTCTCTCTTTTCATAAAAATAAAAAGGCATTGCAAATATTTATTGGAAAAATTAATTTCATAAGGAGATACATTTATGATTTTACAACTTTGTCCAAGCCATTTAAAGCCATGATTTAGATGAACCAAAGTTTTAGTTGGTATAAGGAGGGTATGAGGAGTTTTGAAGAGATAAAATAAGCAAAAACTAGTGTTCTTACCCTTATAAATCTTGATTTCTCAAAAGACTTTATCTTGTATACATATGCTAATGTGGACACCATTTTAGGTATTCTTATGCAACAAAATCAAGAAGCTTTAGAGCTACCAATATATTTATTAAGAGAAGATGGCAAGGAAGAATATGAGATAAGGTATTTTTGTGTAGAGAAACATGTTATTCAAGTAATAATATCTCTTAAGAAGTTTAGACATTTGTTACCTAACAATAAGATACATCTAACGGTTACCCATCCAAGTATCAAGGAATTTTTATTGAGCAAGGATATAAATGAGAAGAGGACAGGTTAAATAACAAGAGTAATGGAGTATGATGTTGAAATAAAGGTCACAAAACTAATTAGAGGAAAAATATAATGTGAAAATCTAGCCCAAGACTTGTAAGAGAATAAGGAGGTAGTTTTAGTCCTAAATGATGAAGAAGTTGTAGCTGATCATACTTCATCTTTAAACTAGTTTCATAACTTGGTAAGGTATCTCCAAGACCATTTCCACCCTCCTAACTTAAGTGCATCAAGGAGAAGGTATTTTAGATTATAGTGCATTCCCTTTCTCCTTGTTGATTTTGTGATTTTCAAAAAAGACATCAATGGTATGTTATTAAGGTGCATAGAGCCAAACCAAATAGAAAGGTTACTTTGTAACAACCTCTCATGGATTGTACTAGAATAATGTAATATTTTTTAAAAAAATAATTACTCAAAATTTATTATTTCATTAGATTACACCATGAGAATATAATTAGTGATTTTTAACATACTATCAAATCATATTACACTTTCATAAACTTATAACAATAATATTTCCAATCACTAGCATTTCATGTAACATAACATAATTGTAAGGAAAGTAATCACTTTAAAATCTAGCCACGACTGGTATAATAATACAACTATTTCTATTTAAGTATAACTACTAGTACAATTAAATATCCATTAAGCATTTTGAATTAATACAATAAATAGATACTATACTCCACAAAGCTTGAGTCATCAAACTAACTCATGTATCTCTAATAATCTAAAGTTTAGTCTCAAATTAAGTACTATAATGGGGATGGAGAGCATCATTTGAGTAATTTTACACACCAAACATAGACCATCAATCCCCTGCACAATCCCCCATTAGGGAATGACCCTACCTTCATAAATGGGTAGATAGTGGTGGTGCAGGAATCCAAAAATACATGCCAATACCTGTGTGCTATAAGATTTATACTACGTGATGTGTATCATAAATAAAATATATTCTAACATGATATCACATAAACACACAAATCAAATTTATAAAATGACAATGTTTAACTAACAGTAATTTGGCCAAAGTTTTCAAATAGAAATTTATTTCTAGGATCAATTAATTTCATACACACCGCTTGATTGGATTACCTTCATCTTGCATTCATGATGCTAACTAAGCTAGTGAAGTCCATCTCACTTCTTGTTTGACATTATCAATGCAATACTGATTAAGTATAACATAGTATATAAACTAATGATTCAAATAGATATGAAAACATGTTAAGTATGAGAAATAATCATAATTGTGCATTTATTCCATCAAATGCATTAAATGAATCTCACACATAATGATAGTTTAAATATAATGAATATATCAATTACTAACCAAATATCATACCATCTGAGCATAAATCATATCTAGTTCTCAATTACATAAACATCACAAGATTTCATTGAAATCTTAATTACAAGCACACACACACACACACACATAAACAAAACACACACACACACACACACCATAGATAAATTTACACAATAATCCAAGCATCCCTATAACTAATGCATATAGGTAATGTTCAACTACACACAAGTTATATACAACTATACATAGTATACTAGTTTCCAAAAATTTAATAGGGTTTAACAGTCCATTTATACTATATCTATTATAGAAATCCATTTACACGTTTATATACAAAAATCACATCAATGTATACTATGTTACCTATTTAAACTTGATTTAAAAGAATCATATAACAATAGATATATTATTCACAGTCAAATACTATTATTCACTGCTTAAGTAGTTAACTTAGCTAATAGTTCATGGCTCATTTACAATTGGATAATTTATGCACAACCTATCACAATTAATACTAAATCCAAACAAAAATAACATACTTAATAATTTGACAAGATATACATGTGCATACCATTATATAATGCTTACCTCAAAAAAATAACACAAATACTAATAGTAGTTCAACCCAGTTGACTAGTTATGATATATAGAGTGTAAAAAAAATGCATTTACATATATATAGACTTGAGTTCAAACCATAATATATAAATCCGAGGCAAAAAATAAAGTTTCACTCAAAATTTGATTTGTAGTAAAGAGGAAACATAGCTTCCTTCATACATTTACCATTTATTTCCCAAATGGAGTATACAGAGCATTCCCATATCGTTAGGATATTAAATCTAAAGAATATATACATATATTTTTATGTATATACATATACACTATATAATTTACATTTCATTATAAAACGTAAAATATAAATAGTAAATGTACAACTAATTTCGATGGCCAACTCAAAAAAGTATCCTACAAATCTATTTTATTATTTTACTTAGAAATTTATAACACAAGTAGGTATAATGATTATCTCAAAAACTATAGTCTCATTCCCAGTCACTAAATCAACATAGACGACTAGTGGAGAAGTAGCAATTTCTCAAGATGTAAAAGGAGTCTAAATGCAGGAAAAGTTTTCCTTATAAATATATAAAATTTACACCCTTGTCTATAACTCTATGGTTTCCTTAAATTTTTATTAACTAAATCTATTTATTCTTATACACTTTCACTACCTGTATTAAGTATATGCCATCCCACTATGACTTGGTATAACTATTTTATCTTGCATTTCCAATTACATAGGCATTAACACATATATGTGTGTAGATCATTATTTAAATATATATTTATTTACTCTATTCAAATACACATAGGTCATGTAACTACATAATCCATTTTATATACTTGGATTGTATATATTTATGCATATATATGCATATGTGCAAATAAGGAGAGAATTCAATTCTATCTAAATATGTTAATTACCCAGTCAATATACAAATTGATTGTCTACTATTACCTAGTATATCAAAGAAATGATCATTATAGAATACTAAAACAATAATATAGACTCATTTCCATTTAAAACAAACACACAATTTTTTTTAAGATGTCACCTACCTTTCAATTGCTTCCACCAAATTTGAACCAAAATTTATCTATTTCCCTTCTGCTTTGTCTCTTGCCTTGCTCTCCTTTAATCTATCAATCCTCTCATTATGCTCTCCTTTTATTTATTCCCCCTCTCATCATAATCATTCATCTTATTATAATCTCCTTTTCAAATATTCCATTTCCTTACATAAACTGACACTCTACTATTTTAGTTTGAAATCAATTACCATCGACTTAACTTGAGATTCATTTATTTTTATAAATCATGCATGTTAAATATTTTGATTTTAAGGCCAATTTTATCACTAAGTTCATCCACTTAAGTCATTCTTAATTTATAATTTTAGACATTCAATACTCAACATAATCCATGCATTGGACTTAACACTTAAATTAGCATTATTATTATAGTTAAATTTACTTAATTTAAATATAACTAGTAATTATCTCTTTAAAAGATAAATCAAACCAATTAATAATTCCATTTATAACATAATACTAATGCCACTTGAATCTCAATCCTTTATCTAAGGTTAATTTCATAGGATAACAGTGCAACTATTAGCATTAACTCAAAAAGGTTAACTACATTATAATTTTGAATATCAATACGACTATGGAGAAATCAATAACCAGCTTTTGACCACAAAGATAATCATATTGAAAATTATGGTATTTCATCACACACAAAGATGTTATAGTAATAATAGCATTGTCATTATCTAATCATAGATTTATACTAATGCCTTGACTATTTATTATACATAAAGACATCAAATAAAAAAAATGATATTTAATGAATATCATTTAAACCAATCACTATGTTAGATAACTAGCTTAGTGTAAGCATTAAAAAAATGATCATAAAAAAACATTTTATTATTAAATATATGCACTAAAATCATACATGAGATCACATAATTAGATCATCATAAGCATCAACCGAAACATGTTCATAGAAGAAGTATATTAGCACTAAAAAAATAAACAAACTATCTAAATCAAACAAAGAGTTAAAAAATTTATTCTACTATGGTGTGTGTTGGGTTACTATAAGTTCCTCTATCATCCTTAAATCATCCCATAGACATCATCCTCTCTCATGATTCTCTTCCTTTTTCATGCTCTAAGGGAAGAATTAATCCTGCACCCACCTCATCACAAGTAGGTAGTTAGTCTAAGTCATCATATATATCAAAAATAATGATGCATAACTAACAAATATACATTCATAATGTACAAAAATAAGAAATTACAACTATCACATAATAAATCCATCATGTAAAAAAATCAACATATAACTATCCCAAAGCCAACATATGTCATAAAGCTTAAATCAAAGCAATAATAATCAAATGATAACCATAATAATCTATGGATTCAAAGGTTATAATACTTAGGGTGAAATCAAGATGTAACATGCTTGAAGAGTTCCATGATGGACATGGTGGGGGACATTCATTATCAAGAAATACATCCCTTAAGATCATGAGAGGTGGGTACTATTGGCTAAATATATTTAGTGATTATCATACTTGGGTTAGGAAATGCAAGCAATGTGTCATGTTTACATGAAAAGTAAGTCTTGCAGCCTTACCTCTCCAACCAGTTTTAGTGGATCAACCTTTTGTCTAATTGGGTTTGTAATTAATTGGCCTCATTAACCCAACTTTAATCTTAGGTCATAAGTGGATCCTTACTCTATGAATTACTTCACAATATGGATAAAGGCAGTAGATTTGAAAGAAGCAAATGAATCTACTATACTAGCTTTTATGAAGGTTTGCTTATGAGATTTAGGGTTCCCTCTACAATCATTTTAGATAATTCCATGGATTTTGTGGGAGCTAAGATCAACCAATGGACTATTCATCATAGTGTTTATCTCATCACTTCATCAAACTACTACCCACAAAGAAATGGATTTGCTGAGTCCACCAACAAGAACTTGCTAAAGATCATAAGGACTATTGAAGATAATTATAGATTATGGAATTTAAAGTTGAAATCAGATCTATGGGATCATAGTATAACATATAAAAGGTCTATATCCAATTCACCATACAAGCTCATTTATGGTAAGGAACTAAGGTTACCCATTTCTCTTAAGTTTCCTAATTTAGAACTAATGCATTAATTGGAGTTATTGGAGAATGAACTAATGGAGGTATGATATGTTGAGCTTATGGAGCTAGAAGAGATTAGAAATTAGTGCATGTTGGCCATGGTAATTAATCAAGCATAGGTGAAAAGAGCCTTTGAAAAAGGAACATCTTCATGGAGTTTCAATAAGGGAGACTTGGTTCTCAAGTGGGATGAGGATAGAGCTAAACCAGGAAGGCATATCAAGTTTCAATCCCTTTGGAGTGGACCATACACAATCCCTAGCTATAAATCCCACAATGCTTTCCAACTTGTAAAGATGGATGGTGAGGAGCTTCCAATCCCAATCAATGGTATACATTTGAAACACTGCTATTGAGAGACAAGTCCTTTGTACATAGTTCAAGTGTTGTCCTATCACACTAGTTTTCTTGTGTTTTATTTCAAATAAGTGCTTTTCTTGCACATTTGTCTTGTTAGTCAGTTTCCCTTATTTTGTGTGTTTTCTTTCCTTATTTTGAAGGAGAAATATTATCTTGTTTCAAGTTAAGAGTCTTTTAGTCATGGATTAGATTCATTACTATTAATTTTAGAATGTAAGAGTGAGCTTATGAGTTGAAAATACATGTCAATTGTCAAGTTATTAAGAATAACAGGCATGCTTCCCAGTTGAGTCTCTAAAATGTTGATAATTTTGACCTCACATGTCAATTTATCACCCTTACCATTTGAAATTTTACTTGTCATGTTGTTTGAATTGATAATTGATATGTTTTTCTTATAATGTCTTTGAAATGGTCATCCAAAACCTTTAATAATAGAGTTTATGATAGATTTGATGAATTTAAGGTTTTGATCATCATGGTCATGTGCTTGTCTAACCACACCTTGACCTATTTCAGTTTGTTTCAAGAGATGAAAATAGTCCATAACATATTAAGAGGCCTTATGGATTGTGTTAATGTCATCTCATGCTATACAATTAATCATATTGGTTGGTGATTTGTTTGACTAACTTCAAGACCTATTTTACTACATTTTGGGTCACTTTTTGGATTTTGGAGTAGGTTTTTCATGTTAATGACAATATAATATCAGAAGAAGGACATGGTGGTTATTTTAATGTATGAAAATATCCAATGGATAAATTTTTCATTAGTTTTATTAGTATTGTCAAGTGATTTCAACAATTTTAGTGCCAAAAGGCCTATTTTGAGGTTATTCATAAAATTCTTCAAGGTGACATTGATATTAAATAATATTTAGGACCTTATTTATTCATGAAAAATTCAAATCCATTATTTGGAAGGATTTTTAGGTGTCATAATGAATAAAATTAGCTTATCTCCCATATTAACCTCCTAGGCAGCACTAGAAAGGCCAATAATTTTTTATCAGTACAAGTAAGAGAGAGAGAGTTATTTATAAATATATTGGGAAATGATAGGGACCCTAATTAAATTTAAGTTAATGGAGATGTTTTTTAGATTCATCTAACCATCTTTATGAACAATTGTTAATAGTGTAAAGGGGTCACTATATCCTTGTCATCTAGACAGGGTTCAGGTTTGTCTCCATTTCTTTAGTTTAGGGCTCAATGGAGAAAAAATGTTATAGGGGGATGATTTAAAGGTCAAAAAATAAATTTTTCATTATAGACTCATCATATAATTTGTCTTGATAAGGAGTGTTTTGATAAAAAATTAGTTGTCTGTCTTGACTTGAGTTTTGGTAGTTTTTAAAGCATGTTGATATATCAGTTGAATGTATTCTTATTCAAAGGTTTCTTAAGTACATATTTTAGGTACAATACACCTCCTTCATCCAAGAAAAATTTTATAGGTACCTTCATGATTTTAGGGTCCTGATGGTCTTAAGACTATGCTCTTTAAGCCCAGAATCTCTCTTGTAGACCTAATAAACAAGCTAAAAGGACACAATGGCAAATGATAGGAGCTATGAGGACTCATGAAGATGAAGAGGTTCATTTTGAGGTCATGATGTTTTTTTAGAGTGATCATAGAGTATTCTAGATGACTAAAGACACTCTTGGGAGTAATAAATCCATTTAAGCCTCAAATTCCTAAAAAACATAGTCAAGACTATGTATGACTATAATCCCAACTTGAGAGACCTATAAAAGACTGTGTGTCACTCAAAATGTTTTATGGAGGTGTTATAGGATTTTTAATGTGTGTTATAGCATGAGATAAGGTGATGAGAATGAGATAAAGGTTACCAAGGCCCATTAAAACCATACAAATAAACCTCTCAAAATATTGTTACTTTATCACTTTCTCATTGGTTATGAGCTATCTTGTGTATCTCTACTTAGGCACTTACCTAGTTTTAATCTTTTTTTTTATAAATTTTTAAGATTTGATAAGTGGATTTTGATTTTGAGTCCACCTGGGTGCTTGCCATTCCCTTGACCCCCTTAACACGGTGACTTGACATTGAATATGTCATGCCTGCATACATAAATAAATGGATAAGTAAGAAAATTTTAGTAGAAACAAATTGACACAAATATATACAAAAAATATAAATTAGAAAAACCATCTACCCACACCAAAATTCTCAACTAACATACCAAATTTAAAGGCTATATCATTAGGAATACTTGGTCACTTACTAGCTATCCCTAAAAAGGTTTGATGATTTTGATGTTTGGGATGATCATCAACTTTAAGCCCATAATGTGCACTATAGCACATTTCCATTAGCTTGATGACCTAGGGTTGATGATCAAGTATTAGGTAGATGCTCTTCAATTTTAGGCATAAGGACTGCTAATGTCATTAGAATGCCATATGGCAGTCTCTTATTCATTAATCTTTGATCTTGGGTGCCACATGGCACCATATCATTTCATATAGGTGACTAGGGCCTTAGCATGATCATTCCATATGGCATGATCATAGAGCTTCTATATATTTTTGTGGATCAATAACATTTTCTAAGTTTTAGGCTCTTATGATTATGCCATGTGGCACGATCTTGGGCCTTTGGGCCTCAAAAAGATAAGTCAAATTCTTTGGGGTTTTTTTGGGACTTTCCCAAGTTTTAGGTTTTTGTGATGGTGCCACATGGTGCGATTGTCAAGGTTAAAAAGTTTCATGCCTTAGAAAGTTTTTAGATTTCTTAATTGATTGCGACTACCTAGACACTTAACTCATGTAGCCCTCACATTTAATTTGAGCACCTGAAAAGAAGAATGGAAATGGATAAGTTAAACAAGATAATTCAAAGTATTACAACAATGAAATTAAATGTAAGAAATATGATGATTTAATTTTGGATTTTATAAACATTTATATATAATATAGACTTGATCCATCACAAACTAAGACAAGGGCATTATCAAAAAATATCATAGTAATAAATGCAAGAAGCATTCAATTATTAATCAATTAAAATAGATAATAACTCAACCATGATAGTTTGGGTGATTGGTATATTGATATCAAATTTAATCTTACAAAATTCTACCATGTGGTAAGCTCTCATTGGCCTAGAAGCTTAGGGTTGACAAATTGGTGATAGGTAAGCACCCATAAAATTATGGATCAAGGAATTATTAATGTCATCATGGTGCCATGTAGAACCCCTTATCCATCAGTTCATAGTCTAGGTGCATAGGATGATGCCATATGGCATCATCTCATCTTCTCTATTTTGTACTATGGAATGTGATCATGGTATGTGGCATGATCTTGGGGCATTTGAGTTGATGTTAATCTTTATTCCATCCTCTAGGTCTCAAGATTCTGAGATCATTTCATGTGATATGATATCAGGCCTTTGGGTTTTAGAAGGATATTGGTCACTACTTTGATTGAGGATAGGTCAAAATGAGTCATCAATTTAATGATTTAATAACTATTGTGTAGTTAGGATACTTATAGACCTAGTAATGGCATTGATTGGGTTCTAATCTTTCAATATGGTGACACTTATCATCATCTCAAAAATCTAAGGACACAAAAGACATAAGTGATTCTAAGAAAGTTCTCAAAAACATCTCAAGTTGTTTGTTTGAAATATCAATGATTGGGGGGAAGACTTGGGGTAAATATTCCAAAATTCAAGATGGGATTAACCAATCCACACCCTAATTGAATGTGATTAAGACATATATTTTCATTGTGGGACTCAGGGGAAACTTTAGACTTGACATAATTAAACTTGGTAGATCTTGGAAATGACTAAGGTATCGATCTTAGATTCTTTGACTTGGTTGACTTTACTTGACTAACTAGGATCTTAGCATAATTAGAACCCAATTTTCCACCAAAATAATAAAGGTGAATGGGTTTTTAAATGCAAATCCAAGATGTAGCTAAGCCTTATTAAAGGTAAACTATGTGTAAATCATGTCAAATATCTCAATTTAGACTCAGGATCATCACAATGCTAAGGGAAAAAACTAAGGTTATGACACAAGGATAATTCATTAGAAAAAAGATGAATAAGATAACATTCTAGGGAGAAAACATCTAATCATGAGAAAGCTAGATAACTGAACTTAGCCTACTTAAAGCAAAAATTGGGTCCCCTTTTTCAAAATGAAAATGTAGCATGTTGTACAAGAAACAAAAATGGTGACTCCTACTGAGATATAATTTTGAGTATCTTAATAATTCAAAATCTTGAGTTCTCATTCAAACACAAACATGATCTAAAAGCCATATTCTAGAGCAAAATAAAAATATGAAGGTGTAAAATTCTACTTTAGCACATGGCATAATAAACTATAATTATGCCTAAAGGCCATCAATGTGTGAGCTATGTGATTAGTTCAATTATTTTTTAATCACACACAATAAATAAAATTTGTCCAATTGGTGAGAAATTTTGAAAGGGGAAATATTTTTCAATTTGGATTAAGGGGGCATGACATGGTTATTACTCTGATTCTAGCCAGGTGTTCATAGCCCTGGCAAATATAACTTTCATCCCTTATAAAGGTCTTGCTCCACTACCAATCAAGATGGAAAACCTATGGTGAAGGTTTCCAAGATCACCATTTCGAGGAGTTCAACTTATTTTTAAAGAGATTTTACTTTTCCATTCATGGAGGGTTGGGGACCAAGCCATAGGTTTAAATAAAACATAAAAAGATCATGATAAATACGATGAATCAAATTCAAATCAATGTTTATTTCTTGCTTAAGATATTTAATTTAGTGCATTTTATGGTCTATAAATAATAAAATAGGTATTTATAAATTCATGTGTTCCATTTTAAATCATTGGCCTTCAATATTCTAAACATAGAAGGAAAGTACAATAGTTTGTGCAAGTTTTAAATAATAATTTTCACATTTATGCACATGATTTCAATTGGTGTTTCTTAAATACAATTTTTTCATTTATCAAACATTGACAAATTAGGGGAACCCTTAAGTTAAAACAATAGGTTCAACTCAAAAACAAATGCCACACAGTTGAACCAAGCACCAAAAAACAAAGCAAATAGGTAGAAAGCAATGAAAGCAAACCAAAACTAAAACAAGGAACATAAAAGAAATCAAACAAAAAATTAGAAAGAAATAATAAATTATTTATAGTATCTTCTAATCCAACTTAGACCTAGAATTAGTGCTTAAAGAATTATCCATTGATGGGTAATGGAACATCCTCCCCAGTAAGACACCTTAGGCAAAAAACATTCTCATCCAAGATTTTAAAAATTTGATAGGGACCCAACCACAAGGCATCAAACATTTTGTGATATCCATTTTGTTCACGATCCTTATCCCATATAAGGACAAGGTCTAAGACCCAAAATGATTTTGATTTGTATCGATTTTCAAACTAATGTTTGATAATCCCTTGGTGTTTACTGAAGTGTAATAAGGCTGCATCACATTTTCCATCTAAGTGCATAAGATTCAAGAGGAAAACCTTTACTTGGTCATCTACTCCCAAAAAATCAGTCATAAACTACAAGGTAGGAATCCATAAGTTAATTGAAAAATGGGGTGTTATCCATAAACTAAGTGGTAATAAGTGACCAAAGTATCCTTAGTTCTAGTCTTATCAGCCCATAATATAAAATTTAAGATGTTATGCCAATTCTTATGATTGTTTTATAGAATCCTCTTAATTATGTTTATCAAATTCTTGTAATTAGATTTATCTAGTCCATTTCCTTATGGATAATGGATATAATATAATTTCAAGATTACCTAGTGATCATATGCCCATTCCAGGAATTGCAAAGAGGAGAAAGTGGGTCCATTATCCCATACCAATACATAAAGTGTACCAAACGTTGTGATGATGTGCTCCTCCAAAAATTAGATGACTATGTCAGTTGTGAAATTCTTGAATGGTTGAGCCTCAAACTAATTCTTACAATAGTCAAAGGATGTGAGAATGAATTTATGGCCTATGGATGAATTCTCATTGATTACTCCCAAAAAATCCAGTCCCCAATTTATAAATGGTCAAGCTTTAACTACTAGAAGCAAAGGCAGTGATGGAATGCACTCTCTATGTGAAACTACTTGGCATGTAGGAAACTTAGAACATGTGAATGCACATATTTAAATATATGTGGATATTAGTATCCTACTCTTGATATATGGTGGGTTTTGGTATCCCTTAAACCATGCCCAATCTCGTATTTTCCATAAAATCCACTAAACATGTCAGTTGTTTTGTCTTTATTAAAACACCTCAAATAAATTCCTTCATAGTTCCTTATATATAACACATCTGCTTTGATCATAAAATGGATACTCTTAAATCACAATACCCTTCTATGTGTATAATCTAAATTATTGGGACATTCATTTTTACATAGATAATAGACTACATTCTTATACCAATCATCATTGGTGATGTATTTAATCGTATACTACTAGTAAGTGATTTGTGGATATAATTTTTCTATAGTTCTACTTAATCCTTGTCCTCTCACAATAGTCATTAAATGAATTTCAAGGTTTAAATCTTGAAGGATAGTCATCCACTTTCCTTTTTGCTTACCCAATTCATATTACATTATTATGGATTTGAATACAAAATTAGTCACAATAACAAAGACTTTACTGTGTAACATATAATGATAGAATTTATTGACAACCTTGATCAATGTAAAGGTATGCTTATCCATCATAGTGTATTAGAGAAAAAACACAAGAAAAACTCCCCCCAAAAGAGAGACATAAAAAATAGGTTATAAGGCCTCCCTAAAGATGATGTTGTAGTGTCCCAAACCTCAAGAAGATCCTACAAGTGCTCTATCATTTGGAAATATATAAAATAAATGATGTCCCCATGAATGATATCTCTAATGAAATGATGTGAATCTCTATGTATTTGGTTAGATGAAGAAGGTGGTACCACTTGACACCATCAAGATAACCTACAAAGATGCAAGGATTACTCTAAGGTTCCATAGATTTATGTTTCTTCTTCAGTATGCATGCCATAATTAAAGATATAAAAACCTTAAAGTGCTCAACTATGGGTTTCCTATTGTGCCAAGCTTCAAAGGGAGTTATACCTTTTAAAGCTTTGTGAGGAACCCTATTATGAATGTAAAAGGCACAATTAATGGATTTGGACCAATATTGAGGTGTCAATGACTTAGAGTGAATCATATAGTTCATCATCTCTTTTAAGTACCTATTATTATGTTTTGAAAATCTATTCTATTGAGGACTATAAGGAATTGCCCACTACAAATCAATCCCCTCTCCTATGCAAAATTGCTTAAACTTGTTATTGACATATTCATCCCCATTATCAGTTTAAAGAAACTTGATGCATTTTTTAGATTGTTTCTCTATAAGAACCTTGAAGTCTCAAAACTTTTCAAAAAAATTATATTTATACCTAAATAAGTGAACCTATGTGTATTTGAATAAATCATAAATGAAGATAATATACACTTATCCCTTTTGAAAGATAGAATGGGAAAATACCCAGATATATCATTGTGTACTAACTCTAATGCATGTGAAGCCCTCAAAGATTTTCCTTTTTCAAATTTATCTTTTATATTTATCCCAAGAGAGAAAACCTCAAAAAGACCCTTATAGAAATATACATGAGGTACGCCTATGACCATATCATTCTTGCTAAGTTATTCTAGGTAGTGATAGTTGAGGTGTCCAAACCACTCATGTCAGAGTTTATTAACTCCATATAAATGAGTAAGTAGTGAAATTAAAGAAGAATCATGTGAAAAATATGAGAAGGTATATAACCTAGGTTGGTGATGTAACCTACCCACCACCATTATAGAATCATTGTGTAACTCTGTAATTGTGATTGAATTTGGTGAACACTTTACCCTCATGCCCTTATTGATGTGAGTGATTTGGTACACTGATAGGAGATTAGTTGAAAGTGATGGAACACTTAGAAAATTATTGAATGTTCCTCCATCCATTTCAATATACCCTCTCCCTAAAACTTTTACTAAAGTTTCATCACCCAAAGTGATAGAAGACATGCTACAAGGCTCTAAGGAAGAAAAATTAACTTGTGAAGAGCCCATGTAGTGGTAAGCACATGAGTTAATAACCCATGAATATGTTATAACTAAAAATTATACAAGAGCCTTTCCCTTTTATTTCTCTTTAACTTTTCCTTTTAACTTAGAAGAATATTGAGTTGATGAATTATGCTTGATAGACTTAGGAACACCTATGCTATTTTTCTCTAGAAGATGGGTTAGGTGATTAATTTGTTTATTCATGCACTTGTGTTTATCATTCCCAATTTTCTTGTAATAGTCACACTTAACCTTATTTTTCTTAGGTTTATTATTGGAAGAGGAGGTTTTAGTGTTTATTTTGGTAGAGGTTGATTCTTTCTATATGCAATCAAAAATGAATCAGATCTACAAATCAATCCTAGCTTAAATAAGATAGATCCTACTTACACTTCCAATTGAGGATACATTAGATAATTGAGAACATAACCAATATATAGATCTTCTAGACCCAATTAGGGGATCTCTTACCATAATAAGATCACTAGGGAGGGCTCCAAAGCCTCCAGTTAAGAAAAACTATGCAATAAACCTAAGTCATATGTTTTCATATTCACTATACTAATAATAAGTAAAGTAAAGAAATCTAATATAGTGCTCACCAAAGTTTATGGAAAAATATGGGGGTTAGTAAACAAATAAAAGTAAACATGCATAAGATAATCCTAATTAAGATATGTATAGGTAAGACCCTTAATGTATGGAGAAAAAGAGTATATTATTGAAAAGTCATTACTTATGCTACTTCTATCTACTAAAGAAAGGAGAAAATTTAGAGATACTCACTTGGAAGACAAATCCATCGAGACTCAATCTCCAACTTTGGCCAAGGGAGATATTGAGTCTCAATAGGTTCATATTCCAGGTGAGTATCTCTAACTTTGCTCTCCTCTTTAGTAAATATAAGTAGTATAAGTAATGGATTTTGAATAATATCACTCTTCTTCTCTATTCATTTAGGGTCTTACCTATACATAGCTTAATTAAGATTCTCTTATGCATCTTTACTTTCATTTGATTACTAACCCCCATATTGTGCCACAAGCTTTGGTGAGCACTAGATTGGATTTCTTTGTTTTACTTATTATTAGTATAGTGAACATGAAAACATATGACTTAGTTGGGGTTATTGCATAGTTTTGCATGATTGGAGGCTTTTTAATTCTCCTTAGTGATCTTATTATGGTAAGATATCCCCTAATTGAGTCTAATGGATCTACATATTGGTAATGTTCCTGATTATCTAATGTATCCCCAATCAGAAGTGTAAGTAGGATCTATCTTCTCCAAACTAAGATAGATTTATAGATTTGATGCATTTCTGATTACATACACTTTCTTCTTCTCTTGATCCTTATTATTATTATTTTTTTAAGTCTTTGCATTCTTATTCCCAAAAATTATGGATTGAGGTTTTATGGACTTCAATGTGCCTATCTGTATTACCTTGTCTTGCTCCTAAGTCAAGTTGATAACATAGCCATCTAAAGAGGGCATTTTCCATGTAGTGCCTAGCAAAATTTTAGTGGCATGGAAAGTAGAGACAAATACTGAGTAATCAAGACCTATATTAGAGAGTATAAAAATAATAAGTTGGTCATATTTTTTATCTATTCCATATTCTTTCAACTATAATCTCAAAGATTTGAATTTGCTGAAGAAATCTTGAAGGGTATCAAAGTTACTAGGACTTAGGATGATAAGTTAATTTTATAGTTCATGACCTATAATTAAATCTTACTTCATTGGGTGATTTGGTAGGTTTTATATGAAAGAGGAGATCATGAGACATAAAAAGACACAACATGTAAGCTTCATCATTAGAATTATATTAATTAACTTTTTTTTGTAGTTGGTTGAGTTTATAGCCCCATTATAATGACTAGGTAAACCTTTCATCCTAAGAATAATTTTAATTTTAATCTTCCATTCATGATAATTAAATGGTGTTAGAGGGTTAATTGAACTTGTATCCATTTTTTGCAAAAATTAAGTGCAGTGGTTGTAGTTATTATAGAAATGAAAGTACAAGTAGAATGAAAAGTGATTCAAAAAGTACTACACCCCTTGAACTATGAAATGGTGAAACCCATAAATGTTACAAATAATACAAACTCAAAATATGTCAAGCATAACTAAGAGTGCCTCTTGAGACATTAGTGTAAGTGTCAAAAAAGATAATTTTTAAAGCAAGGACATTAGGCTTGACTGATAATGCATCTAAGGAAAATCATGTACAAAGTGAGTAAGAGAGATAAAGTTTTATTTTGAATGTGAGGGGGTTTGGCCACCTACAAAATCAGACCTCACCTTTCAATTTTTGATTAGTGAGGATATGAAGAGTTTCAAAACAATAATATCTTTCTATTTTAAAAAAAATCTCACAATATATTGTTTTGGTTAAAAAATAATAAAAAAAAGTCTCTCATGACAAGATACAGAGTAATGTTTTTATTAAAAAACAATAAAAAATATTTATCTCCTAAAAGAATTAATGATCCCCACACAACATTATATTATTTAATAAAAACAATAATAATAAAAAAATCCTTAATTAATACAAACCCCAACTTAAGTTTTTTTAATAGATTTACACCAAAATAAAGATAAATACACACATTAAAACATTAGAGGTTTTTTATAAACCACATTTTTTGAAAATTGTGGAATTTGACTTGAGTGGTGTTTGAAGGGAAGGTAAGCTAGCTAGGAAGGACACATTTACTATAGTGATAAAAAAATGGTGGATATGTCATTGAAGACAAGTCTAAGTGTCACTTTGAGAGGCAATATAAGTGTAGTGAGGGTGATAAGGACCCAAGAATGGAGGATAGTAGTCATGAAACAAATTGAGAGTATATAGGTCTAAGTCACCACAACCCATAAATATGATCTGGTCATTTGAAATAGCAGAAGTGCCAGGTGATAATAATGATCAACTAGTTGTGGATCTCCAGGTGTAGGTTATGTAGGTCATATAAAAAGAACCATAAAATTGTGGTTTTAATTATGGATCCAAGGGAGCCCAAGGGATGATGAAGTAGAATATTGAGTGGAGCAATCTAGGGTATGTCTTGATGAGAACAACACTAGAAAAAATAATTGGATTTTACATTAAACCTATTTGAGTCTGAGAAATCTATATACAATTAGATTAGATCTTTAAATAAGGTGATTTAACTATGATATAAATCAATATTGCTCTTAAAATGATAATGTGTTGAGGTTGAGTCTCCTCCATATTTCAAAACACAATGCCTCCTCCAATGAAAAATAATCAAACAATGGGTTATAACATAACCAATTTTAGGAAAAAATGACCCATATAATATTTTTCAATCAATTTGGGTGATCAAGGGATTTTAACAAATATCAAGGTTTTTGGATTTCAAAAAACACCTATTTTTTTTCAAACCCTATACAAAATTACCTCAAACAATCTCAAGATTACAAAATAAAGCTTACAACAATAAAAAACTAGACACATGATTACCATTGTGGCTTTAATACCATATCGGAGTTAAAGCCAAGGTCTCTAGATAAAATTAATGCACCAATTGAGTGATAACACAAACCAAGTAAGTGTAAACCAAAATGTAGGTGAAATCAAAATTAAATCAATAATATGAGAATATTTCACAAGCAAGCATAAATCAAAACCAATCTTGTATTAATGAAGCTCACAAATGTGAGAAGTAAAAATAGGAGGGTGTTGAGTAACTAAAAAAAAGGTGGTAAAAAAACCTTCAAAATATAATAGTAACTCCTTTACAAAATGTGCTCAATAGAGCCAATAATAGAGGAATAACTCCCATACCCAAAATAACTAGTCAAGGAAGTTACTGCCTAGTCATCTAGTCAACTTATACACCTAAGCAAGCTTCTCCATGAACGTAGGAAAACTAAAAGTGAGGGAAAAAATGGCATAATAAATAAATATGGGAAAAAATACCTACTCTAACATATCTCAATTCTAAATTTATTAAAGGGGAGCTCATAAATGAAACATGTTACTCATCTCTAGCCCCTTTTCTTTGTGTCAAAATAGAAACAATCGAATGCTCTAAAGGGAAGGAGTAAATATAAAAAGGGTAAGTGTAATTAGGTCTAATCAATACCGATGTATTCATGATAACCTCTTTAATTTGAGAAAAATCTGCCTACACTTCACATTGTCCACTCAATTTTAGCATCTTTCTTGAGCATGATATTCAACGGTTTGACTATCTCTACAAATCTTGACATAAACTTCCTCACAAAATTAATCTTTCCAAAGAATGAATTCAAATCCTCCTTACTACTGAGGAAGGGGATTTTCAAAATAACTTATATTATCTCAAGGTTTATTGATATACCCCATTTGTAAATGATATGGCCTAATAGTTTCCCCTTGGTGACCCCAAATATACACTTATTTGGTTTCAACAAGATCCTATGATCCTTGAATATTTTCAATACTCTCCTCAAATATATGACATGGTCACCTCTATGCTTAGAGAAGACTATCAAGTCATCCATGTACACCATAATACACTTTCCTACAAGGTATTTGAAATCTATGTCCATGGCCCTTTGAAATGTAACACTGATATTGATGAGGCCAAAAGACATTCTCTTATAAGTGAAGGTTCCCCACTTGGTTGTGAACATTATTTTTATCTCATTCTTATAGATGAATAATAATTTATTGTAACCAAAGTATCCATCCAAGAAGGAAATAATTTGAGCTCTATTCATAATTTATAGAACTTCATCTAATGAGGGCAAGTGGCAGTTATCCTTTTCAGACACATTATTCAAATTATTGAAATCCACATAAAGTTTGATCTCCCCATTCTTATTCCTCACTAGTACCAAGGTTTCAACCCATGTGGAGTGTTTAACTATAAATATGATTCTTGCTACAAGTAAGATTTGCATTAATTTAAAGATTAGTGGCTCAAGCAATGGATTAACTAGATTTTGTCTCTGCCTAAAAGGCCTAAGTCTTGATTTCAAGGGGATGGTATGTGTTAAGGTAGAGGTGTTGAATGATTTTAGATATTTGTAGCTCCATGAAATCACATTTTTGAAACATCTGAAGGCTTGTGCCATTTCTCACTTCTCTTCTAAGGTATTGGCTATGCCTAGAAACACATTTTTAGGATCATTCACATAGCCTAAGTTGAAATGCTCATGAAACATGCCCATAATAGGGATGTAATTATAATTTTACTTTTCATAATACATCTTGAATATCATATCAAGTGAAACCATCCCCTTGGGTATGTTATTTGTCTTCAAATTCATGGTCCCATCCTCATCTATCACAAAGTCTTATAGATTATCTTCATCAATAATTTGAATGGAAAATAATTTTACGTTGGTGATGAAGTCCAATATGTGGTAGTTGTAAAAAAATTACTTGAAAATTGGTTATGTTATTTGGGACAAATGGGGTATAGACCATCTCTACTGAGAATCTTCTCATTCTTGAATTGTCAATGGGCTCTAGAGTGCTTGCAACAATAGCTAGTGCATCTACTATATAGTTCTTTTATCTAAGGAAAGTCTTAATTAGGTTCTAAAATTGGATATGATACTTTGAAAAGTGATTATCAGTGCATGAATATATGATACTCACATACTTAAATATTATCTTAGAGTAATCTAACACAATTTTTTTACTTTCTTTCCTAGGGTAAACTGTAGTCTATGTACCAATGCCTCGTACTTAGCTACTGTTGATAATTTTGACTTGACAAGTCAAAATGTCACCCATACCACTTAAAGCTTTGCTTGTAATGTTTTTTTCCTTGTTTATTGGTATGTTTTCCTTTTTATGTCTCTAAAATGGTAATCCAAAACCTTGATTAGTAGAGTTTAAGGTAGATTTGATGAAATTAAGGTTTTAGTCATCATGGCCATGTACTTGTCTAACCACCTTTTGACCAGTTTCAAGTTGTTTCAAGAGATGAAAAGAGTATATAACATCCAAATAGACATTATTTATTATTTCAAAGTCATCTCATGTTGTATAATTGATCAAACTAGTTAGTGACATGTTTAAATAACTTCATGACCCAATTTACTACATTTTGGGTCACTTTATGGTTTTTAGAGTAGGTTTTTTATGTGAATGGAAATATATTATCATAAGATAGAAATTTTGTAATTTTTTAGGCATAAAAATTATAATGGATATAATTTTTAGTAGTTTCATCAGGCTTCTCAAGTGATTTTGGCAGTTTTAGTGCCAAAAAAGCCTATTTTAAGGCCATTTGTATAGTTATTCAAGGTGAAATTAAGATTTAGGAACTTTAGGAAATTATTTGTCCATGAAAAATTCAAATAAATTATTTTTAATGAGTTTCAAGTGTCATAATGAATAAAACTGATTTATATCTCATATCGATCTCTTTGGTAGATCAAGGAAGGCCATTAGTTTTTAATTAGTATAGGTAGGAGTGAGAGATTCAGGTCTAAATCTATTAGAAAATGATAATTAACCCAATTATATTCAAGTTAATGTCATTTTTTTTCATATTCATCCCTCCATGTTTATGAATAATTGCTAAAAGTGTAAGGGGGTCACTATGAACTAGTCATCTAGACAGGGTCTAGGTTCATCCCCATTTACTAACTTAAAATATTAATGAATAAAAATGGTTTTAGGGGGATTATTTCAGGGTTAAATAAGACATTTTTCATTTTTGAATCATCAGCTAATTTTCCTTATTAAGGGGATTTTTGATAGGAAACTAGTTTCTATCTTGACTCGAGTTTTGATAGTTTTCAAGCATTTTTGTTATATAATTTAAATGTATTAATTTTAAATATTTTGAAAGATAATGTTCAAGGTAAAATAAATATCTTTAATATAATAAAATTTTTTAGGTACCTTCATCTTAAAAAAGACTTTCTTGAGATAGCTTGGGTGGTTATTTGGTCCTTCTATAAGGTATGATTGTAGGTCTAATGAGGTTCTCAGTATGTGAGGGTATCTTAGTTATATTATAATTATTTTTAAGGGATTATAAAATATTATATAATCTAAATTTACCTTCATAAAACGCTCCAGATAAGGTCTTAAGACCATGCTCTCTTAAAATCTCAAAAAATCACTTGTAGGCCTAATGAACATGCTAGGACATAATGGCAAATGAAATGAGCATAAGAGTCATGAAGCAAATAAAGGAGATGTGAAAGAAAATGAACTATCAAAAATAATTATATAAGGGGTCAATATGTCTAGATATACTCTTGGGAGCAAAAAGTCCCTTTTAAGCCTCAAATGCCTAAATAACACAATCAAAACTATGTATGTGACTGTGTTACTATCTTGAGAGACATTTAAGGGATTTAGTGTGTTCATAAATGTTTTAATGAGGTGTTAGATGCATATTTATAGTGTTATTATATAGTTAAATAATATGAGAGTTCTTATTTTAGCTCTAAGGTATATCAAACCATTCAAGAAAACCTCCTTAAAACACTGTTTAACATAGTTTAAAGTAAATTAGCAGTTTTTAAGGTAAATACCAAATTATTTAGTCTCCATATTTATTAAGTTATTTTAATGATATTAAAGTTATTTAGATGTTGTAAAATTATTAAATGTTTTTTACATCATATTTGGCATGTCCTCAGTCATATCAAGAGACTTTCATATAATAAATACAAACAATAAAATATGCACCTACCACCATATGTTAATGACATAATTAGTAGTCTCTATGCTATGTGAAATTCTTTTGTGAAGATAGTGAAGATGGATATGATGTTTCATTAGAGTATATAGTATGAATATAATGTTATCCATGGAATATCAAAATAATATTATCAAAGTGAAAAGAAAGACTAAAAAGGCCACCTACAACTATATAGGTGAAAACACTGTCAAGTTTAAGGTGAAATATGAACAATAAGGTCAAGAGGATGAAAATTAAGCTTGTGAGATGAATATTAAAGGGGAAAAAATTACTAAATTAAAGATAAAATAATATTTTAAACCTAATAAGTTAAAGTGACCATTAGTCTTAGTCCATACAAGCTTCAATGTTGACCTACAACCATAGTACTTTGGCTCAATCAGTTAGGTCTATAAGTAAGATGAATTTGTCTCTAAGAAGATGGATTTATGTTGGATATAAAGAGTTACATGAATTATATCCATTGTAATAAAAAGGAGATTAATAATCATAGGATGTGCACCATGAATTTTTCAAGATATATAGTCCATATAAACACCAATATATAACTACAACCATACAATTTTTCTCAGTTAGCAGTCTTTCTAGGCAACATGAGGAGTTGTATATAAAGTCAAATAAGTTGGATGGATTGGGTATGATGGATGAATTGAGAAAGAATTAATTTATTTAATAAAACAAAATGAGACTAAAAAATTGAATAAAAATATCTTTTACATACATCCACATTCAAGCCTAGACAATCATTTATAACCGACATATATGCCTATTTTGAGTTCCAAGGATGCATGAATGCAAGAAGTGAAATGATAGGGTTGAGTTTTGATTTATATGTCATTTATTTTAGGGTGGAATTTTATACAATATCATTAAGAACATTTTAAATGAAAAAGAACTTTTCTTAAGGAGCTACAACCAGCCTATATGCACATATAGTCTAAAAACACAATATATTAGCTTGAGAAGGATACTTGTGTGAGGGGAAGGAGATTGGAGATTTAAATGATTTTAAAAGATAAAAATAGGTTTTTAATCCATTTTATATACCTTTTAATGTATTTTTTTATTAATTTATCCACCTTAATTCATACAAAAAATATAAAATCTCCACCTATAACCAATATACCTACAGCAGTCAAAGGCAAGAATGTAGATGTGGACAACGGTCATAAGTGAGAAGAGGAAATGTGAGTTTAGAAATTTTATTGAATGAGTTGAGAGTGAGTTTTTAAGAGGATAATTTTCATCAATGGATTTGGATAAGGACATATAACCAAAAGGCAAAACTCAATCTACCAACACAACTAGTTTACACCTTAGGTAGTCTTTCTTTGAAGTGAGATTGTTGGCAAGGGTTATGATTGTGAGGAAGGAAATGAATGTTAGTGATTGAGTTTAAGTATATATAAAATAATTTAATAATTAAATAAATTTACATTTAGGGAATTAACTATGAGGATTACATGCATAGTAGAACATACACAATCAACAAAACACAGTCTTTAAGAACCTTGCAGGCCCATTGATAAGTTCAAGGGTGAAGAGTGTCTTGCTCATTTAAATGAGTAAGTATGATATTTATGGAGAGAGTGATAAAAAACCAATGATGCAGATATTACCAAATTTTCATCATGAAATTGAAGAGGGAAACTTAGGAGTAAGACCTCTAGGGTCAAAAAGCATAGTTAACATAAAAACCCTTGATGGTGAAATGTAATGTTTCAGACTTATTTAAGAGGTAAGTGTTGGTAAAAAGTCATCATGGATAATTTAGTGAATCATATAAAACTTTTTTAAGAGACTCATCTATAGATAAAGTGAGTTATGAGGTCTTAAGACCTAATATGACATTCCTCGACTTAATACACATAATCATACTAACTCAAGTGGTAGTTTTTCATGTGATAGAATGTGTTGTAGAATAAGCATGGTAAATTTAGGTTTTAGGAAATATTTAAGGAGGTATTATTATTAAAATTAATTGTATTAGTTTTTTCCTTAAGCCTCACAACTACATGAATAATATGTTAGAGCACAAACAATCCTATTTTGCTTGAAAAGGAACTTGAAGAAATAACTTGGTTTACTCATAAATTTCATGAGAAGATGATTGGAAAATTGATCCCATAGGATGTGATATTAGGGTACCATTGACATAAATTATTGGCATTGGTTTTTAAAAATGACCCCTATCCTTTATGAACCATCGTTAAGAACTTAAACCCTCATAAACCCTTCAATTGACCTAATTAGAGAAAGATGATTATTGATGCTATAAAATGTTATAGTTTTACTTAAAAATTATCTATATCATGTTTACCACTCTCTTAAGATCCATTTCCATAAAATTTTTTATAGGTGCAGGTACAATACCATATGTTACAAGGCAAAAAGGGTAGTTTTCAACTTATTTGTGAGGAAATGGAATATGGAGTGCCATCCAAATATTTGAGGATATTTATAAGGACTTAATATGATTTTAATGATAATTCAAAATGTTATAAAGGTCCCTAAAAGATCTACATAGTTCTTGCAAGTTGGCCACTAGGCCCAATAGTGTGAAAAACTTAGTTTTATAAGCGAAAAACTAATGATAAAGGCCAATGGGTGCCATGAAGGACTTAAATCTCAAGGATTTAGTTGTTTTCAAGTTTTACATGTATGATAAAGTCATTGTAAAGTATAAAAACCTAAAAATTTCTTGAAAAACCTCTCAAACACCTCCTCAAGCTCACAAAGGCATCTAGGCTTGTAAATGACCATTTCATGGTTTGACCATATGCACAATGTTACAGAACATGAAATTTGGCATGGATAAGGGTATTAGGATAGGTAAAGTGAATCAAACACTTTTGGATGTTTTCACATGTGTGGGTGGCCATTTGGGCCAATTTTCTCTTTTTAGGCCTAGGAGGCCTAATTAGGCCTAATTAGTGAGAGAAATGAAAGGAAAGGAGTAATTATAATCTGATTTGGATCATGAAATTTTGTGTGGAGTTTTAAGGGGATATAGGGTACTAAAAAATGTGCCCATTTTCCTAAGTTGATCAATAAAATATTTTATATAAAGAGCTTTACAAGGTTTTAGGGCTATAAGGAATGGGTGCTTTAACAAGAAAATGGAGAAAAATGGCATATTTTGAGATAATTTATGGTTACAATTGATTTTATTTAGGTCTAAATTCATGTTGAGAATCATTCCATTGAGGGAATTTTCTTAGTTCAAAGTAAAACCCTTCTTTCTCTCTCCTATGAATCTTTGCTCATGTGAATGAATCAAGTGTTTAAAAGCACTAAATGATGCATATAAGTTTTTAAAAAGGATTTATTGATGTTTATCCTTACCTATAGAACTTAATAAATCATGAAAAATTTAAATTTAGTTACAAAATAGGTTTAAAAGGTGGAAAAGGTCTTAAGGATTCCTAATTACACATTCTTTCCTTCTTATGCCTAGCATGTTGAAGGAGTCAAACTTACATCAAAGAGATTATAATAGACCATTTAATATGGAGGGACTTCATTAATTTCTTATAATAAGTTTTAAATGAATAATTAATGAAGACTTAAAGTCTTTTTTTGAAGGAGGATGACTAATTCTTCAATAAAGACATAAAAACTAGTATATAGGGAGTCAAACAAGGATATAGGCACCTTCAAAGTGGTCAATGTTGACCAATCAATTAAGAATAAATTTTCAAGTATCCCAAACTCATTATAATCTACCTATATGCCACACTAAGGACATGAAATAAAATATAAGTTTGAGGAAGTACTACATATGATTTGAGGAGTGTGAAGACCAAGTTTGAGACCCCTATTTTGGGGCTACTTTATCTCCCCATATTTGGATTTTATTTTTGTATTATATTTTCTAGAATTTTATTATCACTCTTTGATTTTGGTTGTGCTAAAATGCTACCAAATTTTTTACTCACCTTTTAAATAAATAAGAATCTCTTTTCCTCCATTTTCAAGTTTTGGTGAAGTGTATGGTATTTTCCATTGATATATCATTATGAAGCATTTGTTTTCCTTTGACATTGTTTGGTTTTTGTACCTTCATACAAATTATTTTAGCTTCTACAATTTATTCCAAGTGTTAAGATCAACTTTAGTCTAAGTTTGGATGTAAATTCAACACCTTTTCATTACTTCCATATAAAGATTGAGTTTGTCAAGTCCTTCTTATGAAACATTGTTGTAAAAAGTCATTCCTGAGGTGAAGATAATGCGTGAAAGCTTATCTCTTTCATAAGGGTGTTAATTGAAATCATAAGTGGTCATAGATATTGGTGCATCACCTTAATTCCTAGTTTTCAATTTAATTCCATTATAAATAGTATCCCTTTCACACTTTTCATAGTCAAAATCATTACTTAGTAGGTTTAAGAACAAGTTTTTGTGAGTGCATCCAAGGAACTAGCCCTCTATATAAATATTATCTCCCTTCCAAAGTCACCCACACTAAGGATATATTACATGTTTCAACTAGAGTGATAAATAACACACATTCTCACAAGGTCACACTCCTAATTGACAATAGTTTTTGGCACGCCCAACGGGACACATTCTCCTTGGCATAGATTAAGTTTGGACTTGAAGAAAAGTATTTAAAATAATAGATGACACTTATCATCATATAAACCATAAATTCCTTGATGTTGTAGAGTTCTTAAGAGTAGGCTAACATAAATTTCATTCCAAAGGTTACGATAAGATCATCTAGTAAAGGTATTCCTTTTGAATTCATTGAGTTATTTTTTACTTCTTATAAAAGAACAAGATTTATTAAGGAAAACCTTATCCTAAAAAGTAATTCCTATCTCCTATTCAACCTACTGTTCTAGATAGTGAAATTCCCACTATCTAGATGGACATTATAAACTAACTATTTGTTCCATTTAATAGAGGAAGCCCATTGAATCTTGCCCATTTTGATGATATACCAGTATCATCTCTTAAGAGCATCCACTTTGTCTCAAGAGAATATCAAACCATGTCTACTACGCACATCAAGGATGTTACTAACCTTTGTTCAATCCATAATGTTTTTCAAGAGAATGTGGGTATTAGATTGATTATTACTTCCTTCAAAGGAAAATCACTGCAATGGTATAGAAACCTCCCACTAAATTCCATTACTTCATGGGATGACTTGGGTATAACCTTTTATAGGTAATCTGAGCACAAATTTGATCACCTATATTTGGTTGAAAAACTTACCACCATAAAGAAGGCCCCTCATTATTTCATACATAACTTTAACCTTATATTCCAAAAAACATGGAGTAGGATACCTCTAATGATTAGGCCATCCCAAGAGTATGCCTTCTTATATTATTTGAGATCCCTTAATTCAAACAATAGTGTCATGATACAATAAATGGGTTATAATAATTTATAGATGCATATAAAGTATTAATAAGTGATGATAACAATTTTATAGAGGCTATAAAATTGGAATCTAGACCTATTATGCATTTTTACCCTAAAATATAGCCCATACCATTCCCCCAAGCTCCTCCTATGGCTCCTATTCTAGCTCCCTAGGCACAAATTTTAGCTCTTCCTATCCACTCAATTGATTTTGGATATATTAAAAGAATGTTATAGTCTTTTGGGAATGAGATTATCTAACTGATGAGGAAACAATACCAAACAAATAGGCTTTACCAAATTCCTAATCAACCTACCTATCAAACTTTCAGAGAAAATAGGCCTCCCTATTAAGGCTTTAGAGAGAAGAGAACATATTATAAAGCTCAAGGAGTTATCAACCAATCCAATCCATATGCAACAATGGATACTAATGATTCATCTTCATCCAAATCTATTATTCATATACCAACTCATAATAACATGATGCTAGATTTAGGCTAGAAACCATCAAATCAAAATGACATTAATAATAAGGGATTTGTCAACCAATCCATGGTGATGACTCAAATGAATGAAGAAGAGGATTATTTTCAAAAGGGTTAACATAGTGAGGTTGTGTCACAAAAATATAAAAGAATAATGGATAAGGGCATATGGATTTAACTTTTGTGAATTGGCAACTTGATGTTCATGTGGCCTTGAATCAAGTTGGTGACTTTGGTTCTTCAAGTAGTGTGGTTGTAATTGTGATTAGAGTGAATAAGAGAGAAATTGAAGAGACCAAGGATGTGAATCATGATTGAAGTAAACCTCTTAATGTTATTAATAATTTTCAAAATCAATTTTATAACTGTACACCAAAGAAAAATTAGAATATAGAGGTTAGCAAGTATCAACAAGTACCACAAGTTTAGGATCAACCATTTATGCAAAAGGTGAAGCCAAAGGTAAGAAAAAATACTTATAGTATTATGGATAATTATGAATATATATAATTTTAATATTATCATGTGGAATTCCTTATCAATCCTTGGACAAAAGGACATACTAATACAAGAACTTTTACTGTCAAGTTATCATCAAAACTAGCCAAGAAAGAAAACATAGTCTTAGCAAATTTAGATCATCTAATAATAAAATAGGTAAAATAAGTAAAAAAAATAGGTAAAAGTGGGTAATTATGAGGTAAAAAAAATCAAAACATCTCCCTTTTATCTCTATTTGATATTTGATGATACTTTAGTCCACAATTGTCTGGTAGATAGTGGTGCTATTAACACTGTCATGCCCAAACAAATTATAGATAAACTTGGTTTAGTGTATAAACCAAAAAAAAAAAAGGGTATTAAATCTATATGAATCATCAAAAAATTAAATATACATGATAAATAACCTAAAACTAACATTAAATGCTTGGCCAAATGTCACTATTTAGTAGGATGTAGTGGTGGTGGATTTGCTTCCTTATTTTGCCATGTGTTTACCTAGATACTTCACCTTAAATATTGGTAGCTACCTATCAGATGATTGGAAATATTTGATGTTTATAAATAGGTATTTTAAAAATTTAACTATAAATTATAATCTCATTTCATGTTTTCACTTGGATCTTTACATGCCAAGTGTTGTAAACACTAACTATGCCATCTCAGATGAGGTGCTAAAAGCTAGTGAAGTACAAACTAATTCATCTCTAGAGGGAGTTACAAATTTATTACTTTATAAATGGGACAAAAAATTTCATGAAAATTATCCATATAAATTTATTGTGGAGTAGGTGTTTGGTGTCTATTGCCTCCATGAAAATGATGCAAAAATTCTAGCCATGGTGAAGGAAGATGAGTCTAGTGATGGTCTTTACAAACTATACTTTGATGGGTCAAGGAACAAGCATGGTACCAGGGATGGAATGATGTTGATATCACCTAAATTTTTTTTATTTTTATACCATTAATTTTTAGTTTGGCTGTTCAAATAATGTTGCAAAATATGAGGCTCTAGTCCATGGTTTGTAATGGGCTAGGAAGATGAGAATCAATATTTTACAAGTTTTTGGTGATAGTGAACTTATAGTTCACCAAGTAATAAGACTTAATGTATGAAAAAAACCTTTATTATATTTTATAATCATATATTTTGGGACTTTCTTGAATATTTTTAGTATTTTGACATTTAGGTAGTGCCAAGAGAAAATAATAAAGATGCAGATATGTTGGCTTTCATAGGGGCTCAATTCAATATTCTAGCTGATGTAAGGAGAGAAAAATTAGTCACACATAAAATTTATTATGAGACCTTCCATTCTATATAATCATGAGAATTTTAAGTTCTTTGAGGATGCCAACTATATTGTTAGATTATTACAAGAGGAGGTTGAATTCTCTTCTAAGAATTAGTCAAATTTATTACAATAGGATGGGGATCAGATTGTTCAAATAAAATTTAATAAGCTACCCAAAGGTCTGGTAACTCTTGAAAACATCTTCAATAGAGATGATTAGATAAGGAGGGAGAAGTCCTCTTTTTCAACCAAAGAAGATCATTATGCCAACATTGAGATTGTAGATGGAAAGAGTCTAAAATTATATAAAGTATGTACTCCTTCACAAAAAGAACCCCCATTGATTTATGTAGGAAATTTTATGATGTATTTGCATGGAAATATAGTGATTTAATATCATTTGACCTAAGTTTAGCTCAACACACCATTGAGCTAGAAGCTAAAACCAAACTGATTAGACAAAGGTAAATACTTGTTAATCCAAAACTTGAGCCTTTGATGAGGACTGAGCTTTATAAACTCATAGAATCAGCCATTATCTTCCCAATTAAGCACTCTACTTTGGTGATAAACCTTGTTCTCGTATAGAAAAAGAGTAGATAAATTAGACTTTGTGTCAATTTCTAAGATTTGAATATGGCTTCCGTAAAGGATCATTACCCATTGCCATCCATGGAGTAAATATTGTAGCTAGTTGTAGGTTCAAAGAGGTTCTCATTTTTTGATGGGTATAGTGGCTACAATCAAATTTTGGTTAAAAAGGAAGATCAATTCAAGATAACCTTCACTACAAAGTGGGGAACCTTTGCCTATAGAAATATGCCATTACATTTATCTAATGCTAGAGTAAACTTTTAGAGGGCCATAGATATGGCATTATAAGGTCTTATAAATAGGTTTGATCTTATCCATTTAGATAATATAACCATGTTTTCAAAGAGTGCAAGTGAACACATGATCCATCTCAAATAAGTGCTTGAAAAGTATAGGAAATTTGGGTTGTCTCTTAACCCCAAAAAATGTGGATTTTTGGTACATTAAGGTAAGCTTGTTGGACATGTGGTTTTAAAAGATGGTTTAAGCATAGATAATAAAAAGATAGACTCAATTATTTCTCTTTATTTTCCTAAACATAAGAAGGAATTACAAATCTTTCTAGGAAAAATAAATTTAATAAGAAGATGTATTTCATATTTTCCCACTTTAACAAAGCCACTTACGACCATATTTAAGAGTAATCAAAGTTTCAACTATTCTAAGGAGGGTATGAGAAGTTTTGAAGAGATAAATCAAGAAATAAGTAGTGATCCTACCCTTATAAATATTTATTTCTCAAAATAATTTATCTTGTATACCTATGCTAATATGGAAACCATTTCAAGTATTATTATGCAACAAAATCAAGAGGCTTTGGAACAACCAATATCATTCTTCAGTCCAAGCTTGGAGGAATATGAGACAAGGTATTATTATGTTGAAAATCATGTTCTTTTAGTAATTAGATCTTTTAATAAGTTTAGATATATTTATCTAACAACATGATACATTTAATGGTTGCCCATCCAAGTATCAAAGATTTTTTATTGAATAAGGATATAAATGAGAAGAGGGCATGTTGGATAAAAAGAGTAATGGAGTATGATATTGAAATTAAGGTCACTAAACTGATTAAAGGCAAGGGATTATGTGAAAATTTAAGCCCAAGACTTGTAAGAGGCTAACGAGGTAATTTTAGTGCTTAACGATGAAGAAATTATACCTACTCATACCTCATCTTCTAGCTGGTTTCATGATATGGTAAGGTATCTTCAAGATGGTTTCTACCCTCATAATTTAAGTGATTCAAAGAGAAGAAATTTCATAAAATATTCCAATCTATTTTTCCTTTTTGATGGTGTGTTTTTAAAAAAATACATCAATAGTATGTTGCTAAGGTGTATAGAACCAAACCAACTAGAAAGGTTTCTTGAAGATTTCCATGATGGACATGGTGGAAGAAATTTATCAGCAAGAACTATAGCCATTAAAATCATGAGAGGTGTGTACTATTGGCCAAGTATATTTAGTTATTTTCATGCTTGGTTAGGAAATATAAGTAATGTTCCATGTGTTGAGGTATGTTCCTGGTGTTGGTATTAAAGCATTAATGTTATCATTGATGTAAAGTTAATTTGAATGTCTTTCATGTCAAAAGTCAAAATTGAGGTCATGCTTATTAAAGTGATGTGTGAAAAATAAGCTTGGTATCTCTATTGAGATAAAATTTTAAGGAAACCTAGTATTCTTTCTAAGGTTTGATGCCATGTCAAGATCATGCTCAAGATACAAGGGAAGCATCTTGATTGAACTCTAAGTATTGAGGAGCATAAAAGGTAAACACATGGGTCAACAAATCCTTGTATTCTATATGAGTTATTATTACAAGGTTTTGATGTGAAAAATCTCAAAAGTCTATTTAGAGTAGCTTTATCTTCAGAGAATCATGTTTGAATAATGATATCATTAAAATCTAGCGTGTTTGTGTCTAAACTCTAAGTACTAAGTATCTTAAGTAGCCTAGTCTAGCTCTGTGAAGAAGATGTATGCATGATGCATGGTAAATATTTGTGATTTGGGTCATTAAAGGCATGATAAAGTTTCCTAATTTGTGTTAAAAATTATTAAGAGATAAAGAAACTCATTGATGAGTTTCAAGGTCTAGTGTTGAGGCTTAATCTTTACTTGATAGACCTAGTGAATTGGTATAGGTATGGTTGCATGATGATTTAATCCATTTGAGACCTATGTGAGTAATAATGGTAATGTATGATTAGGATATGAGGTCACATGAAATGTGGATGAGGTTTTGAAGATAGTTCAAGTGGTTTCAAGGCATGATCATAGCCTAAGTATGTATGGCATTATAAGGCCTAATATGCAAAGTGATCTATAGTGGCATAATCAAGGGTCAAAATAATTTAAAAATCTATAATATATCATTAAATAATTGGTATAAGTGTTATAGGTCATATTAAGTTTGTGGACAAAGTTTTAAGTTAATACCTGAATGAGAAAGCATGAAAACCTATGATAAGGTTCCCTATGTGCACAAAATGGGATGTTGCAGACCCAAGAAGAGATTTATTGTACTTGTTGGCATGTGAAACATTTGCATGAGATAATTTTCACTTCATGTAATTTGGGGAAGGTCCCTATATTTTTTTAATAGAATTAGTTTTTGAGATGAGGACCAATCCTTTATGAATGATTACTAAGAAGTGAAACTAGTCGAAACTCTCTCAAAATCCTTATAATGACCTAATAAGAAATATCTCATTGTTTATGGATAAAATGGTCCTATTGACCTATTTTTATGTTTGGAACATGTAAAATACTCTTAAATATTTTTCCACATGGTTTTTATGTCATGATAGTGAGTATAAGCTATATAAAACCCCTTATTTCTAAATAATTTGACACTACAAGTAGGGTTGACCAAGTTAAAGCATGAAAATGGTTAGACGATGATGTGTAAGGCTAATATTTTATGAATATGAATTTTTTTATTAGGTTATAAACCAAAAATGTGATAAAATGGTCATGAAAGTTGGTCTATTGCTACATAGGCCTAATGAGGAAAATAATGAGAAAATTAGGTGAGAATGAGAATGATATTAGGGATTGGTTATAGAGGAATAATTTTGGATTATAATGCATGGGGTAATTATTAAATACATATTCATCCTATACTATTTGTATATAAGTGTTGATGATGCCTATAATTAAGCAAATAATTGTCATCAAACTAGTCTATCTAACACAGTGAAGCTTATGTAGAGTGAAGTAGTGAGATTGGTCTATAAGACCAATATTGATATGTGAACATATAATATATATTTTAATATATGATATAAGGATGATAAATTTTCATAAAACCCCATTTAAATTTCACATAAGTGTTCCCATAGGTGTTTTAAGAGTTGATTTTCTTTACTGTGTTTTTGATGCTATAGGCAACTTTCTATGTGTATGTGAAAATGATATTATTGAGTCATTTTTCACTAAGGTGAATGATAAAATGACATTTTAGTGTTATAAAGGAATAATAGGATCATTTTAATTTATTTATATTCATTATATGTCCATTTTTAAGTATAGAGAGTCAAATGCTTTTGATTGTTTGTTGACAATGTTTGGTGGTTCTGAGTAAGCCATTTACAAGAGTATTCCTAAGGCCTCTTGGTCTATGTGGTGAAGAAAAAATCATATAGGGAGGTATTTTAAGTCATAAAAACCATATTAATATTATTTTATGTGATAATTTTTTTTTTATGGTTCAAATTTTCAAGATAGACTTTCTGGCAGTGAGAAGGCCTAAAGGCGAGTAGACCTAATTAGATGGTACAAGGTGTGAAATAAATAAAATGGTGTTGGGGACATAAAAATAGATTAATATGGGTATATTAAAGTTAAATATGAAAATTTTCATCCATTTTTTTAGTCTCAATGTGTTTTAAGGAGGTTTAAGTGAAAGGTGTGCTTAGGGAAGGCCTAATTGCATTAGGTCTCTATTAGGCCTAATGATGGTTTTATCCCTTAAGGGTAATGACCGACCCATTAAATGGTTGTTTCACTTGTGAAAAATGTGTATTTATATATTTAAATCATAATACAAGTATGTATAGGTCCTTTTTTGACCAATATGATTATGAGAAAGAATCAAGTATAAAGTCAAGGCCTAAAAGCCTATTTTGACTAGTTAGAGAATTGAGCTAGTAAGTAAAGGATATAGTGTTTTGGAGAACATGTTAAGATATTGAAGATAATTATAGATATGAGATGAATATTACATGAGTATATAAATATATTTATATATGTTTTGATCAATGTCATTTGACCTAATTTTGCTAAAGAGAGGGCTAATTGAGTGAGAAAAAAAAAGGAGGTAATAATTAGTTTAATAATAAATAGGTGTTAAATGGTAATATAATATTCAATGTATTTGAGTTTTTTCTTATTTTCCTATAGGGTTACAGCCTCTTTGTAGATTAAATCTTGTTAAAGATTAGTTGAGTGGGTGCTTGACTAGTAAAGGGTTGGTGCTCCTTGTGGGGTTGGTGAATCACTAAAAGTTTGATTTATTTATTATATAATAGAATTAAAATTTGTGAATTATTGGTTTTTCTTCCCATATATGGGTTACCACATATATTTCATGTCCTTATGGTGTTTTCTTTCATAGATGCTTGTGTATGCATTAATTGGTGTATGTAAGTGAATGAATGCTTCATGAATATTAAGTGAAATTGAAGGAATGTTTTAATACAATAATTAACCCATATAAATAGTTTTACTTCCAAAATTTGGTATCAGATTATTTATTTTTAAGATGTATTATAACCTAAAGTAGATTACAAACAAGCTAATATGGCTAGTCATGCACAAGGTGGTTTTTATACAGGCAAAGCTCCATTGTTCAATGGATCCAATTATGCATTTTAGAGTGTAAGATGAGGACATATATAATTTATAAAGGCAATTATTTTTGAAAATTAGTCTTGAACGGGTATAATATACCCCCTATTCTTCTTACAAATTCAATAGGTAAGAAGGCTAGTGACAATAATTCAAAAGAAATTAATGGTATTATGTGTGACCTGTCATAGGAAAAAATTGTGAAGGTAATGCACTATATTTATGCCAAAGAAATGTGGGATAAATTTAAAAATATTCATGAGGGATAATCTAAGGTCAAAATATCCAAGTTTCAAACCCATATAATACAATTTGAAAGTCTAAATATGAATGAAGATGAGACCATTGTAGCCTACTTATTAAGGGTTGATGAAGTGGTCAACATCACAAGAGGTTTAGGAGAAGAATTAAAAGAGAATACTATTGTTCAAAAGGTATTAAGGTATATAAATCCAAAATTTTATTCTAAGGTATGTAACATTGAATAAATTCAAGAACTAGACAAGCTAGATATGGATGGACTTCATGGAATGATAACAACTTATGAAATGAGGATAAGTGAAGGAAGACCTACAAAGAAGGAAGCTACATTCAAGGTAGAAAAAATGCCAAAAGAGAATAATTTATAAGGTAATAAAGTCAAAGATAATTATGAATATAATATTTATGATAATGAATTGATAGCTATGTATACAAGAAAGTTGAAGATAGGTTTAGGTAAATACAAGGGCAAGATGCCTTTTAAATGCTTCAATTGTCAAATGGTTGGACACTTTGCCAACAAATGTCCTCATAAGCATAAGAAAAATGATGATATAGATCATGGTGAATATAATGATGATTATAAAAAGTATTATAAATATAATAAGAGAAATAAAAACTTTAAAAGATATGATAAAAAGAAAAGGTTCTTCAAAAATAAAAGGAATCTTTACACCAAGGAAGATTGCAAGTCATCTAATGAGCAATAGATAAGTGATTCAGAGAGTGATCATGAAGGTGATGGTCCTAATGTCAATGAGGTTGTCTTCATGGTTGAATAATCAAGTTTCTCAAATATAGAAGAATACATATGGATTGGATATGTTGTTGGTGATTTAGATGAAGAAGGAGATGAGGTGGATCTTGAGGCTGAGTTGAAGAATACTCCAGAAGAATTGAAGATGGTAAAGAAGAAGAATAGGGTGATGAGATATATTATCAAATATTATGAAGATGAAATCAACTTGTTTGAATATATACTAAGTAAAAACTCCAAGGAAAAAGAGGAAACAGTCAAATAGGTGGAGAGATAACTTGAAATTATGCTTGCAATCCTAGAGGCAAAAGAAGAAAAATGTTTAATGTATGTAGCTAAATTGAACTACTTGAGAGCTAAATTGAAATAAACATAAAATAAGGTTAAGCCCTTTATGAGGATTGAAAAGATTACTAATTATCTAGATGACCTTTTGAGTAGTCAAAAGACTACTAATGACAAAATAGGCCTTGAATTCATTGGAGATCAAGAGGACACTATTGTGATAAAAAATATCAAAGATCAACCAAAGAATGAGGATGATGATAGCAAAAAGGTCAATAATATCAATAAATATAATAATATAAGGTATTATAATCCTTTTAATGGCTATTGTTATTCATGTAACCAATTTGGTCATAGAGTAAGGCATTGTAGAAGGCCCCTTAAGATTGAATTTGCATGGAACTATAAGGAGAACCATCAGCTAAGAGGTATGAGACATGGTTTGTTTCCATCTAGAAGGATAATATGTTTCAATTATCATAAGGTTGGTCATATTTAAAAATACTATAAGCATGAATTATTAAGACAACAAGAAATTTGAGGCTTCTAGAATATAAGAAATAAGATAAGATAGTAAGTGGAAACCCAAGATAGCTAAGGTTGATGACCAGTCTACAAGTTCAAGCGGACTATTTTCCATGGTGGAGCATAATCAAGTTAAAAAAATGATAAGAATTTTCTCTATCTACTCAAATTATTGATGGAGTCAAGACCAATAGATCAAGCCATAATATTTCCCAAACAAATATTGAGGGGGTTAATCCAAAAGGATAAATCAAGCATAAGAATATCATGGAGGAGGTTTAATCCTACAAGGACATGGAGATTTGAGAATCTTCTAAATTTATGCTATTCTAGTTCTCTAGAGTAGAAGTGACTCCATTAGGATTCATGGAGGCACTCAGACAGTAATTAAGAAGCATGAAGGATGTTATGTCATAGGGGGAGCTCTGTGGTCTTAGGTAACCTTCAGATTCAAGGTTCAATAAACAAGTTTTCTATAGATGTGATCCCAAGAAACAAGTTGCAAAAGGTTTATATGATGACTTTATCAAACCAAGTCATAGTTTTTAAAATGTATTAAAAAGTTCATGGAGATAAAGTGATCTAATCATGTCTCATGATTAGGTATGTGATCTTGATCTATGCTAAAATTTATGATATAAATAATTGATGAGGTTGTTTGAGAAATAAAAAAAGGTATGTTTCTCTAGGTACAAGGATAAAATAGCTACCAAGAGGATGAACCTTTGTCATTAATGTCAAAGGGGGAGAAAGTTCCTATTTAAAGATCAAGTATTGAAGAAGATCCATATTGAAAGAAAGATAATGATCTAATATGATTAAGAGTGTTTTACATCAATGATAGAGGGGGGGATTGTTGAGGTATGTTCCTAGTGTTGGTATTAAGGCATTCATGTTGTAATTGATGTCAAAGTTAAGTTGAATGTCCTTCATGTCGAAAGTACGAATTGAGGTCATGTTTGGTAAAGTGATGTGTGATAAATAAGGTTGGTCTCTATATTGAGAGAAAATTTCAAGTAAACATGGTATTATTTTTGAGGTTTTATGACATGTCAAGATCATGTTTAAGATACAAGGGAAGCATCTTGATTGAACTCTAACTATTGAGGAGCATACAAGGTAAACACATGGGTCAATAAGTCATTGTATTTTATATGAAGTCTTGGTACAAGGTTGTGATGTGAAAAATATCATAAGTATATTAAGAGTATATTTTTCTTTAGATAATCATGTTTGAAGAATGATATCATTGAAATCTAGCTTTTTTGTGCCCAAACTCTAAGTACTAGGTATCTTGAGTAGCCAAGTTTAGCTCTATGAAGAAGATGTATGCATGATGTATGGTAAGGATTTATGATTTGGATTATTATAGGCATGATAAAGTGTCATAATATATTATAATAATGAGTAAGAGACAACTAATCTTACAAATGAGTTTCAAGGTCTAGTGTTGAGGCTTAATCTTTACTTGAAAGACCTAGTGAATTAGCATAGGTATAGTTGCATGATGAGTTGAGCCATTTGAGACATGTATGAGGAAGGTTGGTATTGTATGAGTAGGATATTATCTCACATGACATTTTATGATATTTTTAATAAATTTCAAGTTGTTTCAAAGCATGATCATAGCCTAAGTATATCTGGCAATATAAGGCCTAATATGCAAAGTGACCTATAGTGGCCTGATGAGGGACTAAGATCATTTATAAATGTGGAAGAGATATTTAAATCATTAAAATATGTGAGATAGGTCAATTTAAGTGTGCGTAAAAAGTTTGAAGTCAATACTCGAATGAGAAATCATGAAAACCTATGATAAAGTTCCCTATTTGCACAAAATGGGGTATTACAGACCTAAGAAGATATTTATTATACTCGTTGGCATGTGAAAAATTTGCATGAGAGACTAATAAATTTATGGAATTTGTGTAAGGTAACTATATTGTTTTTCCTAGCATTATTTTTAGAGATGAGGGGCAATCCTTTATGAACAATTGATAAGAAGTGAAACTAGTCAAAACCCTTATAATGAATTGATAATAAAGATATAGTTATTTATGGATCATAATATTCCTATTGACCTAGTTTTATGTTTGGATCATGTAATGGAATCTTCAAGGTTTCTCCAATTGGTTTTTTTTTGTCATGACAATGAGTAGAAGCAACAAGAAACCCCTTGTTTGTAAAGAATTTGATGTTATAGGTAGGTTTGACCAAGTCAAAGCATGAAAATAGGTGGAGGATGATGTGTAATACTTATATTTTATGCATATTAAAGTTTATAATTATGTTTTAGACCAAAAATGTGATAAATTGGTAATGGAATTTGGTCTATTGCTAAACAAGCCTAATGAGCAGAATAATGAGAAAACTAGGCAAAAATGAGAATGAGATTAAGGATTGGTTGTAGAGGATTAGGGATGGATCATAATTCATGGGGTTATTAAATAAATATTAATACTATCCCATTGGTATAAAAGTGTTGATGATGCCTATGCTTAAGTAAAAAGTTGTCATCAAACTGGTTTGTCTAATATAGTGAAGCATGTGTAGAGTGAAGTACTGAGGTTGGTTTGTAAAACTAATATTTATATATGAACATGTAATATATATTTTAATATATGATATAAGGATGATTAATTTTCACAAAAACCCATTTTAAGATCATATAAGTGTTGTAAGAGTTTATTTTCTTGACAGTGTTTTTGATGCAACAAGCAACTTTTTGTGTGTATGTGAAAATGATATTTTTGAGTCATTTTTCACTAAAGTGAAAGATATAATGATATTAAAGGTGTTATAAAGGAATAATTTGACCATTTTAATTTATTTATATTAATTTTAAGTCCTTGTTAAAGTATGGAGATTCAAATGTTTTTGACTATTTGTTAACAGTGTTTGGTGGTTCTAAGTAAGCCATTTGTAGGAGTGTTCCTGAGGCCTTTTGGCCTATGTGGTGATTAAAAAATAATATATGGAGGTATTTTAAGTCATAAATATTATAATAATATTATTTTATGTGAAAAATATATGTATATGGTTCAAATTTTCAAGACAAACTTTTTGGCAGTGAGAAGACCTAAAGGCGAGTAGACCTAATTGGATGGTTCAATGTGTGAAATGAAGAAAATGGTGTTGGGAACCCAAAGATATCATATGATGGGTAGATTAAAGTTAAATATGAATTTTCTAATCCATTTTTTTAGGATTAATGTGTTTTAATGAGGTCTAAGTGAAACATGTGCTTAGGGAAGGCTTAATTGCATTAGGTCTTTATTAGGCCTAATGGTGGTTTTAGCCCTTAAGGGTAATGACTGACATATGAAATGCTTGTTTCACTTATGAAACATGTTTATTTATATATTTAAATCATAATAAAATTATTTTTATGTCCTTGGATGAACAAGATGGGTATGAGAAAGAATCAAATATAAAGTCAAGGCCTAATAAGCCTACTTTGACTAGTTAGAGAATTAAGCTAGTAAGTGAAGGATATAGTGTTTTGGAGAACATGTTAAGAGCTTGAAGATCATAAAAGAGATAATATTAATATTATATGAGTATCTAAATATGTTTCTATATGTTATTATTGAGGTCATTTAACCTAATTCTACCAAGGAGAGGTTAATTGAGCAAGAAGGCCTAATAGGCTATTTGAGTGAGAAAGAAGTGTGAGAAGAGAAAACAAAGGAGGTCATTATCAGTCAACTAAGAAATATGTGTCAAATGGTTATTTTATATTCAAGGTATCTAATTTTTTTATTTTTTTCCGTAGGTTTTGGATCCTCCTTGTAGGTTGAAGCTTGTTAAAGACTAGTTAGGTGGGTGCTTGACTAGTAAGGGGTTGGTGCTCCTTATGGGGTTGGTACCTTACTAAAAGTTTGATTAATTGATTATAGGATAATTGTAAAAGTTGTGAATCAATGGGTTTTATTACCCTATATGTTTTCCCACATATATTTCATGTCTTTATGGTTTTTTCTTTCATAGATGCTTGCATATGCATTAATTGGTGTATGTAAGTGAAAGAATGCTTCATGAATATTAAGTGAAATTGAAGGAATGTTTTAATACACTGATTCACCCCCCCTTAGTAGATATAATATACTTATTAAAAATAACTAAATACCTTAAAAAATAATGATAGGTGGGTACTATTGGCTAGCTATATTTAGTTATTGTCATGCTTAGGTTAGGAAATGCAAATAATGTGCCATGTTTGCAGGAAAAGTAAGGCTTGTAGCCTTACCTCTCCAACAAATTTTAGTAGATCAACTTCTTATCTAATGGGGTTTATAATTAATTTGAATAATTAACCCTCCTTCAAGAATAGTTCATAAGTGGATCCTTACTACCATGGATTACTTTACAAGATAGATAAAGATATTAATATTGAAAGAAGCAAATGAATCTTGTGTACTATATTTTAATGAAGGTTTTCTTACAAGATTTTGGGTTCCATATACCATCATTATAGATAGTGCCATGGATTTTTTGAGAGATAAGATCAATCAATGGGCTTTTCAACATGATTCTTACCTTAGCACTTCATCAAACTACTACCCATAAGGAAATGGCCTTACTGAGTCCACTGACAAGAACCTACTAAGATCCTAAGAAGGACTATTGAATATAATAAAATATCATAGCATTTGAAGTTGAAATCAGCTGTATGGGCTAATAGGATCACATACAAAAGGTCAATAACCAAATCACCATACAAGCTCGTTTATGGTAAGGAAGTAAGGTAACCCATTTCTCTTGAGTTTCCTACTTTAGAACTAATACACCAACTAGAGTTTTTGGAAAATGAACCAATGGAGATAAGGTATGTTGAGCTTATGGAGATGGAAGATATTATAAATCAGTCCATGTTATCTATGTAAATTCACCAAGTAAAAGTGAAGAGAGCCTTTGACAAAGAAGCATATTCAAGGAGTTTTAAAGAAGGAGAAGTGGTTATCAAGTGGGATGAGGACATAGCTAAACCAGGGAGGCATACCAAGTTTTAGTCCCTTTGGAATGGCCCATACATAATCTCCAGTTTCAAATCCCATAATACTTTCCAACTTGTAAAGATGGATGGTGAAGAGCTTCCAATCTTAGTTAATGGGATACATATGAAACACTATTATTGAGAGCTAAGTTCCTTGTACATAGCTTATTTATTTTAATCCAAGTGATTTACTAGAACATTAGTTTGATTGTGTTTTGTTTCAAATAAGTATTTTGATTTAACATTTGTCTTGTTAGTTAGTTTCTCTTATTTTGTGTGTTTTCTTTCCTTATTTTGGAGGAGAAAGTTATCTTATTTCAAGTCAAAAGAGTATTGTAGTCATTAATTATATTTTTTATTAACATTTAATAATGTAAGAGTGGTCTTATGAGTATAAAAGAGATGTCAATGGTTTGGTTCTCAAGTATAACAAGCATACTTCCCAACTAAATCACCAAAAAGTTGACATTTTTGATCTCATAGGTTAAAATGTAACCTCTACCACTTGAAACTTTGATTGTAATGTTGTTTGACATATTTTTTGGCATGTTTTATTTGTTATGTATTTGAAATGGTCATCCAAAACCTTGATTAATAAATTTTAAGGTAGATTTGATGAAATTAAGGTTTTGATCATCATGGCCATGTGCTTGTCTAGCCACCTTTTGACGAGTTTCAAGGTATTTCAAGAGATTAAAAGTGTTGAAAACATCCTAAGAGGACTTATGGATTGTGTCAAAGCCATTTCATGCTGTATAATTGATCAAACTAGTTGGTGACATATTTGACTAACTTCATGACCTAGTTTATTTCATTTTGGGTCACTTTATGGTTTCTTGAGTAGGTTTTGCATGTGAATGGAAGTATATTATCATAATATGGACATGGTATACTTTTTTAGGCATGAAAATTATAATTGATACATTTTATAGTAGTTTCATTAGGCTTCTCAAGTGATTTTGGCAGTTTTAGTGCTAAAAAGGCCTACTTTGAGGCCATCTATATTGTTCTTCAAGGTGAAATTAAGATTTATGAATCTTAAAGATATAATTTTTCCATTAAAAATTCAAATCAATTATTTGAAATGATTTTTAGGTGTCATAATAAATAAAACCAATTTATCTCTCATATCAACCTCCTTAACAGCTCTAGGAAGACCATCTATTTTTGCTCAGTATAGGTAGTGGAGAGAGAGATTTAGGTCCAAAGATATTTGGAAATGATAAAATACCTAATGAAATTAAATTTAGTGGAATTGGTTTTTATATTCACCCCCCCATATTTCTGAACAATCACCAAGAGTATAAGGGGGTCACTATGACCTAATCATCTAGATAGGGTCCATGTCTATCTCTATTTATTCAATTTAGAGATATATGGAAAAAATTGTTTTAGGGTTATGATTTAAGGGTTAAATATTACCTTTTTAATGTTATAATCACCTACTATGTTTCCTTGATAAGGGGTTTTTTGATGAGAAACTGGTTATTTATCTTGACTTGAGTTTTGACAAATTTCAAGCATTTTTGTTATATCAATTGAATGTATTAATTTTAAAGATTTTTTAAGATAATTTTTTATGCAAAATGAATATATTTAATATAATAAAAATTTTCAGGTGCCTTCATCTTGAAAAGGTCTTTCTTGAGATAGTTTAGGTGGTCATTTGGTCCTTCTACAAGGTACAATTAAAGTTCTAATGAGGTTCTTAGTATGTGAGGGTATCTTAACAAGGTTATCATAATTTTTAAGTGATTATAAAATATGAAAGAGTATAAATTGATATTTATAGGATGTTATATGTAATTTATTAAGACCATGCTCTCTTAAAATCTCAAAATCTCACTTGTAGGCCTAATGAGTAGGCTAGAAGGACATAATGGAAAATGAAACAAGCATAAGAGTCATGAGGGAAATAAAGGATATATGGAAGAAAATTAAATATAAAAAATAATTATATAAGGGTAAATATTACTAGAGACACTCTTGGGAGCAAAAAGTCCATTTTAAGTCTCAAATGCCTAAAGAACACAGTCAAGACTATGTATGTGACTGCGTTACCATATTGAGAGACCTTAAAGGGAATTGTTGTCTTCATAAATATGTTTATGAGGTGTTAGATGAATATTTAAATTGATTTGATCTAGTTTAATAATATGGGAGTGATTATTTGATCTCAAAGGTGTATCAAACCATTCAAGAAAACCTCCTTAAAACATTATTTAGTAGTGTTTAAGGTAAGTTAGTAGTTTTAAAAGTAAATACCAGATGCTTTGGTCTCCATATTTATTAAGTTATTTTGATGCTCTAAAGGTTTTTACAAGGTTTTAAAACTATTAAATGGTTTTTAAATCACATTTGGCATGTCATCAGTCATCTCAAGAGACTTTCATATAATCCGTACAAATATTAAAATATACATGTAAAAAAACATATGTTAATGACATAGTCAATAGTCTCTATGTTATGTGAACTTATTGTGTGAAAGTCATGAAGATAGTGAAGAGGGATATGATGATTAATTATATTATAGAGGATGAAGATAATTTTCTCCATTAAATATCAAAATAATATTATCAGAGTGAAAAGAAAGACTAAAATGGCCACCTACAACTATATAGGTGAAAACATAGTCAAGTTTAAGGTGCAATATGAAAAATAAGGTCAAGAGGATGCAAAGTGAAATTGTGATATGAATAGTTAAGGGAAAAAATAATTAATTAAAGACCAAATCAGATTTTTAAGCCATTAAGGTAAAGTGACTATTAGTCTCAGTCCATACAAATTTCAAATGTTGACCTACATTAATAGTACTTTGGCTTAGTCAACTAAGTCTATATGTAAAATGAACTTGTCTATAAGAAGATGGATTTATGTTTGATATAAATAGTGACATGAATGATATCCATTATGACCAAAAGGATATTAGTAATCATAGAATGAGAACCATGACATTTTCAAGATATACAATCCATACAAACACTAATATTATAGTCATATAAAATGTCCAAATTGGTAGTTTGAGTGTGGATTGTGACGCCCCATCCATAGGTCCTATTTTCATACTCTTATGACCCTTATATACACCTTTTTTCTCATTTATAGTCATCTATAACCTTTTAAATAGTCATTCCACATCAGCTAGACAATATTACATGTGTCAATCCTATTCCCCTAGGTCTTGAGCTTGTAGGATATGAGTGCCCCATTTGGACTATAACAACCCATAGAGAAGTGTCCTATCCATTTTCACTTTGAGCCCCAATGGTCATTTTCATCTGGTCTTTATCCTTAATTAGGTTAGTTTAGTATAAATACATTTGACCCATGATGAATTATTCCCTATAAAAGCCTAATCAAAGCTCATTTACAAAGGAGGTGACCAGACTTACTAAAGCAAACAAGAATAAAAATAAATAACTAAGGAAAAATTCCCTATTTTTTACACATAGTCACCCAACATAGCTACAAACCTACTCAAATCCTTTTACTAGTCCCTAGCCACCTCAAACACTATCAATTTGGCATTTGTATCTGCATCACACTATTGCATAAAGCACACTAGGTGAAAGAACTACTTATGGCTTGATCATTCTTTGGAGTATTGGTATGTAGGAAATGTGCCCACACAAGGGGTGTGGAATACATGTTCAATACATATTTCACACTAACCCCCCTCTTTCTCAAGTGACTCAAATTTCATTTTATCAAACATGATGGAGGGTTAGTATTTGAAGATAAAATCAGCTCCATAATGAGTTTCATCGACAACCAGTGCTCAATTTTTTATAGACATACTCACATAGTCACAATGTAACTACCCAAAAAGTTTTAGGTCTTTATGATTAGTTTGGACAACAATGGTAGGAATAGACAATGTCAGACATCAAAGCATCCACTTTTTGGTGTTGCTATCCTTTCACCCAACCAAAGCCAAATTTATGTTTATGACACCTTCTTAGTCTTTCATAATGATTTTAAACTTCTTTATAAACCATCTCAATATATTTTATAGCTAAATTATATTTATTCTTATTTATTTCTATTTTTAGAAAGGTGAAAAAGACAAAATGTTTAAAAAATTAGGACTTTATTTATTTCTATATTCTATACTAATTTATTAATCCAGACCCTTAACTAAAATAGGAATAAAACTCCATTATTCCCAAAATAATTTATATCATCTAGTGAATCTGACTTACTTTGTGCACAAAAACCCTAGAAACCCTAGGGAAAATTCCTTTTTGATTTTAACAATATTCTTCTAATTTTTACTACATATATAAATCAAAATTTTACATTTAATTTTTAAAATTCACCATAGTAATTTAAAAATAATTTATTTCAAACCCTAGTAGAATATATTAGGTCTCTATGTTTTGGAGGTATCACCTTACATGGTAGTGAGATTTGTATCCTTTTTATGCATATTCCATTTTTTTATTTTTAGGAATTTAAATTTCCTTTATTTATTACTTTCCTTCCATTGCATTTTTATTATTACAACTTATTGCAAAAAATTCAATCCACTTTTTCTTTTTTTTCCTACTTTAATAATGGCCCAATATACCAGCTTTGACAAAACTCATAAGAGGGAAATTTAAGACCTTTTAAATAAAAATCCTAATATGCAAGATGATATTCTTAAAACACTACAAGAAGAACAACAAAAAACAAACAATGGTCAATCCCCTCAAACCAAAGAATAACCAATTATAAATAACACTATGAGGGAATCTATGTCTCAATAAACTCCAATAGTAGCCCAACCTTCTTATGTGGTACCACTAATTATGGCTAGTACTTCTTTGACTCTTGATGTGGTTTCCATTGTGTAAGAGATGAAATCTCTTAAATCCAAGGTGCTACATATTGAGAAAGGTGCCTCTAGACCAACATAATATTTGGACTCATTTGCTATACTTCATACACCATTGGCATGCCATATTGATTATACACCCTTGCCACCAGGTTTTGTTCAACCCAAGCTCACTCTATATGATGGAAAGAGTGATCTAGAGACACACTTGAGAGAATTTCACATAGCATACTTGGACTATGTACTAAATGACTAGTTATTAACCAAGCTATTTCTATGGAGTTAAAGGGATTATTCTCTACAATGGTTCTATAATATACTAAATTAGTCAGTCAAATCATTCAATTCTTTAGCTAACATGTTCCTATCTCATTTTCACATTAACATATGTGACAAGGTTTCTTCTACCCAAGTTTCACAACAAAAACAAAGGTCAAATGAGCATTTAAAAGATTATGTTCTTAGATATAAGACTATCTTGGCTAAAATGACTAGCCCCATGGTTGATCAAGAATTACAATATCTCTTCAAACAGAGTCTTACACTAGCGTTTCATGATTCAATAATGTTCAAAATTTTTTCTTCCTTCACTGAGTTATGTTATACACTAAAGGAAATGGAAGTCAAATTACTTTCAATGGGGAAAATCAAGGACACAAGCATATTAGAAACAAAAAATAAGAGTAATAGTAAAGTCCCATACAAATTAAAGGTTAATGATAACAAAAATCAAAATCAATCAAAGTTAGAGCCCCCTCAATGAGTGGTTTTATCATCACCTCCTTAGTAAACCTTTACCAATCTACCAATATCTCCAGCTAGAGTCTTATAATAGCTATTGGAATGCAATGTCCTATCTCTCCCTCCTATTCAAGAATTTGATATGACAAAGCCTCTTCCATGTGGATATGATTATAATACATTCTATGATTTTAATAGGGAACTAGGCCACATAATGAATAGATGTATTAGTTTATAACACAAGATACATGACTTGATAGATGGAAACCTTATTGATCTTGACACTCCAGTTGAGCCTCCTTAGGAAAAATAAACACAAGATAAGGCTCTAAATTTTTTCTTATATCCTTTTCCACAACATTCTAAATAAGAGACATGGGGAACATAAAGTGTTCACCATGCATATCATATACACCCTCCACTAGCTACATACTAGGCACCTTCAGTTGAGTCACATCCTTTAAGCAACATGATTAGTGTGTATAATTATAGATTTCATCTAGACCTTCGATCTCCTTCTCAGAGTAGGAGATAGTTGAGGATGATTTGGATTACTATGCACTCTTTATCAGATCTTACATTGATCACCATCCCATTCATAGTTTTCTCTTAGATAATGGATCTAATTTGAATATCTACACTATGACATTAATTCAACATTTGGGATTTTTAAATTAGGATATCACCCCAATGGACATAGTTATCAGTGGATTTAGTAAACACATATAGAGTTCATTAGGTGAGATTGTACTTCCTCTACAAGTTAGTCCAACACATGTGGCCACACCATTTACTATTTTTCCCAATGTAGGAGTCTTTGACATGTTTCTTGGTCAATTGTGGATCCAAAAACTTTATGTAGTACCTTATACAGTTTATATATGCATGAAATACATTCACACTAATTAGGTTGTTATAGTTGGTGGAATTTTATATGAGTTACCACTCCCCACTTTAGAGCCATCTCCTACTCTACATTTCTTCCTCCAATTTAGATTCAAACACGTTCAAGGCCTCCCTCACCAACACAAAGAGTTCATACACTTACACAAAGGCCTCTCTTAGAGAGACCACTACATCAGTGATAGTTTCAATACTCTAGATAGTTTTTAGCTATAATATTCACACTTAAGGTAGTATCATTAAGGTTTCATGCCTCTATATATAGAGCACATTTTTAGAGAGCTTATTCTACTACTAGATGGGTCCCTAAGAGCCCCATAGTTGAATCCACTTATCAGAGTTACAAGAAGACCCCACAGTCAGTTTTCACTATAGAGATTTAGAACACTTAAAACATACACAAATTTTAGAGTCATAGTCTCAACCCTTCTATCATGCTTCATGATCATGCATGATCCCTCTCCTTGATATAGGACACCATGATAGGGATAATCTTATGAGACTCATTGGTTATTATTATTTCTTCTCAATATTTCTTATACACAATTTCTTAGCTTACTTATATATAGTTTATTTTTACTTTATTGTACATAGTTTCTTTATGATTACTTGTACATAGCTTATCTCAAACCACCAAAAACAATACAATATTTCAAAATACCAAAAAAAATATAACATGTCAAAATATAAAAACATCTAAATAACTCAAAACACCTAAAACTTTTCAATTATACACATTATCCATGCTTTACACTTCTCTCTACCATGCTAGACTTACATTTTGCTATTCTATGCTATTGTTTGTCGATTTATCTACATTACCATGCTTCACTTGATCTTCTTTGAGTGTGTGCAGTGACACCCAAATCCTTGATTGCTTCACTCTACCCATTGAGGGGCATCCTACTTTTACATTTGAGACATACATTGACATATCTACCCACTGGGTACATCTTCTACATGACTACACCATATAGGTTATGTCATTCCTACACCACACACTCTAGTTATCATGTTGATGTACATTACTTACTAGCTTATATAGATTATTCTATTGACACTCACTAGTATATATCACTTGTGTATTTATTTGCATCTACCTAGTCTTGTACTACATGTTTTATATACATTCACTTCTTACTTTAATCAGTTAGATGTGATAGTATTTCCAACATTTACATACCTTCATTTTTTGATTTGAGTAGCTAGATGTGATTGCATTTCTTAGTTCCTATTTTCTTACTTGTGTGTGCCTTAGGACATTTGGCCAATGTCCTTTTTTGTACTCTTGTATGTGCTTATGGACCTTATGCCAATCTTGTATGTGTATATGGGCATTTGAACATGTTGTGTATGCTTGATTTCCTAGTTTGAGTGACATGTGCCCATGTCCCTTATTTGCCTAGCCATTTGGCCTCTTTTGTATGCTTCTTGCTTCTTACCTTGCATTCTTGTTTGTTTGTTTGATTATCAATTATTTGCAATGCCATGATCCACATCATGCATTATCTTTCCTTCTTAGATGCCATGATGGAAATAATGCTCCATCCCTCCTTGAAAACTAACTAGATTTCTAGTTTTAATTCAGTATATTACACATGTTATTACATTGTTACATCTATCTAGGAATACCCCTATTGATCTAACAATCTCCAACACAAAATATGTTATATATTGAGACATATTTTCAATTATCATTTCTATAACATGTATTTCATAGCATAACATACTTGTAGAGCTCTTTCTTCTAAGGGAAGTCATTACTGGGTCTTCATTCCTACCCTCAAAAGAGGGGGAAATAAATAAGGGTTTTGTTATAGAGATCAAGTCCCTCTACTAGTCAAAAATAATTTTTAGAACACTCAAAACAATAATCAAAATTCAAAACACACATAACAAACTAGAAAAATAAGGATGAACATAGAACAACCATAAAAAATAGTAAAGGACAAGAGTGCCCCATTTGAACTATAACACCATATAATAAAGTGTCCACTTTTTGGCATTCCTATCCAAATAGCTAAAAAACCAAAATTTTTAGAAATAGATAGAAAGGTAAGGTCAATCATAGTTTTTTCAGCTACAATCTAGTTTAGATTATAGGTAATTTCAGTATAGTTTTACTCAAATTATCCATTTATAGGGGGAATCATGCATGTCATGATGGCTCTCACTTCTAATTTTAGATTTGGAAATTGGTACAAATTCCAAATTAGAATCCATGTTATAGACACCAATGATTGGGGGTAATATGATTTACACATTTGCCTTCTTTTCTTTCCATCTCATTGTATTACCTAGGTATTCTCATCAATTGTATGCCTTATTCCATCTACAAGTGGTTGGCATCATTTTAGAGTGGCTTTCATATAAGCTTAGTTCTTAGTTTTAGAGTGGCTTTCATACAAGCCTAATCTCTACCTTTCAAAGTAGCCAAGATTGGCCTAGCTCTCAGTACACATTTGGCTATCCATGCCACATTATCAGATTATAGAGCATTCATAGGCTTCATGAGCCATTTGATATGACACACATTCATACTAATATTAGTTCATTGTTCATACTTAGTGGGAAATGATGGAGCCAAAGGAATAGCAAGCCTTTATATTATTGAGCCACCTACTCAGAGGGATTAGACACATAATCCAAACATTGATTAACACATGCATGATCACATAGCTTCACTACATAGTGGGTGATAGTGGAGCCAAAGGGATAGCCTTTGTATTCTTGAGCCACCTTCAAGGAATGTAGAACTAAGTTCTATTTGTGATAGTACTCTTGGTATAACACATACCTAACATCACCAAACATCACTCAACATCACTGAGCATTAGTCAACATAACTCAAGATCATAACATATATACACTTTACATTATGCTCTCTATGCACACTCAGTATCACACATTTTCATGGGCTTTAACCTTGCAGGTAAGTATAGGTATGATTTATATTTTTCCTTTGTCCTAGTATTTCACTTTTCTACATCACTATAATAAAAGGGGGGGAAATGTAGTCATATAAAATGTCCAAATTGGTAGTTTGAATATGGCTTACAATACCCCATCCATAGGTCCTTTTTGCATGCTCTTTCGACCCTTATAGATAAATTTTTTCTCACTATCAGTCATTTAGAACCTTTTAAATGATCATTAAACCTCAAAAAAAAATTCCCCATGCTAATATTTTTCCCTTAAGGCCTAAGATTGTAGGATAAGAGTACCCCATAAAGAAGCATCCCATTTTTGACAGTCCTATCCATTTACAATTTGAGCCCTAATGATCATTTTCATCTGGTCCTTATCCTTAATTAGGTTGGCCTAGCATGAATACATATGAACCATGACCAATTATTCCCTATAAAATCCCACTCAAATCTCATTTACAAAGGAGGTGACCAAACTTACAAAAATAAGAAAGAATACAAAAAAATCATAAGGTAAACTTCCCTATTCTTTGCACATAGTTATCCAACATAGCTACAAACCTACTCAAATCCTCCTATCAGTCCCTAACCACCTCAAACACTATAAAATTTTCATTTGAATCCACATCACACTATTTCACAAAGCACACTAGGTGGGAGAACTACATATGGCTTGATACCTCTTCAGAGTATTGGTATGTAGGTAGCGTGCCCACACAAGGGGTGTGGATTGCATGTTTAATGTATATTTCACACTAAACCCACTCTTTATCAAGTGAGTCACATTTAATTTTATCAAGTATGATAGAGGGTTAGGAGTTGAAGAAAAAATCAGATCCACAATTATTTCTATTGATTACCAATGCTAGATTTTTCATAGGCATGCTCACACATGCACAATGAAATTATCCAAAATGTTTTAGGTCTTTGTGATTAGTTTGGATAATAGTGGCAGGAATGAACAACAATGTTAGACACTAAAACATACACTTTTTTATACTCCCATACTTTCACCTAATGCAATCTAGATTCAAGTTTATGACACCTTCCTAGTTTTGCACAACCATTTTCAACCTCTGTATTAGTCATCTAGTTTGTTTTCCAACTAAGTTATATTTATTCTTATTTATTTCTATTCTGAGAAAGGTGAAAAAGATAAATAGTTACATAGATTAGGATTGTATTTATTTATATATTATATATTGATTTATTAATCTAGACCCTTAACTAAAATAGGAATAAAACTCCATTATTCTCAAAATAAGTTAAATCAAATATACACTACAACCAAATAATTTTGCTCAGTTAGTAGTATTTCTAGGTAACATGAGGATTTGTATATAATGTCAAATAATTTGGATAGATAGGGTATGATGGATGAATTGAGAAAGAATGAATTTATGTCATAAACCAAAATGAGACTATAAAATTGAAGGAAAATATATTTCATATACACCCATAGTCAAGCCTAGATAGTCATCTACAACTAGCATATAGGCTTATTTTGAGTTCTAAGGATGCATAGATGAAAAAAGTGCACTGATAAGGTTGAGGTTTTATTAATAAGTCATTTATTTCATGGTTTAATTGGATCCAATATAATGATTAACCTTTTAAAGGAAAAAAAAAACATCAATTAAGGAGCTACAACCAACCTATATGCACATACAGTCTACAAACATAATAAATTAGCTTGAGAAGAAGACTTGTGTGAGGGGAATGATATTAGAGGTTTAAATGATTTAAAAAGATACAAATAGGTTATTATTCAATTATATAGAAATTTTAAGGTCTTTTTACATTCATTTATCCACCTCAATCTGTATAAACAATGAAAAATCTCCACCTACAACTAGTATACCTACAGGTTATCAAAGGCAAGAGTGTAGATGTGGACAAGGGTCATAAGTGAGAAGAGGAAATGTGAATTTTTAAATTATTTTGGATGATTTAATAGTGAGTTTTTAATAGGATCATTTAAATTAATGGAGTTTAATAATAACATATAACTAAAAGATAGAACTCAATTTATCAACACAACTAGTTTACACTTCAGGTAGTCTTTCTTTGAAGTGAGATTATTGGAAAGGGTTATAAATATGAGGAAATAAATGAATGTAATATATTAAATTTAATGAGATATAAGATAAGTTAATAATTAAATCCATTTTAATTTAGGGATGTGACTATGAGGATTCCATACATAGTAGAACATACATAGTCAACAAGACACAATCTTTAAGAACCTTATAGGCCCATTAACAAGTTTAAGGGTGAAGAGTGTCTTGATCATTGAAAGGAGTAAGTATTATAGTGAGGGAGAGAGTGATAAATTTTCTTATGAATACATTACCAATTTTTCATCATGAAATTAAAGAGGTAAACTCAGGAGTAAGACCTCTAAGGTCAAAAAACACAGTTAACATAGAAACCCTCAGTGGTGAAATGTAATTTTTAAGACCTATTTAAGAGGTTAGTGTTATTATAAATTAAAAATGGATAATTTAATGAATCATACAAAAAAATTTAAGAGATTAATATAGAAATAAAGTGAGTTATTAGGTATTAAGACCCTAGATGACCTTCCTCGAGTTAATACAAACAATCATACGCACCTGAAAGCTAGTTTTGCAAGTGATAGAATGTGTTTCACAATAATAATGGTAACTTGAGGTTTTATGAGGTGTTGAGGGGGTAAAATTATTCAAATTAATTCCATTATTTTTTTCCTTAAGACTCACAACTGCATGAAAAATTTGTTAGAACATAAACAACCCTATTTTTCTTTAAAAAAAGCTTAAAGAGGTAATTTGGTTTGCTCAGAACATTATTGAGAATATTAATGGGAAATAATGCCAATAGGATGTGTTTTTAGGGTAAATTTTACAAAAATTATTGGCATTAGTTATTGGAAAGGACCCTTGTCCTTTATGAACCATCATTAAGAACTTAAAACCTCATAAACCCTCCTAAAACCCTTCAATTGACCCTATTGGAGAAAGATGCTTATTGATGATATAAAATTATATATTTTAACTTCTAAATTATACATATAATGTTCACCAATATCCTAATATACATTTATAAGCATTTGTTTACAAGTGAAATTACAATATCATATGATACAAGGTAAAAAGTGTAGTTTTTAACTTGTTTATGAGGGAATGAACTATGGAGTGCCATAAAAAGATTTAAGGATATTTATAAGGACATAATATAGGTTTAATTATCATTAAAAATTTTCTATAGGTCCATCAAAGAGCTAAAAAATTCCTCCAAATTAGCCACTAGGCCCTATAGTGTGAAAAACTCAGTTTTGTAAGAAAAAACCAATGATAAAGTCCAATGGGTATGATAAAGGAATTTAATATAAATAAGTAAGTTTTTAAAAAGTATTATAGGTATTATAAATTCATTTTATATCATTAAAACCTGAAAATTTCTTGAAAAAACTCTCAAACAACCCCTTAAGCTCACAAAGGCATATAGGCTTGCAAATGACCATTTCATGGTTTGACCATATGCACAATATTCCAAAACATGAAATTTGTCATGAATAATTGTGTTAGTCTAGGTAAGTTTAATCAAACATTTTTGGTTATTTTCACATGTGTGTGTGCCATTTGGGCCAATTTTCTCTTTCTAGGCCTAGGAGGCATAATTAGGCCTAATTGGTGAGAGAAATGATAGAAAATGAGTAATTATAATTGGATTTGGATCATAAAATTTTGTGTAGAGTTTTAAGGGGATAGAGGGTAATAAAAAATTTGCCCATTTTTCCAAGTTGATATGTAAAATCTTCTATACAAGGAGCTTTATAGGTTTTTAGGGTTACAAAGAATGGGTGCTTTAGTAAGCAAATGGAACAAAATAATATATTTAGGGATACTTGATGGTTATAAATGATTTTTTTTAGGTCTAAATTCATTTTTAGAATCCCTATATGGATGTAATTTTATTTGTTCAAAGTAAAATCCTTCTTTATCTCTCCTACACCTCTTTGTTCATGTGAAGGAATCAAGTGTTTAAAAGCACTAAATGATGCATAGAAGTTTTTACAAAGGATTTATTGATATTTATCTATACTTAAAACACCTAATAAATCATGAAAAATTAAAATTAAGTTTAAAATAAGGTTTCAAAGGTGGAAAATGTCTTAAGGACTCCTTATTACACCTTCTTTCCTTCCTAAACCTAGCATGTTGAAGGAGTCAAACTTGCATCAAAGAGATTATAACAACCTATGTAAGGTGGAGTGAATTCATGAATGACTTATAATTAGTTTTCAATGAATAATGAATGAATACTTAAATTTTTATTTTTAAGGAAGAGGATTAATTATTCAACAAAGACATACAAGCTAGTATATAGGGAGTCAAGTAAGGAAATCACACCTTCCAAGTGGTCGAGCTTGACCAAAAAATGATGAATAAATTTTCAAGTCTCCTAAACTAATGCTAATCTAACTCTATGCCACCCTAAGCACATTAAATAAAATACAAGTTTGAGGAAGTACTATGTAACACTTGAGGAGTGTGAAGACCAACTTTGAGACCCCTATTTTGGGGCTACTTTATCTCCCCATCTTTGAGTTTTCTATTTTTATTTTATTTTCTAGAATGTCAGTATCACTCTTTGATTTTGGTTTTACTGAAAGGCTGACAAAATTTGTACTCACCTTTTGAATAAATAAGAATCTCTTTTCCTCCATTTTTAGGTTTTGGTAAAGTGTATGATATTTTCCATTGATATAGCATTGTGAAGCATTTATTTTCCTATGATATTATCTAGTTTTTTTACCTTCATATAAAATATTTAAACTTATACATGTCATTCTAAGTGTCAATATCAAATTTAATCTAAGTTTGGATGTGAATTTAACACCTTTCATTCCTTCCATACAAATATCAAGTTTTTAAAGTCCTTTTTATGAAACACTATTTTAGAATTCATTCTTAAGGTGAAAAAAATGTGTGAAAGCATCTCCCTTTCATAAGAGTGTCCATTGAAAGCATAAGTGGTCATACATATTGGTGTATCACCTTCATTCCTAGTTTTCATTTCAATTCCATTACAAACAATACCCCTTTCACATTTTTCATAGTCAGAATCAGTAGTTATTAGGTTTAACAACAAGTTTTAGTGACTGCATCAAGGGAACCAACCCTCTATATGGAGATTCTATCCCTTCTAAATTCATCCACACTTAGGAGAGATTCCATGTTTTAGTAAGAGTTAGAAACAACACACATTCTCACAAGGGCATACTCCTGATTGATAATAGTTTTTGGCATACTTAGTGGGACTCATTCTCCTTATCATAGCTAAAGTTTAGAGATAAATAAAAGTATTTATATTAATAGAGGACACTCATAATCATATGAATGAGAGTATTCCTTGACTATAGAGTTCTTAATATTAGACTAGCACAACATTCATACCAAAGGTTACCACAAGATCATATAGTAAAGGTATTCCTTTTGAATTCATTGAATTAACTTTTACTTCTTATAAAAGAGCAATATTTAATAATACAAACCCATATCCTAAAAAACATTTCCTATCTTTTGGTTAGCCTATTATTCTAGATAGTGAAATTACCACTATCTATATGGCCATTAGAAACCAAGTGTTTATCCCATTTAATAGAGGAAGCCCACTAAATCTTGCCCAGTTTGATGATATATTAGTATCAGCTCTTAATAACATCCCTTTATTCTTAAGATAAGATCAAACCATACCTATTGAGCACATCAAGGATTTTGATAACCTTTTTTTCATCCATAATATTATTCAAGATAACATGGCTATTAGACTACTTGCTACCTCCTTTAAAGGAAAAACATTGCAGTGGTATAGAAACCTCCCACTACATTCCATTTCTTCCTAGGATGACTTAGGTGCTAGATTTTATAGGTAATTTGAAGAAAAATTTGATCACTTATCCTTGGTTGGATAACTTAACACCATAAAGAGTACCCCTCATGGGTTCATAATTGAATTTAACCTTAGATTCCAAAAAACATGGACTAAGATACCTCTAATGATTAGGCCATCCCTAAAGTATTCCTTATTAAATTATCTAAGAGCCCTCAATTTAAACATTAGTGTCATGATATAATCAATGGGTGGTACTACTTTGATGAATGCATATGAAGTAGTAATAAGAGCATAGAACAATTTAATATAGGATATAAAATTGGCACATAGACCTATGCATTTCCCCCCTAAAACATAGCCCATACTAGCCTCTCAAGCTCCTCCTATAGATCCTATTCCAGTTCCCTAGGCACAAGTTTTAACTCCTCCTAGCCAATCAACTGAGATAGGATAGCTGAAAGGAATGTTAAAATCCTTCGGAAATGAGATTGTCCAACTGAGGAGGCAATAATACTAAGAAAATAAGCCTTACCAAGCACCTAATTATCCCACATATCAGCCTTTTAGAGATAATAAGCCACCCTATCAATGCTTTAAAGATCAAAGACCATTTTATCAAGCTCAAGGAGCTATCACTCAAGCCAATCCACACTAAATAATGGATCCTAATTCTCCATATTCACCCAAATCTAATTTTCCCATATCAACTTAGAATAACATGATGCCATATTTAGGTTGGTATCCATCAAATCAGAATGACATATAGAATTAGGCATTTATCAACCAATCCATGGTGATACCTCAAATGACTCAAGAATAATCTTATCTTCAAGAGTGTTAACATAGTGAATATATAGAACAACAACATAAAATGAATCATGGACAAGGGTAGATGGATTCCACTTTTGTGAATTGGAAATTTGATGATCATGTGGCCTTGAATCAAGTTGGTGACTCTAGTTCTTCAAGTAGTGTGGTTACATCTACGAATAATGCAAAGAAGAGAGTAATTTAAGAGACCAAGGATGTGAATCATGCTTCAAGTACACCTCCTAATGTTACTAATAATGTTCATAATCATTTTTTCCCCCTATACCATAAAAAATAAAATATATAGGTTAACAAGTCTCAATAAGTATAATAAGTTTAGGATCAACCAATTATGTAAAAGGTGTAGCCAAAGGTAATTAAAAATATTTATAGTATTATGGATCATATTAAGAGGTCTAATTTTATTATGATAAAGTGGGATTCATCATCAATCCAAACATAAAAGGACATGCTAGATTTCAAGTTATAATCAAAACTAATTGAGAAAGAAAGCACAATCTTAGCAAATTTAGATCAACTAATAAGAAAATAGGTCTAAAAAGTATACAAACAGGTAAAATTGGGTAAGGATGAGGTAAAAAATAAAAACACCTCCATTTTATCTCTATTGATAGTTTGTGATTCTTTAGTCCATAAGTATATGGTAGATAGTGGCGCTATTAGCACTATCATGCCCAAAAAAATTACAGATAAGCTTGGTTTAGTGTATGAACTAAACATAAAATGGGTATTGAATCTAGATGGATCATCAACAAAAATAGTAGGCATGACAAAAAAATTGAAATTAATATTACATGCTTTCTCAAATATTACTATTCATTATGATGTAGTGGTGGTGGATTTGCCTCCTTATTTTTCCATGTGTTTGTTTAGAGACTTCACCTCAAAGATTGGTGGCTACATATCAATTGATTAGACATATTTGATGTTAAAAACTAGGTATGCTACAAAGGTAATTATCTATTCTAAGACCATTACACATTTCCACTTGGATCCTTATATTCCAAGTGTTGTAAACATGAAATGTGTCATCTTGGATGAGGTGCTATAAGCTAGTGAAGTGGAAACTAATTCACTTCTATATAGAGTTATAGATTTATTCCTTAATGAATGAGCCTAAAAATTACATGAAAATTATATTTTTCCATGTGTTTGTTTAGAGACTTCACCTCAAATATTGGTGGCTACCTATCAATTGATTAGACATATTTGATGTTAAAAACTATGTATGGTACAAAGGTAATTATCTATTCTAAGACCATTACACATTTCCACTTGGATCCTTATATTCCAAGTGTTGTAAACATGAAATGTGTCATCTTGGATGAGGTGCTAGAAGCTAGTGAAGTGGAAACTAATTCACTTCTATATAGAGTTATAGATTTATTCCTTGATGAATGAGCCTAAAAATTACATGAAAATTATATTTTGCCATGTGTTTGTTTAGAGACTTCACCTCAAATATTGGTGGCTACCTATCAATTGATTAGACATATTTGATGTTAAAAACTAGGTATGCTACAAAGGTAATTATCTATTCTAAGACCATTACACATTTCCACTTGGATCCTTATATTCCAAGTGTTGTAAACATGAAATGTGTCATCTTGGATGAGGTGCTATAAGCTAGTGAAGTGGAAACTAATTCACTTCTATATAGAGTTATAGATTTATTCCTTGATGAATGAGCCTAAAAATTACATGAAAATTATATTTTGCCATGTGTTTGTTTAGAGACTTCACCTCAAATATTGGTGGCTACCTATCAATTGATTAGACATATTTGATGTTAAAAACTATGTATGGTACAAAGGTAATTATCTATTCTAAGACCATTACACATTTCCACTTGGATCCTTATATTCCAAGTGTTGTAAACATTAAATGTGTCATCTCGGATGAGGTGCTAGAAGCTAGTGAAGTGGAAACTAATTCACTTCTATACAGAGTTATAGATTTATTCCTTGATGAATGAGCCTAAAAATTACATGAAAATTATCCATATAAATTTATTGAGGAGGATGTTATTGGTGTCTATTGCCTCCATGAAAATGAAGAAAAAATTATAGATATGGTGAAGGAAGATGAGTCTAGTGATGGTCTCTAGCAACTATACTTTGATGGGTCAAGAAATAAGCATGGTGCCAGGGAAAGAATTATGTTGATATCACCAATAAACCAAAGGTATTTTTCTACCATTAAGTTTTAGTTTGGATGTTAAAATAATGTTGTATAATATGAGACTTTACTCCATGGTTTGCAGTGGGTTAGGAAGATGGGAATCAACATTTTACAAGTTTTTGGTGATAGTGAACTTATAGTTCACCAAAGTAAAAATAATTAATGTATACAAAAACACCTTTAATAGATATTATAATCATAGATTTTGGGACTTGAATATTTTTAGGCTTTTGACATTCAAATAGTGCCAAGAGAAAAGAATAAACATATAGATAGGTTGGCTGTCATTGGGGCTCAATTTAGTATTCCAACAAATGTAAGGAGTGAGAAAAATTAGTTACACATTAAAGTTGTGAGACTTTACATTCTAGATAATCATGAGAACTGATAGGTCTTTGAGGATGACAACTAGATTGTTAGATTCTTATAAGAGGAGGATGAATTCACTTCTAAGAATCAGTCAAAGTTATTGTAGCAATATGGGGATCAAATAGTTCAACTAAAATATCTTAAGATGCCCAAATTTATAGTCACTCTTGAGAACATCTTCATAAAAAATGATGAGATGCAGAGGTAAAAGTCCTCTTTGTCAACCAAAGAACATCACTATGCCAATGTTGAGATTGCAATTGAAAGAGTCTAAAATTAGGTAAAGTATGTATTCCTTCACAAAAATAATCATTTATTTAGTTATGTATGAACTTTGTTGATGTATTTGCATGGAAATATAGTGATTTAAAAATATTTAACCCAAGTTTAGATAAGCACACCATTGAGATAGATACTAAAACCAGACCGGTTAGATAAAGACAAAGACCCATTAATTTAAAACTTGGCCTTTAATGAGGATTTAGATTCAAAATATCATACAATCAACCATTATCTTCTTAATAAAACACTCTACTTGGGCAGGAAACCTTGTTCCAGTATGAAAAAAGATCAAAGAAATCAAAATTTGTGTAGATTTATGAGATTTGAACAAGGATTTCCTTAAGGATCATTACCCATTGCCATCCATGGAGCAAATATTATGGATGGTTATAGGTTCAGAGAGGTTGTCATTATTGGATGGGTATAGTGGCTAAAATCAGATTTTGGTTGAGGAAGATCAGTTCAAGATAACCTTCACTACAAAGTGGGGAACCTTTGCCTATAGAAAGATGACATTTAGTTTATCTAATGCTGGAGTAAACTTTTAGAGGGCCATGGATATGGAATTCCAAGGTCTTATAAACAAGTTTGTTTTTATATATTTATATGATATAAATATGTTTTCAAAGAGTGCAAGTAAACACATGATCCATCTCAAAGAAATGTTTGAAAGGTTTAGGCAATTTGGGGTGTCTCTTACCCCCAAGAAATATGTCTTTTCAGTACATGAAGGTAAGATTATAGGATATGTGGTTTCAAAACATGGTTTAAGAATATATCTTGAAAGGATAGACTCAATTCTTGTTCTATATTTTCCTAAACATAATAAGGCATTATAAATATTTCTAGGAAAAATCAATTTCATAAGAATATATAGTTTAGATTTTTCTACTTTAGTAAAGTTACTTAGTGCCATACTTAAGAAGAATCAAAGTTTCATATCATATAAGGAGGGTATGAAGAGTTTTGAAGAGATAAATCAAGTAATAACTAGTGATCCTACCCTTATAAATCTCAATTTATCAAGATAATTCATCTTGTATAACTATTCTAATATGGACACCATTTCAAGTATTCTTATGCAAAAAAATCAAGAGGATTTGGATTAACCAATAGCCTTATTTAATAAAGTCTTGGAGAAATATGAGACAAGGTATTATTATGTTGAAAATCATGTTATTTCAGTAATTATATCTCTTAAGAAGTTTAGATATATGTTATCTAACAACATGATATATCTAATGGTTGCCCATCCAAGTATCAAGGAGTTCTTATTGAATAAGGATATAAATGAGAAGAAGGCAGGTTGGATAAAAAGAGTAATAGAGTATGATGTTGAAATTAAGGTCACTAAATTGATTAGAGGCAAGGGATTATGTGAAAATCTAGGCCAAGACTTGAAAGAGGTCAAGGAGGTAGTTTTAGTGCTTAATGATGAAGAAATTACAGCCGTTCATACCTCATCTTCCAACTAGTTTCATGACTTGGTAAGGTATCTTAAAGATGGTTTATATCATCCTAATTTAAGTGATTAAAGGAGAAGATATTTTAGATTATAGTCCATTCCATTTATTCTTGTTGATGGTGTGATTTTTAAAAAAGACATCAATGGTATGTTATTAAGGTGTATGGAACCAAACCAACTAGAAAGGTTGTTTGAAGAGTTCCATGATGGACATGGTGGAGGACATTCCTTAGAAATAAATATAGCCACTAAATTCATTAGAGTTGGGTAATATTGGCCATGTATATTTAGTGATTGTCATGCTTCAGTTAGGAAATACAAGTAATGTGCCATGTTTATAGGAAAAGTAATTGTAGCCTTACCTCTCCAACCAGTTTTAGTGGACCAACCTTTTATCCAATGAGGTTTAGAATTTATTGGTCTCATTAACCCTAATTAAATATTAGGTCATAAGTGGATCCTTACTACTACATATTACTTCATAAGATGGATAGAGGTAGTAGAATTGAAAGAAGCAAATGAATCTAGTGTACTAGAATTTTATGAAGGTTTGCTTACAAGATTTGGGGTTCCCTATACCATCATTATAAATAATTCCATGTTTTTTTTGGGAGCTAATATAAGTAAATGGGATATTTAAAAAGGTGTTTACCTTAGCACTTCATCAAAATACTACCCACAAGGAAATGGTCTTGTTGAGTCCACCAATAAGAACCTGTTGAAGATCATAAGAAGGACTATTGAAGATAATCAGAGATCATGACATTTAAAGTTGAAATCAGATATATGGGATGATAGGATCACATAAAAAAGGTCAATATTCAACTCACCATACAAGCTCATTTATGGTAAGGAAGCAAGGTTACCCATTTCTCTTAAATTTCCTACTTTAGAATGAATGCACCAATTGAAGTTGTTGGAAAATGAACCAATTAAGATCAGGTATGTCAAGCTTATGGAGATGGAAGAGATTATAAATCATTCCATGTTAGCCATGGAAATTCACCAATCACAAGTGAAGAGAGCATTTGACAAAGGAGCATCTTCAAAGAGTTTAAAGAAAAGAAATTTTGTTTTTAAGTGGGATGAGGATACAGCTAAACTAGGAAGGCATACCAAGTTTAAGTCCATTTGGAGTAACCCATACACAATATCAAACTAAAAATCCCATAATACTTTCCAACTTGTAAATATGGATGGTAAAGAACTTCTAATCCTAGTTAATATGATACATTTGAAACACTGCTATTGAGAGATAAGTTCCTTGTACATAGTTAGCTTATTTGTTTTACTCAAAGTGCTTTCTGAGCACATTAGTTTGATTGTGTTTTGTTTCAAATAAGTGCTTTGATAGCACATTTGTCTGGTTTTGTGTGTTTTATTTCCTTGTTTAGGAGGAGGAAGTTGTCTTTTTTTAAGTTAAAAGAGTATTATACTCATTAAACAAATATATTATTACAATTTTAGAATGTAAAAGTGGTATTACAAGTTTAAAATAGATTTCAATGATCTAATTCTCAAGTATAACATGCATACTTCCCAACTAAGTCATAAAAATGTTGACAATTTTGACCTCGTAAGTCAAAATGTTACCCCTACCACTTGTAGCTTTGCTTGTCATGTTGTTTGACCCATTAATTGGTATGTTGTCTTTGTTATGTCTCTTAAATGGTCATCTAAAACCTTTAATAGTAGAGTTTAAGGTAGATTTGATGAAATTAAGGTTTTGATCATCATGTCCATGTGTTTGTCTAACCACCTTTTGACTAGTTTTAGGTTGTTTCAAGAGAAGAAATGTGTCCAAAACATCTTAAGAGGACTTATGTCTTGTGTAAAAGTCATTTCATGTTGTATAAAGTATCAAACTAGTTGGTGACATGTTTGACTAACTTCATGACCTAGTTTACTATATTTTGGGTCACTTTATGGCTTATAGAGCAAGTTTTACATGTGAATGGTAGTATATTATCATAATATGGACATGGTGTACTGTTTTAGGAATGAAAAGTATAATGAATATAGTTTATAGTAGTTTTAACAGGTTTTTCAAGTGATTTGAGTAGTTCTAGTGACAAAAAGGTCTATTTTGAGTCCATCCATATATTTATTAAAGGTGAAATTGATATTTAAGAATATTTAGGACCTCATTTTCCATTATAAAGTCAAATAAATTATTTGGAAGGAGTTTTAGGTGTCAGAATGAGTAAAATTGATTTATCTCTCATATTGACCTCCCTGACATCTCTAGGAAAGACATCAATTTTTGCTCAGTACAGGGAGGAGAGAGAGAGAGAGAGTCAGGTAAAAATATATTGGGGAATAATAAGAAACCTAATGAAATTAAATTTAGTGTCATTGGTTTTCATATTCATCCCCATATTTATGACTAATTGCTAAGAGTGTAAGGGGGTCAGTATGACCTAGTCATTTAGACAGGGTCTAGGTTCATATCTACTATTCACTTCAGATATATATGGATAAAAATGGTTTAGGGGGATTATTTAAGGTTTAAGTAGTACCTTTTTAATGTTTTAATAATCATATACTTTTCCTTAATAATGATATTTTTGATAGGAAATCGGTTGTCTGTCTTGATTTGAGTTTTGGTAGTTTCAAAGAAATTTTGTTATATCAATTGAATGTATTCATTTTTAGGACTTTTCAAGCTCATTTTTTAGGTAAAATAAATATATTTAATCTAATAAATTTTTTTATGTTACCTTAATCTTTAAAATGTCTTTCTTGAGATAGTTTGGGTGGTCATTTGGTCCTTCTACAAGGTACAATTATAGGTCTAATGAGGTTCTCAATATGTGAGGGTATATTATTGAGGATATAATGATTTTTAAAGGATTATAAAAGATTATAGAGTATGAATTTACCTTTATAGGATGTTATATGTAAGTTTTTAAGACCATGATCTCTTCAAAGTTTAAAATCTCACTTGTAGGCCTAATGAGTAGGCTAGAAGGACATAATGACAAATGAAATGAGCATAAGAGTCATGAGGAAAATAAAGGATATGTGGAATAACATGAAATATCACCAAGAATTATCTAATGGGTCAAGATGGATAGAGACATGCTTAGGATCAAAAATTCCATTTTAAGCCTCAAATGCCTAATGAACACAATTAAGACTATGTATGTGACTGTGTTACCATCTTAAGAGACCTTAAAGGAACTTGGTATATTCATAAATATGTTTATGAGGTGTTATATGAACCTTGAAAGTGGTCTAATATAGTTTAGTAAGATGAGAGTGCTTATTTAATCTTACAGGTATATCAAACCATTCAAAAAAACCTCAAAACACTATTTAGCAGAGTTTAATGTAAGTTAGCAATTTTTAAGGTAAATACCAAATGCTTTGGTCTCTATATTTATTAACTTATTTTAATTATCTCCAAGTTGTTTCAATCTTGCCAAAATATTCAATGGTTTTGAAATAATTTTTTTCATGTCATCAACATCTCAAGAGACATTCATACAGTCTATAGAAACATTAAAATATGAATACAACCATATGTTAATGACACAGTCAACAGTCTCTATGCTATGTGAAATTTTTATGTAAAAGTCATGAATATAGTGAAGATGTATTTGATTTTTTAGTAGAGTATAGAGGATTGATATAATTTTATTAATTTAATATCAAAATAATATTATCAAAGTGAATATAAAGACTAAAATGGCCACCTATAACTATATAAATGAAAACATAGTGAAGTTTTAGGTGTAATATGAATAACAAGGTAATGAGGATGCAAATTGAGCTAGTGAGATGAATAGTAAAGGGAAAAAAATGACATAATTTAATACCAAATAATATTTTTAACCCAATAAGGTAAATTTATTGTTAGTCTCAATCTGTATAACCTTCAAATGTTGACCTACATCAGTAGTACTTTGGCTCAGTTAGTTAGGTCTATATGTAAGATGAATTTGTAAGAAGATCGATTTATGTTGGATATAACGAGTGACATGAATGATATCCATTGTTAAAAAAATTAAATTATTAAGAATAGGATGAGAACCATGATTTTTTCAAGATATGCAGTCTGTATAAGCACCAATATATAACTACAACCATATAATTTTGCTCAATTCTAGGCAACATGAGGAGTTGTATACAAGGTCAAAGAAGTTAGATGGATAGGGTATGATGGATGAATTTATAAAGAATTAATTTATGTAATAAACCAAAAGGAGACTAGAAAATTGAAGAAAAATATCTTTCATATACACCCACATTCAAGCCTAAATAGTCATCTACAACCAATATATAGGCCTATTTTGAGTTCCAAGGATGCATGGATGCATGAAGTATAGTGATAGGGTTAAGGTTTGATTGATAATTAATTTATTTTAGGTTGGAATTAGATCCAAGATAATTAGGAACCTTTCAAAGGAAAAACAACTTCTTTTAAGGAGCTACAACCAGCCTATATGCACATACAATATACAAACACAATATATTACCTTGAAAAGGAGACTTGTGTGAGGGGAATGAGATTAGAGGTTTAAATGATTTAAAAATATATAAAGAGATTATTAAGACATTTTATATAAATTTTAATTTATTTTTACATTCATTTATCCACCTCAATCCACACAAACAACATAAAATCTCCTCCTACAACTAGTATACCTATAGGTAATCAAAGGCAAGAGTGTAGATGTGGAGAGGGGTCATAAGTGAGAATAAGAAATGTGAGTTTAGAAATTATGATGTATTATTTTAGAGTGATTTTTTAAGATTATAATATACATTAATGGATTTGGATAAGGACATATAACCAAAAGGTAGAACTTAGTCTACCAACACAACTAGTTTACACCTTAGGGAATCTTTCTTTAAAGTGAGATTGTTGGCAAGGGTTATGATTGTGAGGAATGAAATTAATGTTAGTTATTGAGTTGAAGGATATACAAGAGATGTGAATAATTAAATCAATTTAATTTAGGTAAGTGCCTATGAGGATTCCATGCATAGTAGATCATACACAATCAATAAAACATAATCTTTAAGAACCTTACAGGCCCATTCATAAGTTCAAGGGTGAAGAGTATCTTAATAATTGAAAGGATTAAGTATGATGTACAGGGAGAGAGTGATAAAAAACAAATTATGAATACCTTAAAAAGTTTTAATCATGAAATTGAAGAGGGAAACTCAAGAGAAAGACCTCTAAGATCAAAAACATAGTTAGCATAGAAACCCTCAATGGTGAAATGCAGTGTTTCAGACATGTTTAAGAGGTTAGTGTTTGTATAAATCATAATATATAATTTCATGAATCATATAAAACTTTTTTATGAGATTAATATACATATAAAGTGAGTTATGATGTCTTAAGACCCAATATGGCCTTCCTTGGGTTAATACAAATAGTCATATTAGCCTGAGTGGTAGTTTTACAAGTGATTAGAAAATGTTTAAAAATAATGATGGTAACTTGAGGTTGTATTATATGTTTATGGATGTCTTATTATTTAAATTCATGCCATTATTTTGGTACTTAAGCCTCACATCTTCATGAACAATCTATTAGAACACAAACAACCCTATTTTGCTTTAAAAGGAGCTTGAAGAGGTAACTTGGTTTGCTCAAAAAATTAATTATAAGATACATGGGAAATAATACCCATAGGATGTATTAGTATGGTCCACCTACCATAAATTCTTGTCATTATTTCTTAGAAAGGACCCCTATCCTTTATGAACCATCATTATGAACTTAAACCCTCATAAACCCTCCTAAAACCCTTCAATTGATCCGATTGGAGAAATATGATTATTGATGATATAAAATGATATATTTTGACTTAAAAAAGATCTTTATAATGTTTATAAATGTCATATTCTCCATTTATAAGCATTCGTTTATAGGTTTAGGCACAATACCATATATTACAAGGAAAATAGGGTAATTTTTAGCTTGTTTATGAGGGAATGGACTATGGATTGCCATCCAAATATTTGAGGAGATTTATATGGAATTAATAGAGGTTTCAAGATAATTAAAAATGGTATAAAGGTACCTAAAAGAGCTAAATAGTTCCTACAAGTTGTCTACTAGGCTCAATGGTGTAAAAAACTTAGTTTTGCAAGCAAAAAACAATGATAAAGGCCAATGGGTGCCATTAAGGACTTAAATATCAAGGAATAAGTTGTGTTAAAGTTTTATAGGTATTATAAAGTCATTTTCAAGCATAAAAAATTGAAAATTTCTTGAAAAACCTCTCAAACATCTCCTAAAGCTCACAAAGGTGTTTAGGTTTGTAAATGACCATTTCATGGTTTGACCATATACACAATATTATAGAACATGAAATTTATAAATGAGAAGGGTATTATGTCACATAAATTTAATCATGCACTTTTTTCTAGTTTCACACGTGTGGATTGCCATTTGGGCTAATTTTCTCTTTCTAGGCCTAGGAGGCCTAATTGGTGAGATAACTAATAGAAGAGGAGTACTTATACTTGGATTTGGATCATTAAATTTTGTGTGGAGTTGTAAAGGGATATATGGTACTAAAAAATGTTCATATTTTTCCAAGTTGATTTTTATAATCTTATGGATAAGGAGTTTTATATGTTTTTAGGGTTACAAGGAATGGGTGCTTTAGCAAGAAAATAGAGAAGAATGGTATCTTTGGGGATACTTGATGGTTATAAATAATTTTTTTTAGGTATTAATTCATGTTTATAATCATTTCATGGAATTAATTTTAATGTTTCAAAGTAAAACCCTTCTTTCTCTCTCTTATGCCTCTTTGCTCATGTAGAGGAATCAAGTGTTCAAAAGCACTAAATGATACATAGGAGTTTTTAGAAAGGATTTATTGATTTTTATCCTTCAATATAGTGCCTAATAAAGTATGAATAATTCAAATTAAGTTTCAAATAAGGTTTTAGATGTGGAAAAGTTCTTAAAGACTCCTAATTACACCTTCTTTCCTTCCTATGCCTAACATGTTAAAGGAGTCAAACTTGCATCAAAGAGATTATAAAAGCCCATTTAATGTGGATGGGATTAATGAATGTATTAGAATAAGTTTTCAATAAATAATTAATTTAAACTTAAATTCCTATTTTTAAAGAGGAGGACTAATTCTTTAACAAAGACATATGAGCTAGTATATTAGGAGTCAAGCAAGGATATAACCACCTTCCAAGTTATCAATCTTGACCAATCAATTAATAAGAAATTTTAAAATCTCCTAAAATCATGCTAATATATCTCTATGCCAACCTAAGGACATGATATAAAAGATAAGTTTGAGGAAGTACTACGTAGCACTTGAGGAGTATGAAGACCAAGTTTGAGTTCCTATTTTGGGATTGCTTTATTTCCCCATCTTTGGATTTTTTATTTTTATTATATTTTAAATTTTTTTATTATCACTCTTTATTTTTGGTTGTGCTAAAAGGTTTCCAAATTTTGTACTCACCTTTTGAAGAAATAAGAAGCTCTTTTCCTACATTTTTAGGTTTTGGTGAAGTGTATGGTATTTGCCATTGATATAACATTGTTAATCATTTGTTTTCATATGATATTTTATAGTTTTTATACCTTAATAAAACATATTCAAACTTATATAAGTCATTACAAGTGTCAAGATAAAATTTGGTCTAAGTGTGGATGTGAATTCAACACCTTTTCATTCCTTCTATATATATATTTTGTCAAGTCCTTCTTGTGAAACACTATTGTATAAGTCATTCCTAAGGTGAAGAGAATGTGTGAAAGATTATCCATTTAATAAGAGTGTCCATTTCAAGCTTAACTGGTCTTACATATTGGTGCATCACCTTCATTCCTAGTTTTCATCTCAGTTCCATTAGAAACAATATCCCTTTCACCCTTTTCATAGTTAGAATAAGTAGTTAGTAAGTTTAAGAACAATATTTGGTGAGTGAATCAAGGGAAAAAACCCTCTATATATTTATTCTCTCCCTTATAAATTCACCCAAACTTAGGATAGATTCCATGTTTTATAACGAGTGTGAAATAACATACATTTTGACAAGGGCACACTCTGATAATAAATACATTATTTGTATAAGCAAATTGTAGGAGGTATGTGGCCAGATAAGTTTTCCATCTTGGATTAATAAATTAAAATCTAATTACACATCCAATTTTATACTTAGAACCATCAAAATTTAATGTGCATAGGTTAGACTCAGTGCACATTGGTGGCTTTTGCAAGGGAAGCATGGATGCAATGTTCACCTCTTGGTTAGTTCGTTTGATGCATTCACTCTATTTTCCAATTTGTAAATATTATTCAATATTAGGAGTATTATTAGGTGTATTTATAGATGTAATTTCACCATCAAAGGAAACTAAACCTAATATTCTATTCAAATTTGGGCAGTCCCTCCCATGGGTTCATTTTTCATTAAGCATACACTAAGTTTTTTAGATGTTGAAGATGTTGTGGGCAATATTTATTTGGGATAAGCTAAGATAGAGTTATCCACCATAGATACATCATTTTGGGAAGAAAATAAAAGATATTCATTCCTTTTTAAGTCATTGGATTTCATATTCTCACATGCTAGAGTTGCATCCTAAAATGAGAACATCTTTGAGGCACAATATAAGTCCTCTTCATCTAACTAGTCTAATTCATCCAATTCTACATTTTTTTTAGACTAAGCATATTAATAAAGAGGCTATTGTGGGTCCCTTATTTTATATCATGTATACTCCCATTTATGATTCTTCATAGATAACCTCCTTTGTTTGGTTATACTCAATGATCATATGTGTCATCTTTAGTTCTCATTCAATTTTGATTTATTTAAGTAGACCATGCCATGGCACCCACATGCGATAAAAATTAGTTACCATATAGCCATTGAGTGTCCTCAACTAGTATCTACTTGATAATATACCATAAACATTAGGGATATCTAAGACTTAGATATCAACTAATTATTGAATCCTTAGATCTAAGGCTAATTGTATGTGCATGTGATTCAACTCCTCCAATACTTTCACATTTATTTTATCCAGTTGGAATACCTTTTGATTCAACTTGGAAGGTGTAAGGCCTAACTATTAGTAAATATCATATATCATGATGCTCCTATAGGCACCTAAATCAACTAACTAATTATGTAAGTTATTGCCAAAAGATTCTAATTATTAAGAGAAAGGGGAGTCTCAATTTTTTATTTATTCAAATAAACATGTGCATCAAACATTTTATTAGATTCCTTGCCCTTACTATTAAAAATATATTTCAAAATCAACTCCCTCTAATTAGACATTTTCATAAATTCAAAAATGTTAATGTTAGCTTTGGTTCTCTTCAAAACCTCTACAATGTCATAGCTAAGTTTGACTTGTTATTATTATTTTCTAGGTGGAGTATGTGTTGCATAGTTATTTAAATGGTAAGAGATGGAAGGTCCTTTAGGTAGGGGATCATTATTGATTGAAGTGGCATCATGTGGGACATAAATATTACTTGGAGGAGAAGTGGTCAAATGATTTACTAATTTATTTCTTAGATGATAATTATTCCCCCTTTGGAATTGCCTAAAATCATGTATCTCATCTTTGTCACATTTTGGGTTCATTCTCATCCTCAAATGTAAATTCATAATTTTCCAACACTAGGGCTATACTTGGATTCCCTCCTTATTGATTTAGATTATCATCAAGAGTAGTCATTATTTCCATGTTGTCCATATCCTTTTGGAAGATGTTAGAGGCTGCTATAAACTCAACATAGTTTCTCTCTACATGGTAAATTTTTATTATGAAATTTTCACCAAGATTATAAGGTTAAGTCTACCAAATTCATGGAGTGAGAAACATTATGGTTATTTTGATTCTCATTTTCAATAGGAATAGGCACATTCTCATTATTAGGTTAGGTGTTTTAGTGCTTATTAGGTCTCTAAAAATTGAAATTTCTACCTAGGGGTGTGTTGTTTGTGTTTTATTTTAATTCTTAGGGCCTTGCCTACATAGGATGACCATGTCATTAGACATAAATTATACCATTTATCACATATTTCCTATTTTAGGGTCTATGCCAACATTCGGTTGATTTAAAGACTATTTTTGGGGGTTATCCACATGTGTATTAACATTTATAAATGATGGGGTAGTAGGTTATGTTTGATCAAGAGTATTGTTGGAAATAGCTTGATTATTCAAGACTAAGGGGATTGCCAATGTATTTCTACCAAAATCAACATAACCACTAGTACTTGGTATAGTAGTTGCATTATTGTAAACAATTGGGACAATTTGATTATTATCTACGTATGGGAAAACATGGTTTGGTGACACATAGGGATGAACACCAAGCATGTGGTTCATTGGCATTAGATTATACAATAGATTAAAACTTCCATATAAGGCACCTAAGATGGGGTTTATTAATAGAGTGACTTGGCTAAGAGTTTGGTTAATCATGGAAATCTAGTTATAAAGTCCTAGTTATCCTAACAATGGTAAAGCACTTGTGTTATATCCTTTTGGTACCATATAGTGTATTATGTTCACAAATTGATAATAATTCAATCATAGGTATGTAAGTGAAACTAGGTTTCTAAGGAATAATGACATCAAAGGATCAAGATCCATCAAGTAGGTCTAGATGGCAGTGCCTTTTACTAATATGTAGGGTGCCTTTAATGTTTTGTATAACTTATGGAATTGAGCATTGAACATGTTCATAGGCTCATTGTGATCTCTCCTAACAATAATAAAATGTTGATATAGGATAACAAGGTTGATGATAAGTCTAAAATAGTTCACAAAAATGGCTTCTAGACCATGCCAAGTGGTGATAGACCCATTTGGTAATCTTAGGTAACATGTATAGGCAGTTTCCCCTAATGAATAAGGAAACAACCTATAGAATTTTTTTTATGTTGTACCTACATTATGATAAAGGAATATTTGAGTGCATGTATATGATCTTTATCTATTTGATGTCCTTCAACTATGAATTTATGATAAAACTTGTTTGGGTTATTTAGTACATCATGTGCAATCCTTGGAACATTTTTAAGGTACCCACCTTGGCCAAGTCATGCCATAGGATTGGCCATTGGTATATGTTGGGGAACTATAAATGGGATAACTAAAGGAGTAGATGCAACTATAGGTAAATTACCATATGATTGGATATGCTTAGCTTTCCCTCTCTTTTTGTCTTTTCTTGGCTTTCTATTATATTTGAGTTCCATAAGCTCTATGCCTATCCCAATAGACTTATATCTAGTATTTATCCTTTTGATTTATAAATTAAACTATGGTATAAATTGATGTGAAAGAAAAGGTTTATAAAACATCCCAGTTTGAGACTTGTCTTTGATTCAATTTGGATTCACGAGGGCCCTCCTAACATCAAAACATGCTTATGGTGTTTTTGACACAATAACAATTAGGCAAGGTTTTTTAAGACTCTACATATCCTAAAAGGAACAATATACCATGAATAAAATTATTCCCTAAGGTCTAGATGTACCAGTTCTTGGTATCCTAAAACTCACTCAGTAGGTTGATGTGTAACCATTCCATATAAGGGGCCTATTTATAAACCAATTTTCTATGAAATTTATAACTAAGACATTTAGGAAGAGGCTAAAAGTTTCTTGGAAAATACTTACAAGATCAAGCCTCAAATAGGAATCACAACTTATTATGATACACACAACAAGTTAATAGATGATTTATCAATAGATTGATCACACATACACATGTAATAATACTTAAACAATGATCATGGTAACAAAGAAATCAATATTTACATGTAGCTTCAGATTTTAATTCATTAATACCCATAGTTAAATCAGATCATTCATAAAAATAAAGTGCAAAAGAGCAAGGTTGAAAGAGATAAATATTTTGTTTATACTGAAGATGTCTTTACAATTTTTGATTAAGCGCAACCACTAAAAATAACCCTTGGTTGAGCCAAACTTAACACAACTTCAACCCATGGATGATTCAAGCATTTGGGAAGTTAACTACAAAAGAGGAAAAAACCATGACCACAATATACATATGTAAGAGATGGGTTTAAACTCTTAACAACCTTCAAAACATCAAGATATTCCTTTTGATTAATATCATTGGGTGAATACAATATTCAAGTGTAAGAAAATAATTTTGTAATAATAAAATCAATAAGAGAAGGGATAAATTAGTCTATAAAAGCATGAAAAATACATGGAAAATATCTAATTATGTATGTTCTATTATAATACACTATAATCCAACCTTGAGAAAGGATTTTGAAAACTAATGTATACACTAGGGACCTCAATCTTGAAATAAAAAAAATCCCCTCTAGAATATCATGCCTTGACTACCAAATCAGGTAAGAATCAAATGCATAGGGCAAGGCCATGCCTTAATTAGGTGACCCAATCATTGATTAAAATAAACCAATCCTTTTTTCCACTAACTTTGTTAATCATGCCTTAGACTAAGCATAGACACTAGCATGTATGAGATTTATCTAACTCTACCACCACTCCTCACTTCATAGGTTATAGACATTCTCTAATCATGCTCTGAATGCCATGTAGATTACTCTTTGATCATCCACTTACTGATTGTTTTAGGATCTACCCATTCACTATAATCTATCATTTGTTGAATTATCATTGGTTTAGGGTTTCTTATGTATCTCTACTTATGCACTTACCTAGGATTAATATTTTTTCTATGTTTTCAAGATTTGACAAGTGGATTTTACTTTTGATTCCACTTAGGCACTTGACCTTACCTTATCCCCCTTGATGTGGTGACTTGACATTGAATTTGTGGTTATTACATACATAAAACAATGATAAGTATGAAACTTTTGGCAATAACAACTTGACATAGATATATAAAAAAATATAAACTAGAAAACCCACTTGCACATACCAGAATTATTAACTAACAAGTTAAATTTAAAGGATAAATCATTATGAATTTTTGGTCACTTACTATCTAGCCATAGAAAGGTTTGAAAGTTTTGACATTTAGGATGATCATCAACTTTAATCCCATAAAGTACCATGTGTCACATTTTCATTAGCCTAAAGACTTGGGATTGATGGTCAAGTGATATGTGGTAGTCCCTCATTCATTGGTCTTTGATCTCACGTCCATAAGATGGTTTCATATGGTACCATATCATCTTATCTAGGTGACCAAGGCCTTGGTTCAATTATTACATATGGCATGATTACATAGCTTCTAGATATCACTATGGGTCTAATAAATTATCTAAGTTTTTGGGTTATTGATATTGTGTAATGTGGCATAATCTTGGGCCTTTGATCCTTGAATAGAAAAAGGTAAAATTATATGGTTTTCATGGGTCAACCTAGGCCATATATAACAATATTGAATGACAAGCATTCTTTAGCATTGTTTTGGCACTTAGTCAAGCTCCGAGATTCTAAAATAGCACCATGTGGCATAATTGTGGGGGTTGAAAAGTTTCATGCCTTCATTTTTTTTATATTTTATGCTTGGTTTCAACTACCTGTATACTCAACACATGTATCCCCCATGTTAAATCTAGGCACCTATAAAGAGGAATGGAAATGACTAAGTTAAATTAAATAAAACAAAGTAATCCATCAATGAAATTATATATGATAAATATGATGATCTAAGTTTAGATTTTAAAAAATTCACATATAATACAAAATTTATCCATCACATACTAAGATAAGGGAATCATCAAGAATCACCATAAAAATAAATGCAATAAACATTCAATGAATAATCAATTAAAATAAATATTCACATAGAGAATGAATCAACCATGATAGTTTGGGTGATTGTTATACAAGCATAAAATATAAGTTCATAGTCTTTTACCACATGGTAAGCTCTCATTGTCTTGGATGTTCATGGCTGATGACTTGGTGATGGGCATATGTTTGTCAAATTATGGCTCAAATGATTGCTGACATCATCAAGGTGATAGATGACACCCCTCATCCATTGGTACATGGTCTAAGTACATAGTATGATTCCATGTGACATCATCTTATCTTCTTTATATTCTATTATGGAACATGATCATGCCATGTGGCATGATCACATGGTCTTTGAGTTAATGTTGATCTTTGTTCTATCCTCAGGGTCATGGGATTTTGAGTTCATGCCACATGGCATGATCTCATTCCTTCAAGACTTAGAGGGATCTTGGTCACTACTTTGATCAAAGATGAGTCAATGTGAGCTATCAATTTAATGATCAAATGACTATAATATAGTCCATGGAATTTTAGAATTGGTGATGGTAGTGATTGGGTTTTGGGATTTTGAGACAGTGACACTTATAACCATCTAATAAAACCAAGGGAGAAAAATATTTAAGTGATTAAAAGAAATCATTAATAAGCATCTAAAGCCATTGATATATAATATTGGTCAAGGGGAAAACTTGGGGTAAATATGTTGAAGTCAGGCTAGGATTGACTGATCTATACCCTGAGTGAACATAATAAAGACACATATCTTTGTAATGAGACTTAGGGGAAAATTTGGACTTGATAGACTTGAGATTGGTAGATCTTGTAAATGGGTAAGGTATTGAGCTCAAATTTTTAAACTTGATCAACTCAACTCAACCAACTATAATCTTGGCACAACTAGAACCTAGGTTTCCACCAAAATGTTAAAGGTGAATAATTTTTTCCAATGCAAAGCCAAGATGCACTTGAGCCTCATCAAAGGAAAACTATGTATAAATCATGTTAAATAACTCAATTTAGACTCATGATCATTACAATCCAAGGGTGAAAACTAGGGTTATGCCACAAGGATAATTCATTGGCCAAAAAATGAATAATATAGAACTCCAAAGATAAGCATATAATCATGAGAAATATGGATAACCAAATTTATCCTACTCAAAGAAAAAAGAGGGTCCCCTATTTTAAACTACAAATGGGACATTCTGTGTAGGAAACAACACCTTGTACAATGAAGTTGCATTCCCTAATAATTTATGGACTCTTCACTTTGATGAGGCTAAGTGTCATCTAAGTGTAGGTGTATAAATGGTATTGACCTGTTTGGACAAATATGTGATGCTCTCTTCCTATAAGCTAGATTTTTACTATACTGATAACATGGTAGATTATGAAGCATTGTTTTTGGGTCTTGTTGTGGTTAAAAGGCTTGGAATTATAAACATAATATCCTTTTGATACTCATAGCTTGCTATGAATCAAGTTTTTAGTTTTTTGAGACTTGATACAAACATATCAAGTCTTACTAGACCATTGTCTATGTTATGGCCAAGGATTTTGATTTCTTCTCCATTGAGGCCATCCCATGGGAGAAGAATCAACTAGTGAGTTATTTGGATTCCTCCTCATCTATGTTCAATCCTCACACTCATATTTCAAAGGCTAAGTTCATGGTTTTAATTAGGACTAAGTCACTAGCCAAAGGAGGTTCCTTCATGGAGAATAAAGACGAGCCAATTACCATAGATTTGGATGATAATGATGAATCTATTATAATTTTTTTCCACATTTATGATAACTTACCCAGGGAGCATCATAAAAGAAGGGTTCTTCAATTCCTCATCCTATAGTTTATTTTTATGACAATGAGATTCTTGAAGTAGAGGAAAAAGAGCTAGATCTTCCCCCTGTCCTACCTAAATTTTAAAAAGGCATAATATTTGATTGAGGATACCATTGATATTAGCATTGGTATTAATAATACTTCACTTATCATCAAGTTAGGAGTGACTCTTAACCTAGAGGATGTTTAGGTATACACTAAACTTATCAATACCTTTGTTGATTTTTTATCTTGGGAATACTTTAACATGCCCATATTCAATATGTCCATGGTAGTGAATAACTTGGTCACTTGATTTGATGATAATATTGAGATTATGAGTTGAAAAGAGATGTAAATGGTATTTTTCTTAAGCATAATAGGCATACTTCCCAGTTGAGTCACCAAAATGTTGATAATTTTGACCTCATAGGTCAAATTATCACCCTTACCATTGTAAAATTTGCTTGTCATGTTGTTTTCCCTATTAATTGGTATGTTGTTTTTGTAATGTCCTTGAATTTTTCATTTAAAACCTTGATTAGTAGAGTTTAAGGTAGATTTGGTGAATTTAAGGTTTTGATCATATGGTGATATGCTTATCTAGCCACTCTTGACCTATTTTAGTTTGTTTCAAGAGATGAAAAGAGTATAGAACATCATAATAGGCATTATGGTTTGTTTCAATATCATCTCATGGTATACAATTGATTAGATTGGTTGGTGATATGTTTAACTAACTTCATGACCTAGTTTATTACATTTTGGGTCACTTTGTGGATTATAGAGCGAGTTTTGCATTTTAATGATAGTATAATATGAAAATAAGGACATGGTGTACCTGTTCATACATGAAAAGATCTAATGGATATATATTTTTAGTAGTTTTATTAGACTTTTCAAGTGATTTAGTAGTTTTAGTGCCAAAAAAGCCTATTTTGAGGTTATTCATATAGTTATTCCAAGTGAAATTAATATTAATGAATTTTTAGGACCTTATTTGTTCATGAAAAAGTCAAATATATGATTTTTAATGAGTTTCATGTGTCATAATGAAGAAAACCAACTTAACTCCCATATCAACCTCCTTGGCAGCTTTAAGAAGGCCATCAATTTTTACTCAATACAATTAGGAGAGAGAGAGTTAGGTTCAAATATATTTAAAAATGATAAATAATGTAATTAAATTAAAGTTAGTGGCATTGGTTTTTAGATTCATCTCCCCATCTTTATGAACAATCGTTAAGAGTGTAAGGGGGTCATTATGTCCCAGTCATACAAATAGGGTTCAAATTTGTCTCCATTTCTTCACTTCAGGGATTGATGGAGAAAAATTGTTATAGGGGGATGATTTAAGTGTAAAATAGGAAAATTTTAATGATAGAATCATTATCTACTTTATATTGATAAGGAGTCTTTTGATAAAAATTTGGTTGTCTATCTTGGCTTGAGTTTTTGTAGTTTTTCAAGCATGTTGATATATTAATCAAAGGCATTCATATTCAAAGGTTTATTAAGTCAATGTTTTAGGTATAATATACCTACTTAATCTAAGAAAAAATTTCTAGGTACCTTCATGATTGTAGGGTCTTGATGGTCTTAAGACTATGCTCCTTGAGCTCAAAATCTTTCTTGTAGACATGATGAGTAGGATAAAAGGACATAATGGAAAATGATAGGAGATATGAGGACTCATGATTATGAAGAGGTTAATTTTTAGGTCATGATGTTATTTTATAGTTCTCATAGGGTCTTCAAGATGATTATAGACACTCTTGGGAGCAAGAAGTCCATTTTAAGCCTCAAATGCTTAAAGAACATAGTCAAGATTGTGTATGACTATAATCCCAACTTGAGAGACCTCTAAAAGACTATGTGTTGCTCAAAATGTGTTATGAAGGTGTTATTGGAGTTTTAATGGGTGTTATAGCATGATATAAGGTGATGATAATGAGCTAAAGGTTACCAAGGCCCATTAAAACCATATAAGGAAACCTCTTAAAACATTATTTAGTAGAGTTTAAGGTAAGTTAGTAGTTTTTAAGGTAAATACCATATTTTTATTTCCATATTTATTAGCCCCTATAGTAATTATTCAATTGGATATAAGGGTAAGTTTGGGTCAATAATTATTTTGGGCATCATATTTGTAAATTGTCAACCATGTCACCTATTCTTCTTCTATCCATACAGAGGTCAAAAAGTGCCAAAATAGACACCTACAACAGTTGTCAATTTGAAGCTATGTTTTCAAGAAAGAACCATGTTTAAAAATTAAGGTGATGTATTTGTTTTAAAGTATAAGAGTTATAATGATATCAATGTTTATAACCTTTGCATATTGGGAGAAATAGGGTAAGTGGAATGACTAATATACACCTACAACCAACTTGTAGGCTTAACAAGAACTCTAAGATCAATAACAAAAGTATGAGACATAAAGGTATGGTTGAAGGTATTAGTTTATTTTTCATTTATTTCATGGTGGAATTTGATATAAGCTCATGAAGAACCTTTCAAATGAAAAATATTCTCTTAAGTGTCTATAGTAAGCCATATACACCTAAAATCAATAAGCAGAAACACAGTCAACTGTGTGTTAGTAAGTATGAGGGAGAATGAGTAGCGAAAGGAGAGGTTTGAAGAGTTTTTAATAATTTAAAAAGATGATAAGGGATTTTAATACATATAAATTTTACCTAATCAAGGTTTTTATTACTTCTAGTTATCCATATACACCTACAGGAAACACAAACTAGATGCCTATAACCATTTTAAAAATTACATGCAGTCCTTGAAAATGATGAGAACATGGACAAGGGTTATAAATGAGATGATAGGAGTGTTATAAATGAATTTAAATATATTTGATATTAAGTATGAATGGATTCAATTTCATTGAAAGTGTCTTTGAAGGGTAAAACATAGTCAACATACATAGTCTATTAGACACCATCTCTTGAGACCTATAGGCCTACCCTATACCAAAATGAGGAGAGTGTATCACTCACCAAGATTTGAATGAATAAAAATGGGGAGGGAATGTTTATAACTTAAAATTAGACCTTTATAAAGTTTTGATCCAGTGTTGGAGGAGGAAACTTAGTTTATAGACCCTTAGGGTCAATAAGCCCAATGTGCTTAAAAACCCTCAATGGTAGATTTAAATGTTTTAAACCTATTTGAGAGGTCAATACCTATATTAAATAATGTTTAATAAATTTAATAAATCACTTAAGACATGTTTAAAAGCTTATTTTGATGATAAAATGGATTTTGAGGTCCTATGACCCTAAGAACCTTAGCCTTTTCCACACACAGTCACTAACCTGAGTGGTAGTTTTAGAGCTATTAGAACTTGTTACAGAGGTTGTATGGAAACTTAAAATTATGTGAGATATTGGAGGAGGTATTATTATTAAATCTCATGACACTAGTTTAGTCTTTGTATCTCACAACTTCATGAACAATCAGTTAGAATACATAGAACCCTATTTTGCTTGAAAATGAGCTTGAAGTGGTCAGTCGTTTGCTAATATATTGCATGAAGTTTTTCATGGGAACTCAAAATCATATGATATGTTATAATGGTTCCCATGACACAAATTATTGTCATTATTTTTTAGAAAGGACCCTTGTCCTTTTATGAACCATTGTTAAAAACAAAAACCTCCTAAAACCCTCCTAAAACTCTTTAATTGACATGATTGGAGAGATATGCCTCTTAATTCCATTAAATGAAATATTTTGACTTCTAAGTGATAATTATAATATTATAAAATATCTTTATCTATTTTTTTAGGTATTTGTTCATAGGTGCAAGTACAATACCATATGATACAAGGTAAATAGGTAGTTTTTAGCCTATTTATGAAGGTATAGATAGTGGAGATACAACCAAATTTTTTAAATATGTTTATGTTAACTTAATATAGGTTTAATTATCATAAAATTTAGTATAAATTTCTGTCAAAGAGTTACACAGCTCTTGTAAGTTGGCTGCTAGCTCAACAAGTGTGAAGAACTCAGTTTTGCAAACCAAAAACTAATGATGAAGGATTGAAAGTGCCATGAAAGACTTAAATATAAATATGTGAGTTGTGTAAGGGTCTTAAAATTCTTATAAGGTCATATTAAATCATAAAAACATGCAAATTTATTGAAAAACCTCTCAAATTGCCCCTCAAGCACATAAAGACGTCTAGGCTTGCAAATGACTATTTCATGATTTGCCCATATACATAACTTTTCAAGACATTAAATTTATCATGGAAGATGGAATTAGGATAGGTAAAGTGAATCAAACACTTTTGGATAGTTCCACATTTGTGGGTGGTCATTTGGGTCAAATTTCTCCTTTCAGGCCTAGGAGGCTTAATTAAGCCTAATTAGAGAGATAAATGATATAAAATGAGTACTTAAACTTGGATTTGGAACATTAAATTTTGTATGAAAATTTAAGGGGATAGAGGGTACTAATAAATGTGATCATTTTTCTAAGGTGATCTATAATTTATTCTATATAAGGAGATTTACTAGTTTTTAGGGCTACAAGGAATGAGTGAAAAAACATGCTATAGGAGAAAAATTGCATCTTTTGGGCTACTTGATGGTTCAAAATTCCTTGTTTTAGGTATAAATTCATGTTTATAATATTTAAATGGAGGGAATTTTCCTTTGTCAAACCAAAACCTAATTTTCTCTCTCCCACACCTCTGTTCATGTAAATGAGTTAAATGATCAAAGTAAAAAGTTGATGCATTAAAACATTTACAAAGTATTTATTGATGTTTAACTCTCCTTAGTACATACACTCAAGTATTAAAAAGTAAATTTCAATTGGGATAAGGTTTCAAAGGTCTCTAAGACTCCTAACTAAACCCTCTCTCCTTCATATGCCTATCATGTTGAAGGAGTCAAAATAGCATCAATGAGATTTTAATAGCCCAAGTAAGGTGGAGAGACTTCATTAATTTCTTATAATAATATTTCAATGAATAATTAAAGTCCTATTTTCAAGGAGGAGGACTATTTCTTCAATACAAACATATGAGTTAGTATATAAGAAATCAAATAAGGATATTGTAAACACCAAAAATCCACACACTATGATTTTGAATGTCAAAAACACCCTTGGACCATTTAAGACCCCTCCTTGGGACCAATTTCAACCCTTTACCACTAATCAGGCCCAACCATAGTCAGTTTACCCAACTAGCTCAACATAGCTTTTACCCACCTTTTCACCTTCACCCTTGATTGTCAATGGTCAAGATGACCACCGATGAACACCTTGACCATCAATGGTCAAGGTGCACCTCCTTAACCAAAAACATGCAAACCACCCACTTTGATTTTTTAAATATAAGTTGTCTAAATCTTATTGTGAGTGATTACATGGATAATTTATAATTAGACAACCTAGTTGAACCTTCACTTCTACCTCTTACTTTTGCTTATAAGAAGAGGAGCTAAGAGGTGAAATCCATCTATAATTGTTATCAAGATCTTGCACATTCTAGGAATTTATTTATTACCAGTCAATCACCATCAAAAATCCAATATTCATATCAGAGAGCCAACTTGTCATTATCTTTTCATTGAGTTCCCAGGTACCATTACTTTATTGGAAACAAGCTAGATTCCATCAACAGATCAACTACCTCAACCATCACCCAATCAAAATTTGGTAAGATAAGTACTTGTTTATAAACATTCATTTACTTTATTTCCATTTTGAAATCAACCCAGGTCTTATCCACCTCTTGGAATCCATTTTATGGATCTCATAAATTAACCTTTTTACCAACCTCGATCTTCACATAATAACTGTCAATGGTTGACTCAACTGCTAATGGTCACCTTAACCACTGATAGTCAACCCAACCATCGATGGTCACTATGGTAGTGAAAAATATCAAGTTAATTTCACGTACCTATACTAATCAAAACTGATTTTTTGTGTTCTTGCTTATTCACAGACCCTTATCTAATTTTCTAAAGTAGACCATTATACCCTAGCACTAGTGTTAATTAGTATATCATTAATCTAATCATTTTTAGCATATTTATTAGCAAGCACTCTTGTATTTAATTTTATTACCTTTGATTTATTGATGCAAGTACCTTATATTATATTTTGTGAACTTAATTTTTTAAAATGTGTGGATTGATATCCCCTAAAGAAGCAATTACTTTTAGGATATAACTATCACTAGGCAATCCACTCAACTATCTATCTAATAAACAAGTTTGCTTTAGTGATTTATTATCTATAGGTCATCCTCCCAAGATAAAGAAGAGTTCTTTGTAATCTTATGATTCTAATGTGTGCACAATCATAAAAAGTTTTCCAACCATACCCATACTTAGTTTCTTATTTTACCTTTCTAATAATAATAAAAAATCCACTGAAACATTCAAGCATGCCCAATGGGACCCTTGTGTCTCTACGTGGCTTCTTATTTTTTTTCAATCTCTCTTTATTCTATGCTCATTAATGAAATAAGAAATTTCTTTTGGGCTTAAAACTAAGTGAATACAATGATTACTTGAAAGTTTAGTTCACATAGCTTAACTTAAAGGTAAATTAATCTATCGTATCTTCACTCTTTGTTGCACACACCTAACTGGACCACTTTTATCAATTAAACATCAAATGTACTTGAGACAAGGCCCAACTAGGATTTCATCAGCTAGAGATTACCTTACCCTTTTTGATGATCCTACTTGGAGGTCATTACCAAGGGGAGGACCAACTCATCTCTTTGGTTGAGTATAATCTTTGAATATCAATATATATTAGCTAAGCACATGACACCCTTATCACTATAGTGTGTGAAGTGAGGGGGTATGACCCAATACCAAGCCACATATTGATTCCAATATATATTCTCTTTAAACACCTAAATATAACCCAAATCCAACCTTAGACTTCTTTTTTAGTTCCTGATCTACAAACCAATTTTAATAACACATCTTCTTAATGCATAATCTAAAAGTGAGATTAATTAAAACTCTAGGGTTTAACACATCTTTTAGAGTGTGATTTGATTTCTTTTATCTTTTCTTGTCTTCTCTTTTTTTGAGTAGTAAGGCTATTTTTGCTTTTTATATCTCTTATCTCATATGGTTCTCACTCACCAACAATAAAGAGACCTTATGGAGAAAAACCCATCACCAAGCCAACCTATCTCTTCTACCTCTTCATCCATGGACTACATTTTTGAACCAATATACTCTCCTCACTCATAAAGAAGTCCTAACTTCCCTTGAGAGGTTCCTCAAGAAGATGCAAAATTTTCCACTTTCTTAGATAACAATCTAATGGCCTTGCAACATTATCTTACAACCATGTCTTACCATATCTTGACTTTGGCTCTATCTATAGATCCACCTTATGGTATTCCTCCCCATCTCATGGGGAGTACCTTAATTTCTATGGTTAATACCTAATCGTTGACTACCCAATCTTCCTTATCAACCAACAACCCCTTTAAGACTACCATTGAAAGCCAACCAACTCAAAATACCATTGCCCTTATACCTTATACTCCTACCAACCTCTCCTCCATAATAGGAGTGTCTACATCTAGCACTACCAACCTTCCCTTAACCACTCCCAACCCATCAACCACTACTCAAATTCAAAACCTTGTGGTGTCCATACCTTCTACCCTGCCACCAATTAACATAAGGGTCACCACCCTTCCATCGATCACTAACCCAACTATTGCTCCTATCCAACAAGCATCCCTTGGACCAACCTTTGGCTACATCCCTAATATACAAGGGCATGTACCCACTACCCAAATACCTACCTATACCTATCCTTATGTATCCTCTACCCAACCTTTGACATCCACTTACCCATATGTGGTAGCCTCCTAAACTTCTACCCATTACTAGCATGTCTCCTAACCACCAAAATAATATACATCTTATAACCTTTTGGGTGCACAACCCCAATCTGACTTGATGAATATACTTATGGACAAGATGACCAACATAGATTCATCTATTTTGGGTGTCATAACATATTATTGTATGACCAAATATGCAATGATCCCATCCATCCATCTGTACCTATTAGGCCATATCCTCCCTAATGGGAGCTTCTCAAGTTCTCTAAATTTCAAAGGAGAATCCCCAACAACACCTTAGGTAATTTAGACATGTTTTCTATCTCATAACCTAAAATGATACCCTTCTCCTCCACACCTTCCCCATGTCTTTAGCTAGTCTGACATTGGATTGGTATAGTGCCATACCTAAGCACTCCCTTTTCTCTTTCACCTGACTAGATCAAACCTTCTTAGATCACTTTTTGGTCAATATCTCTAAAAAAGTTTATATCACTAACCTCTACTCTATCTGATAGTTTAAGGATGAATCCATTTCCAATTTTGTGGCTCATTAGAGGAGTCTTATTAATTAAATTTCCTTTTCCTTACCTCAACTTGAACTCATAGAGATCTTTTCTTAGGCATGTGCTAATCATATCTCCTCCACACTATGTGTCCAAAGCTTCTGAACCTTTAATTAATATTTTACCATGGCACGTAAGTTAAGGAATTGAGCCATTGATGAAGGAAAGATAAAGATCAAAAACAAAAACTCAACCTACAAAACCAATGAGGCTTTTTCCTCCAAGTCAAGCAACCAACCCAATACCAACACCAAAAACAAGGGAACCATAAATGTAATTATCCTTAAAGCCACTCTTCTACCTTCTATGAACCAATCAAATTCCCCCAGTTCCTTAAAGCAAAACCCAATGAACCAAAACTAGAACAACCAAAAGAAATTCACTCCACTTAGAGAATCCTATGATGCCATCTTGGAGAAGTTATTGAAAGCAAACATAATTCAATTTCCTCCTATCAAGCCACCCTAACAACTTGACTCTTCTCATCCTATACCTAGTTGGTACAATGAGAATGATATGTGTGCATTTCATAGAATAATAAGATATGATATCAGTAGGTATAACACCTTTAAGAGTATTATCAAATATCTCATTTACAAGGGGGAGCTTATATTGGATAACCCCAATGCACCATCAAACCAAGACCTTGATATATTTAGGAAATGTTTCCTAAACCATGCTCCTACCAAGAATGAGAACAACTATGTTGAGTGCTCTCATGATACCTATATAGTTAACATAGTCCTTAATACACTCATTATCGAATCATATAGTATCCAATATTCTGAATCTCCATCATATATTGAGATAATGGACTCATCTTCCCTTCCTTTAGATACTCAAACTAATTAAATACCATCCTCTCTCCCTTCACTTATTGAGGTAGTGGAAATAATAGCCATCCTTTTAGCCAATATATTAGAATAACTAACCATCTCCACCCTATCTTCACCTTTAGCTACCAAGCAAACCATTCCCCCTTTGAAGATCATTCCCAAGGAGGAAACCCCCATGTATACTCCTCCCATAGAGGAATGACATATATCAACCCCTCATCCTTTGGTTAAATAAAAGGACAAGGTTACCATCCTTGTGACTCCACCTAAGGGCCTATCTTTCAGGTCCACTATTCAAGGAATCAAACCAACCTATAAACCTTTATCTAAGATAGTGCATAAATTAGAATTTATTACTGGTCTTGACATGGATAAAGCCACCTTTTGAAATAAATTAGGCCTTATTTATATTACCTAACTGAAACCTCCAAACCTTTCTTGATTAGACCAACCTACTACTTCCATTGACTAACCTCTTACCATATCTACCCAAACAACCAAACCCTCTAACCAAATAAATAAAACCTCCACCAAATCAACCAAACTTCAACCAATTAAGCCAACCAAGACCCAAGTATCCAATCCCTCTCTTATCATCCCAACTAGGTCTACCAAGAATCTTGGTGTCCTCCCTACACTGAGCCTTAGTCACTCATCTATGAAAGTGGACCTAACCCCCTCAATCCCACCAACCAAATGTCAGAACAAATCAATAAAAGAGGCAAAACCACACCAAGGCTATAAGGCCTAAATTTTTCCTTCCTCAAAATTTCCCTCTATTAAGGGGCCTCATCCATTTACCTTGAGAAATAAGATAGTTACCTCTACCAAAACTTCACCACCTCTTTTTGTGATACCTTTGTAGTTACTCTCTGATGCACCTCTTTTCACCACACTAATAATACCTAAGCTACATACCTTAAAATATTACACCTCTAGCTCATTAACCTCTTTGCCTAAACTGAGGTTACCAACCAAACACACCACCCTACCCAAAAAAAAACCACCAAACCTATTTCCAAGTAACTTATTACTTCACCACAAAAGCAAAGACCACTAGACCTTTACCATCTTTATCTAGATCCTATTCAATGATTCTCCATAGGTTATTACAAACCTCTTGTTTAACCTTATCTCCCATCATACCTTTTGACCATATATATTCTAAACCTATCTGGTATAATGAACACCATATGTGTTCCTATCATAGGACACCTAACCATGATATGGAGAACTATAAATCTCTCCAAACCATCATCCACTAGCTTTATGATGAGGACAATTTTTTAATAGATGAAGATCTTATAAGTGCCATACCAATCCAACAACCCACCATACCTAACCAACACTTATCAACTCCTCTATGCTCACCTCAAAGTGAATATGAATCTAACAAATCCTCCATCTCAACCTCTTTTTTATCCATACTATCAACATGGCCACCAGATCATAACAAAAAGATAAGAGAAAGGATAAGGTGTCCATTCCTTAGACATACCCCTATTTAAAATCCTAACCAACCTTCACCCAACCATCTCCATCTTCCACAAAACCCAAGGTGTCTATCTTAGGTGCCTCCTAATCTAACCCCTCAAAATCCATTAAGAGAGTTATCTTCAAGAAACTTCACCAAACCCTGATGAAGATGAGCTTGTATGAGTTGATCTCTACCTCTCCCCATCACCACCAATCACTAATATAGGATTTTTAATACATTTAGGTCCAACCTAAGGATCCCTAACCTGTAGTCACCTTTGTTAGTGCCCTTCAAATTTCCAACCTTGTTACCTTCAAGGATACAAAAATACCCTTCACCCATCTTAAGGACCCAGATCTACCTCCCTTTATCATTGCCTACATCAACCAAACCTATATAAAATAGGTCATGATTGATGGATTATCATATCCTCTCACACCTACAACCAACTTAACTTGCTGGACAATGTTATGTCCAAATATTTGGCCATCCTTCATTCCTTTAATGACACCATGGCCACTACCTTGGGAATTGTCATCCTTCACATATGTTTAGGACCCCACACACTCCCCATAATTTTATAGGTTTTAGAAGATGAATTAAAATACAACATATTGTTAGGATGAATTTGGATTTACTCCATGGGTTATGTTCCCTTTACCCTCTACCATTATATTAAGTTTGAACATGAAGGCTAGGTCATCACCATCTAAGCTAACCCATGTCCTTTCTTAACATACACCATGACCTATCACCCCAATTATTTCCTTATATCCCATCTAATATACCCTTAACAACTAAAAATAAACCTCCAACCACCAAAGTAGATATCATATCCCCTTCCATTGATGAGGCATCAACTAGTTCCTCTATACCTTCACATAAAATCCTTATCATAGACCCTTTAGAATCTATGTTCCATCATCTTTCACTAGGGGAGTACCACATTTTAGCACTTGATGCTTTCCCTACTCCTCATAAGTATGATCAAATTAAAAAACTAGGATATGACCCCAATTTTGAAAATATCATTCCATTTGGACCTCCCCACTATCAGACCCATTTTGTTTATGGGGGAATCAATAAATACCTCAATGCTCCTACCACCTCTATACTTCCTTGACCATTCACTTTTGGTTTATCTTACCTAGATAAACTAAACTTTTCCAACACATACCTTCATTGATGTGCTTGGAAATACTTTGGTCTTGGATGATATGAACATGGCCCACATGAATTGGTCACCATCAAGACCAAAAATCCACATGAGAAGCATGAACTTGGTTTTATCTTGCCTAATAATAAGAAAGCTAAAAAACCCACTACTAACATTTTTGAAGAGGATATCCCTTCTTCATCAACCTCACCTCTACTTGCATGTGAGGATGATGACATCATACCACCTAAATTTTTTTCATCAACATGATCAACCTTGGACCCCTAAATTATCAGGAGGGGAAAACCATAACCATATCTTTGACCCATATTGAGATGATAGGAGAAGACTCTCCTACAATTAACACTATTTAGTGTCAAGGTGATGATTCTATTCTAACCTATCTTGGTACCCCAGATTCTTCAATCCACAAATCCCTTCTTCATGAGTCTTTGACCATGTTGAATGAATCCACCATGGATATCAACTTGGGTACTCTAAAATTTTTGCATTGTCAAAATTAGCTAATCATTGAATACTGAGGAACTTTGGGACTTCTCATCCTTTCTATAAGACCACAACATAGCCTTTGCCTAGTCTTATAGTGATATGCCTAAAATTGACCCTGCCATTGTCACCCATAACATAGTCACTCACCATGATGCCAAACCTATCAAACAAAAGATCTAATGCATGAATCCTTGTATATCCCTTCTCATCAAAGAAGAGCATAACACCTTTTATCTATAAACTTTATTCAACACATTGACTACCCCCAATGGGTCTCAAATATGGTATGCATTTGTGTGGAATTTCATGATCTCAACCTTGCTTTCCCCAAAGATGAATTTTCCTTATCTAACATTAATTAACTTGTTGATATTACATCTATCCATGAGATGTTATCTATTATAGATGGGTTCTTGAGTTACAATTAGATCCTAATTTCACCTGAAGATCAATATAAAATTACCTTTACCACCCCTTAGGGAACCTTTTGCTATATAGTCATGCCTTTTGGGCTAAAGAACACTGGTTCAACCTACCAATGGGCCATGACTTATATCTTCCATGACCTTATCCATAAGACTATAGAGGACTATGTGGTTGACCTTATAAGAAAATACAAACTCCAAAAATATCACTTAACCATTCTTAATATCATCTTTGAGTGACTTATTTATAACGGTGTCTGCCTTAACCCCAAGAAGTGTATTTTTAGGGTCTTATCAAGAAATATTATTGGATTTATTGTCTCCCTTTGTAGAATTTAAGTCAATCCCATTAAAATCAAATCCATTTTAGACATGCTTCTCCCAACCAACCTTAAGTAGCTTTTTAGCTTGTAGGGGAAACTACAATCCATTTATCATTTTATTTCCCAGCTTTTGGATCGGTACCAACCTTTCCACCACCTTTTGAAGAAGGATGTATCTTTCAAGTAGAATAGTTATTGTCAAAAGGAATTTGATTCTCTCAAAGAATACCTCATATCTCCACCTATCCTCACCCCTCCTAAGGATGACCAACCTTTCTAACTATATATCTCTATCACTAATTGTTCCCTAAGGGCAATGCTAGCTCATCAAAATGAACAACATAAAGAGAAAGTTGATGAGGCCACCAATTACTTCATTTTATAGCCTCATCCATACCTAGTATATATCTTTTTCTATGTGAATATACATGAATTTATGATTTTGTGTGTGTGTGTGTGTGTGTGTGTGTGTGTGTGTGTGTGTGTGTGTGTGTGTGTGTGTGTGTGTGTGTGTGTGTGTGTGTGTGTGTGTGTGTGTGTGTGTCTGTCTGTGTGTGTGTGTGTGTGTCTATATATATATATATATATGTTATGTTATAAATTAATGATGCTTTTTATTTGATTAGATTATACTTCTATAACTTTGTTTAACAAAAAATTGAAGGGTAACATAAGGCTACATGAATCTTGTTTGGACATAACACTTATAGCTAATCCCAAAATAATTTTTAGATTCTACCTATAGGTTACTCATAGCCACTACTAGTTTCCACCTGCAAGTTGCCTATAACAATTATTGGCTTCCACCTATAGGTTGCCCGTAGCCACTATTAGTTTACACTTATAGGTTATCCATAAAAACTATTGGTTTCCACTTATAGGTTGCCTATATCAACTACTAAATTCCACCTATAGGTTAGCCATAGTAATTGTAGGTTACTTGAAATAACTATAGGCTTTCACCTATAGGTAGCTTGTAGCCACTATGCAAAACATAACTATTATGGTGATAAGATCTTAAAGGCACATCTAGATATATTACAAACCAAGTGGATGATTGAAGAGGATCCTCTATATTTATTGTATGAACTCCCCACATACAAATAATCTTAGATGTGCTACCAAAGATAAGAAGGACAAGGATAATGGAAAGGAGATCAAAAGAAGTAAAAAAACAAAACAATATACATTGTCCTTAACCTAGTCAGGACTAAAACAAGTAAATTTAGTTACTAACCACCTGAAGGTTGACTGGGGTAGTTCCTAAAGTATTTAAACTTTCTCTAGTTTGGTGTTTTTGGTTAACCTAATAAACTACCTTTTGTATTTAATGGTAGAACCTAGATTAGATTAGGAGTTGGATAGATGATAATAGAGTAGTAAAATTGTAGAAGTCATTAAATTCTAAATATTTTAATCTTCTATAGTAATTTTAATTACTACAGATCTAAGTAATGAGAAGGTTGATTTTGTAAGAATCTTTTACAAGTCTCTTAGAGAAGGATTGGAACTCAGTTTTGAATGAGGAAGGCCCCCCATCGAAAGAAGTTATAGTGAATATCTTGATCCTCTTTAGTTTAAGTGTGTTTTAAGTTAATTTCATTATTAGTTTGATTATATAAATTGTGATGCATGTGTGATTCATAAGTGTGAATTATTTTTATATTTCTATAATAATAGTTTCATAGTATAACTATCTAGTGAATTCAATATAAGTTCATTATACTACAACTAGTAAATCAAGTTAATATATGAATCAATAATAAATATATAGTGTTGACATCATTGAAAAGCATATGTACCTTGGGTTGATAATTAATGTTAATCAGACTTAATAATCTAGCAATTAACTGGGTAATAAGTCTACACAACATTTTAGCACTATTGCTAGGGAGGGTATCAATTATTATTTTTTAGATAAATTACTGATTTTCAAGAGTGATTAATCCACTATCCTACCCAGATGGGCAAATCAAGTGAGGACACTATGGTGTCTTATACTAGATATCTAAGTTCCTAAATCTTGATGGTGCATAACATTTTTAATGCACTATCCTACCCAGTTGGGCAAGTCGAGTGAGGACACTATGGTGTCTTATGAAAAATGTCTAAGTTCTTGGATGTTGATGGTATACAAATTTAAATGCCTCTTTTTAAACTTTTGATTTACTTAGTTAATGGTTTTCTTTAGAATTTACTTTCTTGCAAGAATGATTTACTTTCCACAAAGTGTGCCTTTCATTTTTTGCTTTCATTTCCTACTTTTTAGGGTAATTTTCCTGCTTTCATTTCCTACTTTCTAGAGTAATTTACCCACTTTTAGTAGATAAATTTAATAATTTATATAACTAAAATTTAAATTATAGTCATTTTGATTTTTTCACTCCTTTATTTCTTCACATTTTATTTTTTTTACTTATTTTAAACAACCCCCTAGAACACATGAAAAACATACTAACCCTATGTAGGAAGGGAAAGGATAGTTGAAGGAGTGGCACAATATTTATGTAGAGAGAAAGAGATTATCACGTTAGATTCCTCCCAAACAAGACACAAGTTGCTATTGGGAAAGAACCAAAAATACTTGCAACAACTAAGAATCCTATTGAAAAATACATCATAAGCTAGAAGGATCTTGAAGAAGGGAACACTACAAATCAAAAGGGGAAACTTGTAGAAGAAGTACTATTGGATTTTAAAAAGGAAATAGAAGTGAAGGAAGCATTAGATGAGTTGGTAAGAAGAAATGAAGGAGAAGAACTACATGAACTAGACACTCTAGAAAGTAACATCAGAATAACATTTTAGTAAGGCTTTCTTGATCAAATAAAAGAAGACTTAGGAGAATCTTCAAACCTTTCATCTAATAAAAAGACTATAGATCAATAGATAAATGTTTGTTATCATGATTGATATAAAATTTGAAGAAGTGATCTTGAGTACCTTTGGTATTCATATCACAAGAAAAGCCATCACAAACAAAGAAGGAGACTTTATGGATGACAATAAGACTCTAGACATAGTTACTCTTGAATTTCCTATTCTAGATGTAATATGCATAACACAAATGAAAAATATTCCACCCTTAGCCTTACCTAATTTTAGATGTAGCTTTGAGCACCTATTATTTGGATTGTAAGAAGAAAAAAATAGATTGTAGGTGTCATGAGGTTTAGGCTAAAGTAGCTAGCATCACAGTTCAAGAACCAGAAATAGTAGAGATACACACTATAAGAGGAGATGGGGACTAAGTTTTCTATATTTCACAAAGAAATCCATGGTTTCAATGACCATCTTATCTAGGTATAGGACAAAATCCACTTTTTTTAAATTCTACCTCCCTTAATTCATAATTTGTAAATACTACTCCCAACTAGACTAGTCTAAAATGCCCCACCTCTTAATTCTAGCTAAAAGTCACCTTAGACAAACTACCTCACCACCTCCTGGAAACCTCTAAAAAATATATCCCCACTTTGGATACAAGCTTGGAAACCACCACGAGGCCCACCCTTCACAAACTAGTGGCAGCAAATCTAGAGACCCAATCAGCCCTGGGGAAACCATCAAGGAGGATTCTCTCCATAAAAACAATAAAAACATCCTACTCTAATGACTAATATACAAACTACACCTAATATTAATCAAATACCTACCAACCCATGTAGAAACCTAAAAATAAGTTGGTTTAACCAACATTCAAGACTGAACCTATCTACTACCTGGCATATATGATAAACATCAATGAAGTTCACCTATGTTTAGGGAAAGTTATACCACCCCCAACCCCACCCATAATAATGGACCCATATCAAGAAACTCCATAAGATCATGATAACCCACATTTACCACTATAATAAATCTATGAAATAGCAAATAAATCTGTTAATGAAATAACCCCACTATTTCTAGAACATCTTAGCCTTTAATGCCATGCAATTGAGCCTAAATTTGATTTCATAAGACAACTCAAGAATCTCTGTGTTAAAATTCCTCTCTTTTAGGACATAAAGGATGTGCCCATATATTCTAAAGTTATTAAAGACTTATGTCTATGTAAATTTAGAAGGAAGAAGAAGGATCCCAATATAGTGCATGTGATTGGCTAGCTGGTAGACATTATACTAGAAAACACCTTGCCAAGAAAATATTTAGATCTAGAATGCCCAGTAGTAATAGTCTAGATCCATGACCAGTAGCTATCTAATACATTTATAGACCTAGGGGCTATAGTAAATGTAATGAAAACTAAAACCATGAACAAACTATAATTGATAAATATTTGTCCCACATCTATAATGCTACAAATGGATGACAAGTCTACAGTCAGACCAAAAGGAGTAATTGAAGATCTTATCATTACTGTATATTCTTAAGGGTATCCTAAAAATTTCATTATGATAAAACCAAAGTCTAATTTAGGTGGATACCCTCTTATCTTAGGATGGCCTTGGCTTGTCATAATTGATTTCTTAATCAACTACAAATTAGGGAACATGTTGATATCCAATAGTAACCACACTAAGGGTTGGTCTTGTATCCTCCAACACAACCAACCTTGACACCAGAGCATACATTATGGGATAAAGAAGATGAGGTAAACCAACCTCCTTGGATTCCTATATTCACCATATACCATGCATGCACCTTTGCTAATCAAGAGGAAGATACAATTCTCTCCAATATTCTTCAACATAATTACCAAACTCATTTTGTAGATCTCAACCACTTGTAATGTGTTGAGTGCCCATTTTCTAGCCTCTGGGAAGAGGATAATTTTGATACATTTGTACATGAAATATTCTACCAGATTCTACTTCACAGCAATAACCAAAATAGATCCATTAGTAATATAAAAATGATGAATGAAATCTCATGGGAAATTAAAATCTCTCCAAGAAAAACATTGCTTATCAATAACAAGTTGGTGTCAAATGAGGAAAAGTGCCTAGTCAACATGTTGTATTCAAACCAACAAAATTTTACATGGGATTATGAGGATATGAAAGGAATCAGCCCAAAAACATGGACACAACATATCTATATCAAATAATATGCCAACCAATTAGATACCCATAACATAAGATGAATCCAACTCTTAGAGAAATAGTCAAAGTAAAATTGTAGAAACTTTTGATCACTGGATTTATATATCCCATCTTAGATAGCGAATGGGTTTCATCATTAGTAATTGTACCAAATAAAAATGGATAATGGTGTGTATGCATAGATTATAGGGAAATTAATACAATAACTAGAAATGATCACTTTCTTCTACCCTTCATTGATCAGGTGTTGAATACCCTAGAAATAAATAAATATTTTGCCTTTCTAGATGGATTCAGTGGCTACAACTAGATTAGAATTACTCTTAAGGACTAGGAGAAGATCATCTTCACTTATCCCTGGGGTACTTATGCTTATGTTGTATTACCTTTTGGGCTATGTAATGCTTCTACAATATTCTAGAGGGTTGTCTTGAGTATCTTTATAGATATGGTCAATGAATGTGTATAAATCTATATGGATGACTTCACTATTTATGGAGAAATATTTGATGAGTGCCTAAAAAAACCTAGAGAAAGTGCTACAATGTTTTTAGGAGCAGCATTTATCTTTAAGTCACAAGAAATGCTACATGCTTATCATAGAAGGCATTTTCTTAGACCACCATTTATCTACTAAAGGAATTAATGTTGACCCTAAAAATATCATCATCATAAAAAACCTTCCTACTCCTCAGAAACAAAAAGATGTCAAGAGTTTTTTAGAACATGCTAGTTACTATAGGAGATTTATCAACAATTTCAAAAAAGTAGTAGTACCATTATTCACTCTCCTGACTAAAGATGTTGAATTCATATGGACTCTTGCTTGTGATATAACCTTCAAATAATTAAAGGAATTATTAACCACCTCCCCTATTCAGTGTGGTCCTAATTAGAAGATTTTTTTCCATATTCACATAGACACTTTAGATACTACCCTAAGAGCTATGTTAATCAAAAAAAAGAAGCACTAAATTATGTTATATATTTTGTAAGCAAGAACCTATAGGTAGCATAATTAAATTATACAATTACTGAAAAAATTCTTGGCAGTAGTCTATGCTATCAACAATTTCCATGAATACATAACAAGATATCAAGTCTTTGTTTATACATACCATACAACCATTAGGTACCTTATGAACAAACTAGTTATCTTAGGTAGAGTGATAAGATGGCTGCTCTTATTATAATAATCTAATCTAACTATTGTAGATAAGCTTGGTAAGGACAATGTCATAGCTGACTTTTTATCATGACTACAATCCCTTTAAAAAGATATCATAGTGGATGACTCATTTTTAGATGAGAACCTATTATCCCTCACCATTAACACACCTTAGTATGCTGATATTGTTAACTACCTTGTAATAGGGTTACTTCCACAACACTTCCTCCCTAAACAAAAAAATCTTTAATTCAGAAAAGTGGTAGGTATTTATGGCTATTTGAATTCCTTTTCTAGACTAGGCCTGACGCTATCATTAAAAGATGTCTCAAAGAAGATGAATTTCTAGATATCCTCAAAGTCTACCATGATGAACCTTATGGAGGGAACTTTGTAACCAAGCATACAACAATAAAAATATTGAATATAGGTTATTATTGTCCCTCACTCCATAAAGATGCAATAAGGTATACTTCTCATTGTGATATATTTTAGCATATGGAGAGACCCATACGTTCAGATGAGATGCCTTTACAACCTCAAATAGTGCTTGAACCATTTAAAAAATGGGGCCTAGACTTTGTAAGACATTTTGATCCAAAATACAAAAATAAATAGTACATCCTTGTATGTAATGACTCTGTCACAAAATGGGTGGAAGTAAATGCTCTTACACATGCCAAGTATGAGAAGGTGGAAAATTTCCTCTATGAAGAAATATTCAAAAGATATGGTGTGTCACAAGAAATAGTCACTAATCTTGGACCCCAATTCACTTCTAGTTTAATTAATATCTTGGTCCAAAAATATGAGATTAAGAATAAGAAATCAACTCCATATCATCCACAGTCTAAAAAATAGGTGGACGTTACTAATAGGAAATTAGAAATATTTTGACCAAGATTGTTAGTATGTATCATAAGAATTGGGAGGCTATACTTTTTGAAACTATTTGGGATTATAAAATCATGTAGAAGACCACTACAAGATTCATCCCATATGAGATGGTCTATGGGAAGAAACCTATCTTGCTAATTGAATTTGAGTACAAGACGTTATGGACAATACTAGAACCTGGGATGGATATATCTGAAGCACATAAAGAAAGGCTTATGCAACTAAATGCCTTAGATGAATACATACATCAATCATTGAAAAACATATAATTTGTATAGGAGAATTGGATTGGATGGCATGATAGGTATATTAAGGCTAGGTAATTCAATGTAGGATATTTGGCCCTTCTTTTTGATTCAAAATATAAGGATCACAAGGGTAAATTCTAAACTAGATGGCTTAATCCATTTAAAATTGAGCATGTTTATGATAATAGAGTAGTGTAAATCTGAACCATTAATCCAATAACATTCCATATACTAGTTAATGGCCATGGACTAAAGTTGTATAAAAAGCCACTCATTTAGGAGGAGTTTACCAAACACATACACACACAATTAAAAAATAGATACAATGATGTACTGAATCAATATGGTGTCTCAATAGATAAAGGGAAAAATAACCAACACATAAATGAAGAAGGAGAGGAGTAAATCCTAGCCCTCCTCTAGCATGAAGACTAAGACCTTCACTTGGTCCTTGACTAGTCACCCTCATAACTAACTTGGCAAAGCCTCAGAATAAACATTTTACTATAGACAGTAGTTAGAGTAAAAAAAACCAACAATGAAAACCCTTTTTGGGAATTTTTGGTAGTTTTTGGGTAAAAAGAATAGCGTACTGGCTACCTTGAATTATAAAATGGGCCTAAATAGAAAACCAACTTACTGGCTATTTAGGGGTAAAAACCAAAATAGAAACTAAACAATCAATCTGAGCAAAATTGTTCATCTTCCTCTAATTACCATAAGCTATTCTATAACTACTGTAGGCACCTCCCTCACCATTTTTACAAGTACCTTTGTCAACAAAGGTATTATTTTAGTTACTATGGGATATTCTCTAGCTGATGCAAGCACCTTCCCCATAACTAGATATAAATTTATAGTTGTTATGGGATCCACCTATAGTTACTATAGGTACATCATAACACCTCTCTAAGTGCATGCAAGTTAGTTATTCAAAAAATCTAAGCTATGGCCTTAGATATGGGATTTTGATCAATTTATAGAAGACACCAGATAAGCTATAGGAGGAGTGAATGAGGATTAGAGCAAAAAAGTCAAAACATTGCTTACGTATTCCCTTGAATAATAAGGTAAGAACCATAATAAAGACATACACCATCAATCTCCATTTGGAGTGTTTTAGACTAGAATTTATGGCTATAGGGACACACATGAACCAATTTTAGCTTATATTTATTTTATGGAGATGATTTCACTCTATCCATAGTGAGATCTAAGATTTTTGGGAGCATAGGTCCCAAGTTTGAAAACCTTACTATTTTCTAAAGGAAAAATTCACTAGGCACAAAATACATAAAGAGTAACATAAAACAAAGACAAATCTTCAAAAAGCTCATGTAGAGGAAGATCACACAACAATAACACTCTTAGCTACCCTCTTCTATGTTTATGCAGAACTTGACTCAGATAATACAAAGATCTATAGTAATTACCTTATGATAGGAAGACAATAATCTCTCATCCAATTACAAGACCCCTGCTCTAGTTCTATAGAGGCTATCATGATTACATTTAGGTTTATAAGGGCATCATAGAAGGATAACATCCTATGATCTCATGATTACTCAAGGGGACCACTTTAATCAAGTTATAACTACTAAGAAATCATTATATTCTGGCAACCGCTCACATGCAAAAACTCACATGTAAATTTTTTACGTAACCCTAGGCAAAATGTTAAAAATGTATGATATATATTTTGGTCATATAAAAACAATTTTTATTATTAATATAGCATATATTATATTAAAAAACATATTTAATCATTAACAAGTCATTTCTTAAGTCTTATCTCTACTCACATTCATACCCTCATCATGACCCCATCCTCTCTCTTTCTATTTTACTCATTCTACATCACTTAGGGACAAGTGACACCTCATGTGGGAAGGGGAGAATGCTATGATTAATCAATCCCATGCACTCTGAGATAGTCTATACGTGTGGATTGATCACCCATGATGACACCATATAATCAATAGGTAAAATAATCACTTTTATTATTTTCACTTACGAGTACAACCCATTCAAATAAATCCAAAGCAAGAAATTACTTTTAACCTGTAACTTGCAACCACAAATTTCCATTATTGAAAAACCTTGATTTTCTATAGGCATAAATCTTGAAGCCAAACTAATTATGTTGATAATTATCGATTGAAAGGGTCATAAAAAATCTAAACCTAGATAGAATGGGAGGGTCAATTGTGAGACAAGAACCCATAGATCATAGACAACTTTAAGGAGACCCAGCTATCTAGGTTATCTTCAATAGAGTTGGATGGACCACGTATTTTTAGAAAGTACAACATTTCTCAGAACCCCTTGATAGGTAATTTATAGGGTCTTTTACAAGAGAACAAGCTACTATACATGGCATTACATTTATAGTCACTAAAAAAATGGTAAGCTAGATAACTAGGCTACCAAGTATAGGAGAAAATTGGTGAGACAAACCCAATGGTCAAGAATTCAAATAGTAGTTCTATTATGGAGATAAAAGACTAGTACTAAAGAAAGGTGGTGTAAAGAGACTTAGCCTACATATATCCTAGAGAGAGGTAGCCTCATACATCATTAGATATATGACCTGTGAAGGAAAGTAATCTCTAATTTATACTCTCTAGTTTAAATTTTTGAATCACTTAAGGCATGATAGGACCATTAATGTTCCAAATCACCTATGAAATATTTTCAAAAATATGTCCAAAGAATACTAGAAGGGGATTGAGAAATCCCTATCTCATCATTGCCTGATATGGTTGATAACTAAACATAGAATAAATATTGTTAGTCTGACCTCAGTTGGGAATAATTTTTAAGCCTAGGAAATGGTGAACCTCATCAATAAGAGGGAAAAAATGAAGAATAATCTCCTAAATATTAGGCACAATATACTACACAATAAGGTAATACAAGCACTAGTACTGCTGGACAACCCATAGCCACTAAAGGTTCATCTGAAATTGCTACAGGTAGAAGAAAGAGAAGGAAACTAGTCCTACCTCCTGATGACATAGAGGAGGAAAATTCACTCACATAAATTGAGTAGAATATTCCTTCTCCCACTATTTCAACTATCTCCTCACCAAGGATTTATTCTTCTACCATGGCTCCTTTAGAAGAAGAGGAAGTTCTTCCATCAAATGCTACATAAGAAGAACATGTTCCAACAACCACCCCTCCTAAAATGAAGAAAACTAAAGAAAAGAAAACCTCTATATCAAAAATAAGGATACCTCATCCTATGAGATCTCAGAGAATTAAAAAATATAATATAACCCTATACTCCTCACCCATAGACACTAGTGAGGATGAAAAGGAAAAGAAAGAGCCCAGAATTTGAAAGACCTCTGATGGGTTAGAGATTGTAGAATGGTATACTAAAGAAGAATCTACCAAGGAAGAAGAATTACATTCACCTAATCCACATAGATTCATTGAGGAAGACATGGATCTCCTCAAACAAATTGGGTACATAGAATAAGAGCTGAGAATGACATACCAACCTATAGAAGAAGAAGACTTGATTGAAGAAAAGATTGTGAAAGAAGAAGTAGAATAAGAGATAGTTACTCATGACCAAAAGTTACAAACTTTAGAGAAAACTATGAAAGAAATATAGAGGCTAAGGAATGAGATAAAAGAGTTGAAAGGTAAAAGAGGCAAGAAAACACTTCTAAGGGTAGCAAAATTTATAGAACCATCTATGGAAAGAGAAAGGTTATTAGAGGAACCTATAGTAACTTCTTTGTAGGAACCTAAAACAACTTCATCTACCTTGCCCATAGATAACATCAGTGTACCCTCAAAGGCACCTACAAAATATAATGCTTTGGCTTTGGTACTTTTCTACAATAAATTTTCTCCTCCATTACCCACTACAATAACACTTATAGTATAAAAAGTAATTGATGTGGATCTTTTAGCTACCATGCCAATAGAAACTGATGACCTCCTAAATTTTCTTAAAATTTTATTTGATGATAATGAAACTTACCAAAAGGAGTTGGTACAAAGATTTAAGGTATATGTTGAAACAAGAGAACAACAAGATGACTTAAAATAAAAATTAGGAATGGCTAAAACTGGGATCAAATATTCAAAAGAAAAGATTACTAAAATGCATAAAACCATCAAATTGTTAATGGAGTGTAGATCACCTTCTAGGGTGTATGTTGTTTGCTTAGAAGAAAGATGGCTTAAATTTAGATATGACAAGATCTATAATGATTAGTCCTACATGGTTTGTGACCCCAAATATTTCTTTGATGTCTATAGACATGCTGACCCTGATCTCTAAGCACAATTATGTAAGTTTTATATACACTAGTATGCTGTACCCAGTGATACAAATTAAAATCCAAATATATACATGGGGAATGCCCAATTGAATGCATTTACATCATATGTCCTTAATGAAATAGGAAGAAGGAAACATGTGGAGTATCAATAAAAAGAAAAAGAAGTTACCTTAATGATTAGGGTTGAATCAACTAATTTAGAAGCTGTAATAGATGAATGGATGTCCTTCGTGAACTCAGATACTCCACAAGCATGGGTCATAATGAAATAAGTAGAGGTTCAGAATCACTATTTGATTCTTATGGAAGGAGATGAAAAGAATTTTTTTGTTTCTTGTTCTCATAGATGGGTATAACTCTCTAATGATTTAAAAATAAAGGAACCAAATTCCCCTAAAAACCTTAGGGAGGCCATATAGAGGGTATACATGTATACTAAGATTGTCAGGAGGAGAAGGATAAAATGGTTGGGATTGATGTTTCAACCATCTATGTTTTGGTTCCCAATTTTTGACTAGGAGGGAAAGGTCCTAGCTGATAGAGAGGTAGATAAGAAAAGATATAGGGAGATTGATGATGCTAAAGGCTTCTATATCATTGAAGGGTCAAGCTACACTGAGCCCCTAGATTTCAAAAGAAAATTAGGTTTCAAAATACAACCAAGGTTTTCTCGGTGTCAAGAAAGAGGTTAAGTAGGGGGTGTGATGAGGCCACCAATTTCTTTATTTTATAGCCTCATCCATACCTAGTATAAATATTTTTCTATGTAAATCCCCATAACCATCCATGACTCATAAAAATGAATGAATGAATTTATGATTTTGTGTGTGCATTGATATATATATATATATATATATATATATATATATATATATATATATATATATATATGTTAAGTTATAAATTAATGATGCTTTTTATTTTATTGGATTATACTTGTGTAACTTTATTTAATAAACATAAGGCTATAAGAATCTTGTTTAGGCACAATACTTATAGATAAGCCCGAAACAACTATTGGATTCCACCTACAAGTTGTCCATAGCCATTGCTAGTTTCCACCTATAGGTTGCCTACAACAATTGTTGGCTTCCACCTATAGGTTTCCCATTGCCACTATTGGTTTCCACTTGTAGGTTGCCCATAAAAAATGCTGGCTTCCACCTATAAGTTGCCCATAACAACTACTGGCTTTCACCTACAAATTCCCTATAGCAATTTTAGGTTGCCTACAACAACTATAGACTTTCACCTATAGGTAGCCTACAACGACTATGTAAAACATAACTATTGTTGTGATAAGATCTTAAGGGCATATCCAACTATCTTAGGAATTGAGTGGATGATTCAAGAGGATCCTCCATAGCTATTATAAAAACTCCCCACATGTAAAGAATCTTGGTTATGCTATCAAAGATGAGAAAGATAAGGACAATGGAAAGGAGACAAATAGAAGTAAATTAATAAAACAATATACATTATCCTTAACCTAATGAGGCCTAAATCAAGTAACTTTAGTTATTAACCACTTGAAGGTTGATTGGGGTAGTTTTTAAAGTATTTGTACTTTCCCTAGTTTAGTGTTTTTGGTTAAAGCTAATAAACTACCTTCTTTATTTAATGGTAGAACCTAGATTAGATTAGGAGTTGGATAGATGATAATAAAGTAGTAGAATTATAGAAGTCCTTGAATTATGAATATTGTAATATTCTATAGCAATCTTTAATTACTATAGATATGAGTTGAGAAGGTTGATTACGTTTGAAGATTTTTTAAGTCTCTTGGATAAGGATTAGAACTCAGTTCTGAATGAGGAAGGGCCCCCTTAGAAGTTGTAGTGAAGATATTGACCCTCTTTAGTTTAAGTGTGTTGTAATTTTATTTCATTATTAGTTTTATTATATAAAGTGTGATGCATGTGTGATTCATAAGTGTGAAGTATTTCTATATTTCTATTATAATAGTTTCATAGTATAACTATCTGGTGAATTCAACATAAGTTCATTATAATGCAACTAGTAAATTAGGTTAATCTATGAATTAATAATGCATATATAGTGATGATATCCTTGAAAATCATACATACCTTGGGTTGAAAATTAATGTTAATTAGACTCAAGAATCTGGTAATTAACTTAGTCTACATAACACAAGCTGTATACTACATTAACTGCACATTTATGGAATACAAAACTGGGTATACCCATACCAAGAAACTTTTCTTAGATTTAATCTTTCCATCCACAAAATTTTTCCACTTCCTTCTTAACCATAGAACCTATGTCATTACCAACACTGACCTACTCAAGTACATGCATTCCAAGCCATACCAAAACTAATATATGATCAAGTGGCTCATGCTCTTAGTAGAGTTTAACATTGAGTTACTTTAGCAAAATTTAATTAAAGGGAAAGTCATCATTGACAAATTGGTTGAATCAGATTTAGCAGACAACTACCCTCCTTCTCTTAGCTCCCTGATGAGTCCATCGTGGCCATCTTTTGAGTGTATTTCACCTATCAAGTCACCATGTTCTTTGATGTATCAAAGTGTTAACATGGTGGGGGAGCATGCATCATCCTTATCTCCTTTGATGGTGAACCTCTCCCCTTATCCTTCAAGCTTGGTTTTGAATGTACCAATAATATGGCTGAGTATGAAGTCTTAGTGATAGGCCTTTAGACTGTCATAGCCCTAAGAGTCAAAAAAATCAATATATTTGGTGACTCCCAACTTGTGGTTAATAAAATCAACAAATCTTACCAATGTAAGAATGATGTTTTGAAATAATAAAAATAGTTAGTTGAATAATTCTTAGCATCATTTGAGCACTACCACATCTAGTCAACCTCATGATCTACTAATAAGTTTGTCAACACCATGGCTTCCCTTACCTCTCAGATACCATCCACACCCTCAAACTCTAAGCTATCTATCATTATCCATAGAATTTCCCAACCATCCTATGTCAAATCATATTCTCCCATCATTTTCAATATGGAGGAGACCCAACCTGACCTTTGGTATCAACATACCTTTAACTATCTTAACCTTGGCATAATTCCTTTTAACCTCTCTAAGAATGCTCAAAGATAATTTATATAGAGCACCTCCTGCTATACCATACTAGAAGGAATTCTATAGAAGCATGGCTTTGATGGCATCCTCTTTCATTGCCTACATAGTCAAGAATCCTCTCATGCTATCAAGGAAATACATGATGGTATATATGGGTGTCACTTTAGTGGCCTCACTATAGCTAAGCACATCCTTTGTCTTGGCTATTACTGGCTTACCCTTAACCAAGACTATTGTGATTATGTAAAAAAGTGGGTCAAGTGCCAAAAACACACTAATCTGTATCACACACCTAGCTATAGCCTTTGAGTCTCTAATAATTTTTGGCCCTTCTCATAATGGGGTCTAGACCTTATTGGTGAAATCAACCCTCATTCCTTGCATAAACACTATTCAATCATTACCATGATCAAGTATTTTACCAAATGGGTAGAGGCTATTCCTCTAGTCTTAACCAAAATGGAAAATATTGTTGACTTTATCAACCATCACATGATCTACCACTTCGGTGTTCCACATTAGATTATCATCAACAATGGTAAACATTTTAAGAACAAACAAGTCTAGGGTCTATGTGAAGGAATTAAGTTAATTTTCCTTTCCCTATCACCCTCAAGATAATGGATAGGTAGAAGCCTCTAACAAAACTCTTAATAACATGCTAACTAAAATGGTCAATGCATCTGGTTGGGATTGGCATCTACACATTACCTTTGCCTTATGGGCATATTGTACTAGCATTAGAACCCCTATGGGTACTACCCCATTTTATATTATATTTAGAGAAGAGGCCATCTTACCTCTTAAATTCCAAATTCCCTCCCTTCGCATATCTTTGTAAGATCTCATTTTTAAAGATGATTATTGTTAGCACCATTTATCCCAACTTGAGCTACTTGATGAGCATTATTTAACAACCCTTACCCACCTTCATGTCTATCAAGAATGCATCAAAAATGCCTATAAAAAACACCTTAAAGTGTAATAATTCAATATTGGATACCTCATCTTAAACGAAAGCCAACATGTCACTAATATGGAGAAAAAAAGTGGGGCAAATTTTCTTTCAATTAGCTTGGACCTTATATCATAACCCATAAGTATGGATCATGAGATTATTGATTGTCCTCTCTTGAAGGCAACCCATAACCTAAGCCCCTCAATGCTTCACATTTTCATCCATTTTTTATTGAGAAGGATCACATTCACCTTATGTTTAACTTAAACTCATCCTTTATTATCTACCCATATTCCATCTCCTTATTTTAGGGGCAATCAATCAAAATTGAATCATGTGATTAGCTATGATCAACATATACTTATCTTCAACAATGTGTATCATATCTCTACCCATGGCATGGTTCTCATGGTACTTTCCACACCTTCGATAGATGGATTCTCATGGTCATTATCACCTAAACCTCTTCACACCTACTCAACCTTATTGTGTTTTTAGTTTTGCCTTCATAAAGGTGAACCACTAAGCCAGTCTAAGAAAGTCCATGTCAAGAAAATTCAAAGTAAAATAACCAAATTTATATCACTAACAATCATGGGTCATTCCTAAGCATTCACAGACTACTCCCTTAAAAGATAGTTGTTAAACACTTATTTGAAATTGCCAAAAATGTAAGGTGGACTACTCCCTCAAAGGAAAAATATTAAAATCATTAAGAAAAGCACATAAAATTATACCACTCCCTCAAATGATGGTTGAGTAAGAATTTTTAAAAATCATATTGATTCCTTGAAAGCTTCCCACATCGATCAACTTCTCATAATTAGCAAAAGACCCCTTATCAAAATCAAAATAATTGATCTTAAAATATCTAATTGGCTCTCAAGCAATATAATAAGGTGGAAGTTATAATTGGATTTCACAAGTAGACTTCCTGCATTGATCATTCTACACTCCACTTTGGCATAGGCTTGTTCACCCTATTTTTTTTAGACATCTAGAGAAGAGGCAAGCTAGTCTCATAAGAAGGTTCTATTTTCACCCATCTCCCCTTTACACTATATGCAAGGGATTTTTGAGTTTACTTAACATTATGTGGCCAAGAAACCTTTTAAACAACTAATGAACACTCAAGTGAAGCCTTTGAAGGGCTTAAGTTAATTAAGCTAATCCACTTTGGTTTTGTTTTCTAAGCCTCATCAATGAAGAAGCATCGTGCCCTCTTCCTATCCTATCATGATTAGTTGATATTTCCATTATGACATATGTCTATTGGTTATCTTAATTGTCCACAAATATTGTGATGTTTATTAAAGCTACCTAATGTGTTTTTATTTAAACCAAATCATCAACATCACATAATCAAAACATAATCATAATCCAAAGCATAAATCATAAAAAATAATCATAACAATTACCATCATAAGCAATAAAGCATCCAACTGTTATTTTTCACCATATGTCTAAAAATAATGAAATTCAGAATACTCATTAAAATTTTAGCATATCATAAGCATAACCATAATTCAAAACCAACTCATGCATAACTAAGCATATATCAATGTCCACACAAGCATAGCATAAACATAAACCATAATCAATGTAAGCATCACATCATAAGAAATAAACATGGGAAATAAACAAAGATCACACATATATAACTCATGAGATAGATAAAAATCATCATATACATCATAAATAATACATGTAACAATGTATAAATCTCTCTCAAAACATATACATCTCACTAAATTGGCACACAGGCTGATATCAAAATAATGTACATCTATCACTATACCATATCAAAGTATATAATATCATGCCTCCAGGGAACCACTACCACTATCTCCTCCTAATATTGCACATGTACCTACACTACCATCTAGTGTTAGTCCTTTTGGGATGTCAACCTATCCTATCACTAACATGGCCCACTAACCTGGAGTCACCATGGTTACCCCACCCACTAAACTAACTCTATATTTGTTAGATCAAGGTTCAAATGGACATTGTGCTACCACTATAGCCTCATAGTATCTCAAATCATCAACCATGGATAAGTATCATGACATAGGAATATTATTGGGTGGCCCTACTAGTGATTTTGTTGTTCCTACCCTCTACCTCAAGATATCCCTCTCTTGAGTCATTAAACCAAGGGAGGTCCTTTCTTGATTTCTCTAAGTTGTAAAAATGGTAACTTGACCATTTAAACTGACAATTTGGCCATGAAATATGGCCACTTATCCTCATAAACTTGTGATCTATGCCTGTGAAGCTACCAATGCTACCATTTCCTATCTATCCTAACCACCACCCTTTCTTATGTCCTAGTGGGATTTATGTCTATGGCATGTTGGCCCCCATCATCTCATCCAAAATCAAATACTACATATAAAGCCTAATACCAAGTTGTATAGCCATAAATAAAATTGACATAATCTATCCCTTCTCTGATAAGAATCTCCTCATGATCTAACACTACATCATATGGCCGAGGCTTAGGTAGCAAAAACTTTTCATACTCCTTCCTATATCTCAAGAAAGCATCCAAAATCCCTTGAATGAAGTTAAACTACCTCTAGACTCTGTCAAATGGGATCATCTCGATCTCCCCCTCTCTATCCATATATCCATCTCTAGATTTGTAATGATAAAGTGTAATATCTATAGAGGTCCCACCTAGGCCAACCCACATATGGTATCCAGACCACATCACCTAAACCAAACCCTCCAACATATCTTAGAACTAGTCAATGCCTCTAACACCTCTTCCAAAACTTATCAAATTATAATTTGCCCTCTATTTCATGAAACTAACTCTATAATCTACCTATGCATAGCCATCCCATGAAAAATCCAAAGGTCTTAGTACCTGAATATGCTTGTATGCCCAATAATGAAGCACAAATCTAACACTAATCCCATATCATATATAATTTATAAATGCCTAGAGATCCCTATATATCTAAATTAGTAAGATTGGTGCCCACTTGAACACAATCCTACCCAAAAACATCTCTACTAGTACTCCTAACAGTAGATAGGGAAAACATCCATTACTCAAATATGGTAATGCAAAATAGGACATAGATATCATCATCATAGTCATTAGGCACCTCTCATCTAGATCCCTTTGGTATAATGGCCTATAACCAAAACCACTTGAATGTCATCTTTAATGGGCTCGATCCTCATCATACAATATTTCCATCTACTCATCCCTCTCCTTAGACTAAATGTGGTAAATTTCATCCCCTTAGATTGGTTGCTATGTGATCTTATTTACATCATAAAAGAGGATGGTAATCTCTCCTATCAATAGTAGAAAGGTGTTAATGGCCAGATCCCATCTCACAATGAGAGCCACTATCATCACCATATCTTGAGGAAACTATTGATAATGTTTCATGGTTCCCAAGCTAACCTCATCCATATGCATCCAATCATCATTGGTCATCCCTCTATGGAACTTGAAAAAGATCTTTAGTACTTGATCCCTCATCTAGATTTGGTCTCATGCCTACAACACAATCATGTTAGCACACACACTTAGTTTTCCAAAATGAGATAAATAACAACCTAGACTCACCTTTTTAAACATATTACATCCTTATCATTACCTCTAAAAATCAATGAACATCTACCCTACTTTATAAATTTTAACACCTTCCCTAAACCGATCAACCTAATACCTTACTCTACCTAAGCAACCATTTTTTTCCTATCCTTGCCTTGACTTAACTTTTTTTTTTAAACCATTCAACACATTTATAAACATCCTTTTCAAAAACAAACATTTAAGTACCTTTTTCCTAAAACTTTTTATTTAACCACCCTCCCTAAATAACTTGACCACTGATGGCTCACCTAAACCATCGATGGTCTAGTAGGCCTATTTTTTTCCAGTGGTCAACCATCAATGGTCATGTTTTACCATCAATGGTTATGTCAAACCATTGATGGTCACTTTTTATGACCACTAGTGGAAAAAAATTGACCTTCCTCTTCTAAAAAATACTAAAAACACTATAATTTCATAACTAAACTACCTAAATCTATCTTATAAACTACCCTCAATCCAACCAATCCATCAATTTCAAATTTTACCAATTAATTTTCCTAATTTTACTAAAAACATCAACCTAGGTTAAAACCCCCAAAACCCTATGAAACTAATCACAAAAAATTAAATTCAACCATTTATTAAACTTAATTAACTAATCTATCAATTTAAAACACCCCCTACCTCATTCCTCAAGCACTGCCAAGGTCGAAGCCTACATCCTACTACTCAACCATGTCCTTGTTTACATTGCATCCCTAGTCCCCATAAATCACCTTGAGTAAAACACCTCTCACCAATCAAAAACCTCTACCTCAGTTAAATGCTTAGTCAACTCTTAGCAAAACACCAAATTATCACTCATTAGTTGCACAAAAATCTTGAAGGTCAATATCAAATAGTGAAAATGAAATGTCATTTTGACTATTTGTTAATCAGTTATTTAGGGTTCTACCCTGACCATTGATGGTCAACCCTGGGGGCCCTTGACTATCAATGGTCATGGTATGTCCCAGTTTAAATTTGTTAACACCCAACCCATGTACCACCCTTTTGAGATCACTTTTTTCCACCCTAAACATTTGGAGATTGCCCTTTTCTAACCCACCATTAGACCATGTACACCTTGACATTGGTCATTTTTATCCCATATTTTCTCATATTTTGTGATGACCATGCTTGGTCCTTTTGACCATATCAATCAACCTTGCCATGTTGACTATTTGGGTTTGCACCACCTAGTACACAACTAGATCATTTGTGTCTTTTTTGGAGAACTTCCTACCTTAGATAACCATGATAATTGACCCATTTGTATTTTTTAAAGGAGCACTTCTTACCTCAGATACCTAAGGAAATACTAGCCCTACCTAGGAGACTTACATCTATGAGTGTTCCCAACTACCATGCCTACATAAAGTTATGTAGTTCACTTATAACTTTTCCTTTTTAGCATCAACCTTTATTATTTTTACCAACATTGGTAACTTTAGTCTTTACATGATCTTGACTATCATACTTAGTCATATTTTATGCATAGGTTTGCATTTCAAATGCCCAAACCTCTTGTCACCCACCTCATGACTCACCATATATCACTTATCAAACCCACACCTAATTATATTCTTCCTCATTGACTCCTATTTTGAGGGGTAAAACCTCCTCCCATGCTTGGGGCAACCAGACCTTTAACCAACGTTAGTTTTTATTCTGCAAGTAGTTGATTTAAAGCTGTATAATAAAAAGGGGCACAATTTAGACACCAAAAATCTACACACTATGATTACGAATGTCAAAAACACCCATGGAATATTTATGACCCCCCTTGGGACTAATTTCACCCCTTGACTACTAATTAAGCCCAATCATAGTTAGTTTACCCAACTAGCTCAATCTAGCTTTTACCCACCTTTTCACCTTTACCCTCAATCATTGATGGTTAGGATGAATGATGATGATCACCTTGACCATTGATGGTTAGGGTACACCTCCTTAACCAAAAGAATGAAAACCACCTACTTTTATTTTCTAAATATAAGTTGTCTAAAGCATGTTGTGAGTTATTGCATAGACAATTTATAATTAGACAACCCAGTTGAACCTTCACTTTCACCTCTTGATTGTGATTATAAGGAGAGAGGAGCTAAGAGGTGAAATATATCTACAATTGTTATCAAGAGCTTACACATATAGGAGTTTATTTATTATATGTCAATCACCATCAATAATTTAGTAATCTAGCAGTCATATCAGAGAGCTGACTTACCACCATCTCTCCATTGAGTTTTAAGGTATTGTTACTTTGTTAGAATCAAGCTAGATTACATCAATAGATCAACTAACTCAATCATTACCCAATGAAATTTTGGTAAGATAAGTACTTATTTATTAGCATTATTTTACTTTATTTCCATTTCACAATCAACTTAGGTCTTACCCACCTCTCAAAATCCATCTTCTCGATCTCATCAATCAGCCTTGTTACCAACCCAAATATTCACACAGTAATCATCAATGGTTGATTCAACTGTAGATAGTTTTTCTAATCATTAATGGTCACCTTGACCATCGATGGCCACCTTAACCACTGATAGTCAACCCAACCACCAATGGTCACTATGGTAGTGAAAAATAGTAAGTTAATTTTACCTACCTATACCCATTAAAACCTAATTTTTTGTGTTTTTACTTGTTCATAGACCCCTACCTAATTTTATGAAGTAGACCCCAACACCCTAGCACTAGTGTTAATTATTTTTATCACTAATCTAATCATTTTTAGCATATTTATTAGCAAACACTCCTATATTCAATTTTAGTATCTTTGATTTATTAATGCAATTACCTTCTAATCTATTTTGTGAACTTAATTGTTTAAAATGTGTGGATTGATAGCTCCTAAAGAATCCCTTACTTTTGGGATCTAGCTATCACTAGTCAATCCACTCAATTATCTATCTAACAAACAAGTTTACTTTAGTGCTTTCTTATCTTCAGGCTATCCTCCCAATCCAAAGAGTAACTCTTCATAATATTCTAATTCCAATGTGTGAATAATCAAATAGATTTTCCAACCATACCCATACTTAGTTTCTTCTTTTCCCTTTCTAATAATAAGCAAAAATTCACTAAAATAGATATAAACACATTTCAAGTGGCCAAGCTTGACCAATAAATGATGAATACATTTTCAATTCTCCTAAACTCATGCTAATATGCCTCTATGACACCCTTAGGACATGAAGGAAAGTAGAGATTTAAAGAGGTACTATGTAACACTTGAGGGGTTTTGAAGACCAAGTTGACATCCTTTCTTTAGGGTAGGCTTTGTCTCCCCATCATTTGATTTTATATTTATACTCTTATTTATAGAATGTTATTATCACTCTTTTAATTTTGGTTATGCTAAAAGGCTACCAAATTTTATACTCATCTTTTGAAGAAATAAGAAGTTCATTTCCTTCATTTTTAGGTCTTGGTGAAGTGTATGGTGTTGGCCATTGATATATCACTGTGAAGCATCTATTTTACTATGTTATTATATATTTTTTGTACCTTAATATAGTTTATGTAAATATCTATACATCATATTAAGTGTCAAGATCAATCTGAATCTAAGCATTGGATGTGAATTTAGTTCCTTTTCATTTCTTTCATGAAAAGAGTGAGTTTGTCAAGTCCTTCTTGTAAAAAACTATTTTAGAAGTCATTATTGAAGTGAAGAGAATGTGTGGAAGTTTCTTCCTTTCATAAGAGTGTCTATTTCAAGCATAATTTATCATACATATTGGTGTATCACCTTCATTCCTAGTTTTCATTTCAATTCCATTGTAAATAGTATCCCTTTAACCCTTTTCATAGTAAAAAATTAGTAGTAGTAAGTTTAAGATCAAGTTTTAGTGAGTGAATCAAGGGAGCCAACCCTCAATCTAGATATTCTCTCCCTTCCAAAGTAACCCACACTTAGGAGAGATTACATTATTTGAACGAGAGTGAGAAACAACACACATTCTCATAAAGGCACACTCCTGATTGACAATAGTAACATCATTAGCTTATTAGGAATTTTGCTCATGATCCACTCACAAGCATTATAATGAAAAAAATCAACATATTCATAGAATTAAAATATATTAATGAAGTATGTATCAAGGATAAATTCCCTTTACACTTTACCTTCTATTTATGTTATCATTGATGTCATAATGAACTGTTAGATGATATCCTTAATGAATCTAAAAAATTTAGATGTTATGTCCTAGATGGCCATGACCCATGTATTTCATGACCTAATCCACATCATTATTGAATATTATGTGGATGAAATCTTAGATAAGTCTCAAAAATGATAAGATCACATTAAAACTTGGACACCATCTTTGCCTACCTTAGTGAGTTCAAAATCAATATCAATCCTGAGAAATGTGTCTTTAGAGTTATAACTAGAAAATGCCTCAGATCAATTGTGTTTAGATGTGAGATTGACACTAATATTTCCAATATCCACATAATTTTAGACATGATACCCATAGAGTATGAGAAAGACATTCTTTATTTCTATGGTAAACTAGGGGCCATTCATAGTTTCAACCTAAACCTCACATATGTTGTCCACCCAATTAATGAACTACATAAAAATGATATTAGTATCATATGCACCCATCATTTCTAAGAGGAATTTGACACTATTAATAGGTTGATATTTTTCCCATGTTGATGATCTTAGAACATATAGATACCTTATACTTTATTTGAGAGTGACAAACATTTCTAATGTAGGGATGTTAGACTAAGAAGATGATAATGGTAGGGAAAGGGGCATCTATTTTATTAGTCACACCTTGTTGGATTATGAGAAAAGTTACACTCAAGCATAAAAAAAGAGTTTCATGATTGTGTTTTCCACTAAACATTTGTATAATTACATATTAAATTAGGATATTTAGTTCATGATTATATTCAAGTAGTTGAATATGATTTTCCCCAACCTTTGATTTATAAGAAAGTGTAATTGTTTAACATGCTAATTAGTGATTTTGTGATCACTTATGTGAATTGAAAGTCTATTAAAGGTAATATAATAATTTATTGGTTGGATAATTCACTCTTAGATGGTTTATAATTAGTATATGATATTTTATTTAATGAAAAAATTATCCTTATTGATCTCCCTCCCATCACTCAGTCTCCCTAGTATGATGACATCACAAAGTTTTTAATCGATCAATATTATCCTATGAGGTTTAATTTTTAGTAAAGAATTTGCATTTTCAAGGTGGCATCCAAGAACATGATCTTAAATTATGTTATTTATCATCAAGCCTTTAATGACATTTTACTTAGATGCATAGAAGAGGTGGAGTATCTCAAATTATTATCAGAGTTCCATAATGAAGTATATGGTGGAAATGCAATACCCAAAAAGATGCATCACATGGGCTATTTTTGGATGATGTTAGAGCATGATGTAGTTAAGAATGTGAGGAAGTGTCTCAGGTGTTAGGATTTTTCCCATGATAGCCATGTACCCTCTCAAGCTCTTTAAACCATTATAACACTGTGGCCCTTTTTTACTTGGGGTCTGGACCTTATAGGAAAACTTAATCCAACCTATTTTAATGGGAATCATCATATCATTTCCACCTATAGTTACTTCATGAAGTGGGAAAATTCCATGGATTTTACTACATTCATAGGTTATATCATATCCAAATTTATTCTTAATCATGCTATTTGAAAATTTGGCATTCTTCAGGTCATTATCTATAATAATGGCCCTCCTTTTGAAAACATTGAGGTGAGAGAGTGCTACCACTAATTTCACACTTACCATCATACAAATTATCTATACTATCATCAATTCAATGGACATGTCAAAATGAAAAACAAAACACTCAAGTCCATTGCATTGAAGATTCTTAAAGATAATAAGAAGGACTAACACCTTTAGATGCACCCCACTCTATGGGCCTAAAAAAATAGTATTTAAACACCCACAAGGAAACTTTGTATTCTTTGGATTTTATTTATGAGCCCATCCTCCTTTTGGAAGTCAATATTTCATGACTCAGAGTGTTTCTTTAGGGTCTCATGGATCATGAAGAGTATAGGTCTACCTATTTATTTGATTTATATTTTAAAGATAAAAATATGCTTAAAAAAACCTATGTTCATAAGCCTTACATAACTTTAAGTGTTAAAATAGTATAATAAAAAGGCTCACCATTTCCCCATTGAAGTGGGAAATCTTATGCTGATGCTTGAAATTAAAAATGAGAAAAAATATAGTGAAGGTTGAAATTTCAGGCACAAGTGGCTAGTTCCCTGTAAAATAACATAAGCCTTTGGTAATGGAGATTACCACTTATGCAGTTTTAAGGGTAAGTAATTTTAGGAAACAATAATCTCCTTGCATCTAAAATTCTATTTCATATAGTGTGGTTTACACCCACACTCACCCTATCCATTTGCATTCCACCTCATGTTCCATTTATCAAAAATTACATTTCCATCTCACTTCTATATCTTTGTTTTTTTTTGGATGATCACTTGGTATTCATTTCAATTGAATAAAATTAAATAGTCAACTAAAAAAAGCTACCCAATTTATTGATTTCATTCCCTATCTTGAAGAGTTTTCCTTAAAAATGCACCATGAGAAAGAGAATGATTATGTTCTAAATGAGTAGTGTTACCTTGATTTTTGATATAAAAATTCTACTTTTATCAAGCCATGTGCAACCCAAAACATAGTCTAGAAGCATACAAGCAAACTCCCACTTTAGTTCTCAGTTTCCAGAATTCTAGAAAGAGGTTCTTAAAAAAAACCAATTAATTAAGGGTTTTTTTCTCACCATTTTTCCCTCTTCATGATGAACCCTCACATTTTAATATTTTCATGGAAATTTTAATACAAAAGAAAAAGAATATGTAAATAATAGAAATAAAGAAAAATATCTATGTTTCATGCACATCTTGCTCACCCACTTTGGTATTCAATGATGATCCTTCACATATTACCAATTGTGTGGGGATAAATCCATGGGGCAATGTACCCTTAATTTTTGAGTCTAATCGATAATGTTAAGGAAATTCATATAATTATGTACATGAGGTTAGAATTTGGGGCCACAAAAAATAGATAATAAAAATTTAATAGTGAAATAAATTGACATGGAAAAATTATTGAGCACTTGAAATAATTGCATTAAAAAGAAAAATTAATTTTCCCTTAATCATGGTTTGACATGGTTGGCCATATTGATTTAAGTCTTTAAAATCCTATAAATATATGTGCTTGAGACTATTTTAAATCAATCATATGTTATATATTTCATTTGGTTTGGATTAGAATCAATCTCCTTCCCTATTGTGTTTTGCTAGAAAAAAATCTCTTTCCTATTCCTTTTCATGTGCCCATTTAGACACATGGTTATGAACCCTAAAATTTTAATAGTTTCTCAATATTAGAACCAAGGAATGAGTTAACGATGGTCCCTTTAGTCTCAATTTCATTACATTACATTATATCCTAAAAGATGGGATTTAAAGACATTTAAAACTATTTTTTTGCCTTGTGAAACACATGCCTAATTATTATTTAAAAAAACAAAGTTTAAAGGATTCATATGTAATTATTTATATATATGTTTCATTTTTTCCCATCCATAAAACATTTTTCATATCAAAATCATACCTAAAAAAATCTTAGGTTTTCCATATACATAAATAATAAGGAAAATTACACTAAGTCAAGAAAGAAACACATTTTGGGCCATGGGGTAAAATGTGTTTTTATCAAAATTAGGATTATTATGGAGTAACTATAATATAATTTAGATAAACAATTGAGTAAATCATAATTCTTAAAATATATAATTACCACACATGACTTATTTATATCTTACTATTTTTAGAAATGTGTTAAAAGGGGAAAGTAATAAAAAATAACTTAGTTAGAACTTAGATTTGATAGATTGTAATAAAGGTCATGTAATAAATTATTGGACCATGTGAGGTCACTATTAACCTAGAGTAGGGATCCATTTTACATGGGGATAAAGTTGTGTTTTTTGACAAGGTTGACCTTCACTAGTGTATATAGGGTATGCTAGCATTTATTAGGGTTTTTTGCCTTTATAAAAGTTATGATGAGTACACCTTTGCCTATAGATCTTGTGTGTGTGTATAAAAATGTCATTGATTGATTATGAGGGCTATTGTTTACCTTCTTCACTTAAAACCCTAGTTCAATGTCAAGGAGGAAAAAATGCATTGAAATGGATAAAAAGGGGTTAGGGGTTGAAGTTGTGCTTGACCTCATGTTGAGAAATATCTACATGCAAATACTTAAAATAGGGATCAAAATCCATGTAGTCCTTCTATGCTTTAGTGGTGTGTGTATAATACTACTATAATTATATATGTTGGTGCAATTTTGGTGTGATTAGGTGCTTCAATAATGACCTATGACTTTTTTGGTCTAATCAAATCTAGCTTTAGGATTATTAAGCTATAGGAACTTAGAATTGGGAAGAATATGTAATTTAATCTCAATATGCAGTTAGCTAATTATGGATATTTGTAAAATAGAAGCCTCTAGTGGAAAAATTAATAAAAAATGTGTTTATATAGTGATATTTTTAGGATTTATTAGAATTGGTATTGTAAAATATGCAAGATGACCTATTAGGGTAAATTTGAATTTGATAAACTAGCTATTTTTTAGGAGGATGAACTAATGGATTCAAATACTACCGACCAATAATATTGTATTGAAAGTTTAGTTTTGTTATAGGATCAAAGATTGGAAGTATGTGTTTAACACTTTTTATAAATATGGTGTGAATGGTTAAGGGGTTAGAATAGACTATACATAAGTATGGATAAAACTATTCTAAACTAGACCAATTATTTATAAACTCAATTAAATGAATATTATGAATTAAAATATTGAGATGTGATAAATATATAAAGTACCAAATTTTAAAGATTATATATATAAAATATTGAGATGTGATAAATATATAAAGTACCAAATTTTAAAGATTATATATATATATATATTTATAATATCTTTAAAATTTGGTACTTTATATATTTATCACATCTCAATATTTTAATTCATAATATTCATTTAATTGAGTTTATAAATAATTGGTCTAGTAATTTTAAAGATAATATATATATATATATATATTATCTTTAAAATTTGATACTTTATATTTTAATTCATAATATTCATTTAATTGAATTTATAAATAATCGGTCTAGTAATTTTAAAGATAATATATATATATATATATATATATATATATATATATATATATATATATATATATATATATATATATATATATATCGGTCTAGTAATTTTAAAGATAATATATATATATATATATATATATTAGAATGATACTAGTTTTTGATCAAAACTATAACTGGTTCTAGAACACAAACTAGAGGCCTAGTCCTTGAGAGAAATATAAAACAATTAATACTTTGATCACATTGAAACCATCCAATAAATGGCCACATAAAACCTATAAAAACCCTCTGAGATTTAAACTTGGGTGGCATTAGGCACAACCAAACCACTTCACCAATCCTTCTACATCTCATTGGCTGAAAGATGTTATATTGATTACAATGCCAAGGAGAAACTATAATTATCAAAATTTATAATGTGTAGATAGATATAATTTATGCATAGGTATAAAAGTGTGTAGGATCAAGATTTTGAGACAATCATCAAATTATAGAAATTATGTTTTTGGATTCGTAGACACTACTATTGATCTTGTGACACTATCATTGATGCTATTATCAGTTATGAAATATGCATTAGATTACAATGTGACCCACTTCATTTTTATAATTTTTTTTATTTCCCTTATGCTAAGGTACTATTGTTAATTAGACTCACACCCTTGTGAAGGTAGTTTAAGGCCTTCATAATCTACTAAAACATGGAAACAATCCTAGGCTACGGGTAACCTAATAAATGAATTGAATCTCTAGATTATAAGGGTTAGCTCCCTTTGGTGTATCAATTAGGATATCTACTATGCTACAAAATATTGGGAAAAGAGAATAAAAAGATAACCAAAAGAAAATCCTATCTAATGATGGTGATACACCTATATTTTGATTTATCCACTCAATTTGAGATTATAAAACACTAATCAGATAGGAAAAGATTGAATATTCAACTCTAGATGGCTCTTATGCATCATTATTTCATGAAAAGGTTTTACCTAATAATAAAAGCTTGAGGGCGATGATGGAATAGGCTTTATTCAAAGCACTAACCAGGCACTTGCATCTACTAAAACTTTAGCTAAAAGACATTAAACACATAACATAACTTGTATAATTTGACTAGATAGTAACTAGGTAAAAATCAAGACTTAACAAGGAAGAAAACTCTATCACTTATATAAATCATTGACATAAATACACTATACTAGCTTGATGGAATTTGAAAACAACAGTCCTTATATTTATCTAAAAAGGTTACAACTAAATCTTTGGTAGAGTCTTGTCTTGCCAAAAAAAAAAGGGATAAAAATTAAGGCTTAAAAGCCAACTTATATAGAAAAAGATACAACAACCAAGAAATTGGTACGGAAAATGGAAGAGGAGGTTAACTCTTACATTAACCAAGTGAAATTTTCATTGTGCCAAGATATAAAAGCCTTCTATAAATATCTTCTTGTCTTTTTTCTTGCATGAAAAACCCTTTGGCATTTGAAAAGAATGGTGAGCTCAATTTTGAGTCAAAACTCTCATCATGCATGAGGCTATGCCAATCTTCAAATATAGACTCTTCCTAAACTACCTAAAATAAGAGAATAATTTCCTTTGAATTAAATCAACACCAAAACTAAATTTAGAATTCCATTTGAAATTTTGAAATATTGAAATCCTTCAACAAGATAAATAAGGGCACATGCATGAAGTCCATGTTGACATAGAAGAGATGAGGTGGACCTAAGTTTGACCAGTCAAACTCTTGCATGGAAAACCTTACCACAATCTTCAAATAAATATGCCTATTGATTAATCTTGAAGCTAATTTGGAAGAATAGGATTCCTCCTTTGCATGGAAAGCATGAGTGGATGTAGCACTTGATAACTAATCAACTCTAGATTAAGAACAATCAACTCCCAAAATAAGAATAGTCAACTCCTAAAATAAGAACAATCAACTCCACTTTCATGAAAAAACTCTTTGAATATTTAGGAACATGCATGAAGTCCCATCTCAAGTCCTTGAAATTTATTGGCCTCTTGTTCTCGGCTCTTCATTTCCATGGATTATCTCCTTTTTTTCATTTCCTTCTTGGTTCTTTTCCCCTTTACCTTGGATTTCCTCCTCAGTTTCTTTTTTTAAATTTTTATCTTTAGATTCTTTGTAATGAACTTTCCTATAGACAAAATGTCCTCAAATATCTTCTTCTTCCTCTCTACTTGTGCTCATAATTTCCCCTTTGCCTTGGATTTCTTCCTTGGGATTTTGTTCGATCACTCCCCTTTGTAAACCTTTTGAAGGAATTATTTTAGACAATTTATCCAAAGGAATTCCTTTAAACTTGTAAACTGCCACCTTCTTCCTTAAATTTTCTCAAAGGGGACATACCATTTGGAAGAAATGAAAGGCACTCCTCAAATTTTTGCAAATGGTATTTTGGCTGATAAAAAATGCCTTTTGAAATCATTTAGTGACCCTTCAAAATTATTCAGTGACCCTTAAGAAAAATTGTATTTGTCCACCTACCCTTTAGAATTTTTTAAATGGTCCACTTTTTTATGTATTTGACCCTTCAATTTTTTGAAACTGGTCCTTCAGGGTTTTGGAAGAGAAATTTCCTGAAGGGAAGATACCCTTTAGCCTTTTTTAATGAACCCTTCAGAATATTGCAAAGTGGACTTATTCGAAGGAAAAAACCCTTCAAAAAATTTGTTGAGTGTCCCTTTTATTTTTAAAATGCCCTTTCCTTTGGTTAAATTTATTTGAAAGAATTCATTTCCTTTTTCATTTCCTTCAGACAAAATTTTTGAAGGAATTCTATCTTCAGATTTATTGGAAAATAACTTTCCTGAAGAAATTCTACCCTTCGAGTTTCTACCAAGTGACCTTTCAAAATTGTCTAGTGACCCTTCAGAATTTGAAAAACTGCCCTTCAAGATTTTTGGAATGGTCTCTTAGCATTTTTAAATATGTCCCTTCCACAAGAAAAATATCCCTTCAACAAATGTTAAATGCACCCCTCAAATTTTATGTAAATGACCCCTTCAGATTATGTCTTGGTCCATTTACAAAATCCTTTGGAAAAACTATCAAGCCCTTCCTAAGTTTCCCCTCAATAAAATGAAATGGTCCACTTTATCTCTAAAAATGCCCTTTTCTAAAGGGAAGGATCCCTTTGAAATTCTATAAATGGACCTTTTGGTTGAAAGAAAATCCCTCAAAATTTTGTCAATTGCCCTTCGAGCTTTTTGTGAAGAACCTTCCCAAAGAATAGGATCCCTTAAAAAAATTTGAACAAGCCTAATTATTGAGATTCAGATAAATAAGCATGCTTATGAAAATTTTATAATGATAAGGGTGACAATTTAACCAGTGAGGTCAAAATTGTCAACAAGTACTTAGATCTAAAACATAGGATGTATGTCTACATATAGATCAAACCCTAGCTCTTCACCCTTCTTCACCCTTGGGATGTGTTTTTCAAAAATGGGTTAATAGGATCTATTGATATTTTTGCATCAAAAATCTCAAAACACCCTATGCCTTAGAGGAGACCTATAAATTTTTTAATTAAAAGATTCAAAATGCCTAAGTGTCCTTTTTCAATACCCAAGCAAAAATCAAAGATTTATATGCACTTTGCAACTTTACAAAGTTGTAAAATGAACCGAAACCTCTGCTTTCATATACACTAAGTCCCAAATGGAGACTATAATTCATATTACACTTTGAAAATTTTCAAATTTGAAAATTGTGATGCATACTCCACTTTTTGCTTTTCATTAAGACCTAAATAGGATCCAGAATTCTCACTACACTTTGCAACTTTACAAAATTGAAAAGTGTCATCTGAATTCCTCTCCCTACTTCATAAAGCATCTCTACTTCCAAAAACCCTCAACAAAAAGTGGGAAATGAGAAATTATGAACATATTTTAAGTTGAAATCTTGTAAAGTGACTTTGGAAACCCATATTTACATCTATTAACCTATCTACCACCGTTAGTGGCATGCATGGAATTTATTATGGGTTTTGGTATATAATTTAGGTTTTTAAATAATTTTTAACATTACAAACCAAAAATCCATTTCCAAGAAACATTGTAAACCAAAACCAATTCACCTCAATTATTGAGCAATGCCAAAAATCAGAGCTCCATAGACAAGTAAATGAATACTAGGTCTATCACTTACAAAACCTTGCGTGCACATACCTGGTATTCTCCTAGGTCACATACACCTCCATTATTCTTTTTATATGATTTTAGTTATTTTCCCTTGATTTACTTAGGGTTTTCTCTAATTTTTTTGAAATCATCATCATTTGCTCATAATTTTCTAGCTTTTACATTCATATGTTAATATCTTATTTAAATTTATCTAGTTTATTCTTGCCATACTTAGGGTTTTTTGAAATTATCTAGATCTAGGTAGATATACCACTTGTATTCTTAACCTAAACCACTAATGGATATTTTAACTATAGAAACACATAATTTTACTTCTCATATCTAGGCAAAGATCATTTTTGTTTTCTCACCCTGAGTTCCCATTAGAGGTCTGGCTTGCAGATACAAACCATAACCCCAATAGACCTTTATTCAGACTTTACAAGTGGTTTTTCAAATTATAACCTAATTTAATCTATGTCAAATATTACCAATTCTATTACATACTACTCTCCCTTTAGATTTAAACCCCTGTAGAAGCATAACAAAACTCCACCAAGTTAAAAGCAGAAATCTTACCTATAATTGTAGACCCAAAGCCTAACCAAATTTGTAGTTGGTTTTACTCACACATTCTCCTAGTGTATATGTCTAAAAAGGAGATGAAGTTTAAATCAAAGGGACCTGATATCCCTTCCATCTTGGATTATAACATAAATGAGATAACTGACACAAACCTAGGTCATATAGACCTAGCTGACTTCTAGACTAGAGTTAATGTAGAGTTAAAAATGACTAGATTCAAAGATATATGATAGTGGATTACCTTAGGTTGTAGCCTTCCCATTCTTAGTGAAAAGCCTCAAGATTATGATCACTATGGCCAATCATTATGATGTAGAGAAGATAGAGGTAGTGAATGATAAGGGGGAGAAAATTATATGATTATATCCAAATTTCATTAATATTGTGTTTTTAATCCCAGAGTTTGAAAACTATATAGACATTATTCTTGACTCCTCCAAGAAATTATACCAGGGCAACACCTCAGCATACTCACAGATTATAAATAAATAGTGTTTGAATATACCTAAAGATTTATCCTCAATAATTCTTAAGTATTTGGAAAGGGTTGAATTCTAATATGAGGTAAGGGACATCATTATAATCCTACATAGAGTTACAAGAAGCTAGAATGCAAAGAACTTCCAAGATTCAATGTATTAGTATATCTAGGTAATATAACAAAATAAATAGTAAATTCATTGGGATCAATTGATTAGTGAATCCATTCATAGATAGTTGATGGATGTTCAAATTACTGGCAAATTCTACATGACCTCCTACCTCATCTATGCTTTAGCAAAAGGGAGGGCATTCCCAAGGTTAAACATAGTGCCAGATCAAGTTAAAAAAGTTTATAATTACTATCCTAATATCAATTTCGATGGATGTAAACAATAATTTAGGAGAGTTAATGATTCCTTTATCTATTGCATCATAACTATGTTTTAACAAGAACTAGGGAGGATAAGGTTTTCTGATGCTGCAATGACATAAGTTACAAATTAGGGATCATACTTCATCTAGTTCCCTAAATTTTCCTATATTAGAGTTGGTAGATTTATTGGGTGTCCTTACACCCTTCCTAGATATGTTAGTGACAAGTGGACCCTAATGAAACTTGTAAGATAACTAGTGGAAACCCACAAGTTCTTTCCAAGTAGGCACAAAACAAGCATACACTTCCCTATCAGTATAGGGAGATACACATGCCCTTCCTTAGACAAGGCCAAATGTGGAGAGGTAGAAATGACATAGATGAATTTAAGAACCCTTAATGATAGGCATTTTTATGATGTTATAGGTTTTTTTGGTAGTTTATTATGTTCCTCATCTTCTCACATTCCCTTTTATGAAGATTATTAGGAGAACATGTAGGATGAGGAAGTGGAAAGGTTGAGGGATTATTCTAGGATGACCCTTGAAAAAAAATAAAATATGACATGGTAATAATTCTAGATGAGTTTAAATATGAGGAATAACCAATGGATAGGGTTTATTATGATAATCTTATCTACCTTCAACCCCTTCTTCAAGTCAGGTGGTCTATACCTAAATCTTTCTCCTTATTAGATATGACTACCTTAATTATTAATATAAATTTGAATTGGTTAAAAATTAAGGGGGTAATGATAATAAAATATATCCTAAACATCACAAATAGGTTCAAAAAGGCAAAGGATAAAAGAGTAAAGGTAAGAGCAATAAAAGGTTCCAATAGTGGCACCCAAATAGATCAGATAATGGGACTAGTCATCTCACATAAAGGGAAGCAAAAACATAAGGTAAAAATGGCCACTCCCAGCACCCAAGTGCCAATAACCCAATTAATGGACCAAAGACATAACTACTGTACCCCATCTTCTTATTTATACCATCCAATTAGTATAAGTAATTATTCCCTCATCTAACCCAGTAGTGCAACTGATTCGCTTGGTAGTGAACCAATCAATGCAGTTACTTATCCCAAATCCATCTCCACATTATTCTTCCAAAATCACTTCCACCTCATCCCATATATCTAATACCACCTAATTGATCACCAACACCACCCAACAATACATGGTTATTGACTCAGTCACTATGATTAAATTCTTATTATCCACCACAGCCATTGGGTTGATAATAATCCATCTTCATCATAAATCACACTACCCACTACTTCTAATTTAGCCATTCCAACTACATTTCTAAATTATTTTGATACCTTGGGAAACATCCTTCCATAATTTCCCTTGTTACCTCCACACATGCCTACCTTTCCACCCGTGTCACTCTCAGCTTCCATACCCCTTTGAAGCACATCAACTCAACCCATACAAGTATATTTGCCTTATCCCAATCTCACTTTGAATCAAAATACCACCAAGGAGGTGGAAAAATATAAGCCCACTGACACAAATATGGCTAGTCAACCCACCAATGGGGTAGAGATGGATAAATCATTAGTCAAAGACTTAGTGATATATATAACACTTATTACAATAACTACTAGTGTAGTAGCTTTAATTATAGATTAATAGGTAATAGTGGTCAGTGGAATAGGATAAGATTCATTTGTATCCACTCCTAATTTTCTTGCACAAATAGTTTCCAAGAAGAAAAATTAAATGATATCTCCTAACACCTTAGATTTTAGCCTATTAAAAGTATCCAAATGACTAAAGAGAGGTCCCAAGACCATTTCCAAAATATATTATGATGAAATAGGGGAAAAGTATGTAGAGATATCATTTTCCCCACCTAATAAAAAAAAAAGAAGATTTAACAGTGGGGGATTATCAGGTATCCAAGGTATACCTTGGTCATCTAATGAGAGAGGGACTAAAACATGATGTCCAAACAAGCATAAATTTTCTCTTCAAGAAAATGGATAGTGACAAGGTCACCAAGGATGAGTTGAAGAACTAGGTAGAGTAATTAATAGATACCTTAAGGAGGATCATAGACCCAACACATCCTCTCCAATAAACCCAACCAACTAAATTTCCCCAATAAAAAGACATTTGATACAATGGCATATATTAGCATAATGGGTAGAGCTACATAGGACTGGGATGAAATAATAGTCACGAAAGGGAACATGGTGATAGAGTTGGCCATGGATTATTACAAGATATTAAAGGATGACCTTGCATCTCTAAATATATAAATAAATAAATATGATGAAGAATTTGAAAGGCTAAAACTCTACTTTCCCAAGTTGTAGGCCATTGATCAAATAGAGAGTGACACCCTCATATCTGAAAAGATAATATAAAATCCTTTAGAGCATGATGAGTTGGAGAGGAAAACCAAGTTTAGAATTAGAATACTTAGTGAAAATATTGATAAGGCAAAAAGCACAAGTGACAAGGAAAATGATGTAGTGTACGACATTGGAGATTTAATTTGTAAAACATCATGTGAGGTAACAAATTACCAAGATAAACCTCTTCCTCTTCAGGTTGTCTAGGATAAATTCAAAGAGGTGATTAAAAGGGAGTCAACACATAATAAATTTTTTAATTTGGATTCCATCCACTAGTTTATCAAGTACCAATACACTTGATCAGATGGGAAAAGATACCCATGTCTATAGAGCTTCTTCTAAAGAATTATCTGATGTAATGATAGAATGTGACATCAATAATATTTATAAAATTGGTTCTGATGAAGAACACCTACAAGAAATATTTGATAGCTTCAATGCTTAAATTGAAAAGATATAAGAAGAAAATGACAAGGAATCCTCTGATGTCACTGTCATTGATTAATTATTTAATTATTTGAGAAGAATGCATTCTGTAAACTACAAATTTTGTAAGCTACATTATAGAGTTACAAGTTGTAAAATTACAACTATAATTTTGATAAGCTCTTAGCTCTAAGTTAAAATAGTGCTACTTATAATTTTCAATTATCATTTCATCAAGTTTAAATTTAAAAAATACAATTTGTATTTTACACTTTTATTTTTGACAAGTTGAATGACTTAAAAGTTGTAAAAGATCACATTGTAATTTGTACATCCCTTTTTGTCAAGTGACTTATAAGTTTCAAAAGTCTCAAATATGAATTATAAGTTAGGTTTTACAAGTTATGTTTTAAAATATTCAAATATATATATAAAAGCATTCAATGTTGTTAAAAGATTGACCAAATCATGAAGTTTCATTTTGGCACCCCACTTCTTGGTGAGATATTTATTCAACTAAGCTAAAGGAGAGATGGTTTGAATGGAAGAATCCAATATAATTTACTCTTTCTTAAACACTTGATGAAGTGAATAACTACTTATAGATTCCTCTTCTTCCTTCTACTCCACCAAAGATGCCTCTTCAAGCTAAAATGAGGACATTTGTATGAGCACTCCCTCATTTCTTGCTCTAGGAGTAAGTGTAAAAGTTTTTGACTTCTTCTCTCTCATGAGAGTAATTTTTTTATATAAATATGGGTCTCCTATACATCCCATGGATCTTTTTTTTGATAGATAAATTTTTATGCTCTTGAGAAGTTCATCTACAATTTTGTAACCTAGAGAATATTAATATATTGAAGTTTTGCCTTCCTTATTTTGTATCATCCTTGTGTATGTATGGATTTTGTTACATTTGTGAATGATATAAGTCTTATTTTAGTCATATAGGATCATTTGTGGTATTTTTCTTGCCCTTTTGAAATTTTTTTAAGGAAAAATTGAGGACTTTATTCCTTATTTGATAAAAAGTCCAATATTGCCTTTGATGTTATACTCATATAAAATTATGTTTCAAGAAATTTTAGTATATTATTGTTCAAACTATGTTAACTCAAATTAAGCAATAACTTCCACTAGAACCCTTTGGTGCATTTCCATTTCCAATTTTAAAACTCCTTTAAAACTCTTTTCCTTACAAATAAAACCCCAATTAGGGAAAAATCACTAAGAAAGCTGTAGTTAGAAGTGAACTGGTCATATATCAGTTGTACTAAGCTTAGCGAAAGGAAGTTAGAATTATATAAAGGTTAAACTAAATTTAATAAGGTCGTAAAACTTGGAGGTGATCCCATTTTTTCATTATATTTATATATACTACAACTCCTACAAAACATAATAGGTGCAAAATCTAATTGATAATAGTTTCTGACACACACAATAGGACATAAAAATCATATCTAAGAGATTGATGTTGTTATTAAAAATAATTATGTGAACTTTGTACACATCTCAAGAGCACCTAATGACTCCATTGACTTAAAAATTTAAGAAATTCATGTTTACGTATGCCAAAGATACAGACATGATCATCTACTAAAGGTAAGAGGACTATCTTGCATGAATTATCTTTTGTATATAAATATAAATATAAACTAGTTTTATTGATCCCTAGAATAAATATTATAAATCTACCTAAATCTCCCAAAAATGGTCTCAAATTTTTCATACCTCCCACTATGGCACCAAAAAAGCAAAATTTCATACCATTCAATAGAGGCATCCCACTTATGTTAGCCCAATATGATGATATACCCACCTCGACTCTAAAAATCTTTCCATATTTTACTAGTGAAACTTTCACCACACCCATCAAAGACATTCAAGGTGTTGCTAACATATATTTTTTTTTCATAACATTACATAAGAAAATGTTGCTATTAGACTTATTACCTCATCATTTAAAGATAAACCCCTACAGTGGTATAGGAGTTTGCTTCCTAATTCCATCCATGTTTGGGATGATCTAGGGTCTACCCTATGCATATAGTTTGAGGATAAGAGTGACCACCTCTCTCTAGTTGAGTAAATAACCACCATTAAATGGGATCCCCATGAGTTCATGAGTGACTTTAATTTTTTCTTCCAGAAGATATGGAATAAGATCCTAGTGTTGATCAAACCATCCCTAACTAATCCTTTATTATACTATTTAATAAATCTAAATAGTGATGTAGCTATCATGATCCAATAAATGGGTGGCATCACACTCTTTGATGATTATGACATTGCAATAAGAGATGAAAATTACCTCATTTAAGCTGGGAAAATTGTTTTTTGGCTTCTAATGCCATTATTACTATAATTTCCTCCCACTTAACCTATTATAGCCCCAATTCCCATAAAAATAAATTAGCCAACTTTACCTCTTAACCCTTATTATGATTGTATGAAGTTAATACATTGATTTAAAGCTTTGGTAATGAGTTGGTAGCCATGAAAAGACAATAGTCCCAAAACTACATGCCTTATCAACCACCTAACTAGGCATATCAACCTGATAGGAAACCATACCAAGGTAAATCATAACTCCAAAGCCAAAAAATGAAAATAAAGATCTAAAATATCCATGCTCTATCTACCCCAAGTACTTATAAGGAATCTTTCCTATCTAGAATAACCTTGCCCAAGAATATGAGTGGTGTTATCCTTGTGCCTAATCATAGAATCAAAATGCTTGCCATCATGGTATCATTAGTCAATCCTTGATGGCACAAAGTGTATCAACACCCCAAGGGAAGTAAGAAGAAACTAGTACTTAGAAAGAATAGGTACATGTGCCTATTCAAAATGAGACCACTCTTTTGAACTAGCAAGAAGAGGATTTTTGTGGCATAAACTAGGAAAAAGTACTGACTAATGGTGGTAGTTTAGTGGCAACAAATACACTCTATAAGAAGAGGGTAATAAAAGGGCGATTATAATTATAAGGTTGAATAGGATATAAATTCTAAATTTGTATAAGAGGTTTCAAAAATCAACACAACTCAAAATCTACCCAATGTGTTGATGGGTCAGTCAAAGTCAAAACTGTTGATCCTAAATCATATAAAATAAGATGTAGCTCCCACAAAGACACAAGTAAAGGTCAATGGCATTCCTTTAAAAATTGTATAATAAATGAAAATTACTAACTTAAATGTTACCATGTGGGAAGCACTGTCCATCCCAACATAGAGTGTAATATCCCCTGTTTCCCTTGAATTCTAAAACTGGATATTTTGAATTGCTTTTCTGTGTATTCTAATTTTTTTGGTGTTTTATGCATGTAATAAGAAAAATTATGAGTTTTGAAAAATAATCCCAAATAAATAAATAAACCACAGTAGTATATTTATCAACTGGCTAATCAATAATCTTATTGTTCTTCAAGATGATTACAATATTGAGTCTCTGTCATACATATAAAATAATATGAAACATTATTCAAAAAAATGTAATTATTTCTTGAAAATATGGAAATAACTTTAAATCTAGTATTGCATAGGTTTCTGTGTGAAAACACAGTCGCCGACATCAGTTATACTTCCACCGTCGGTCGGTATCCTATCGACGTCAGTCACTATCAGTCAGCTACTCCGTCGTCATCTGTGCTCAGTCAACTGATGCCAGTCTCTACTGCTGATGTCGATCTCTATGCGGCCTATAGCTCTATATGGCCTGAAGCCAAATGATATAGATTTGGATGGATCTATACAGATTCTGTATAGGAACAAATAAAATCTAGTGTGACCTGTATGCTGTACTCCAAATCTAAAGAAATATGGCCTAATACGAAAGATCTTTATTTTGAACAATTACTGAATCAAAAACCTAATGTAATAAATACCTGTAAACCCTTGTGATAACCTCTGTGTGAAGTTATCTCCCAAATCAGTAATAGATTAGCTGATATTTCACAACCTCTAAATTTCACACACTAAAGAGTGCACATTCTTCAATGCAGATAGAATACTGGAACCCTTGGCTTAGTCTTCTCAGAAAATCCTTAACAAAATTCTTCAAAATCAATAATTAATAATCATAATCATATTCATATGGCCTCTCCCCAATAAGAAACCCTTTTATCCTCAAAAAAGATGCACTTGCCCTAATTAGGGTTTCATAATTAAGAATAAGGGTTACACAATTAAAATATGCTAAATAATTAATATTTAATTAAATCAATCAAATATTAATATCTCCCTCAATACATGTTCGATCGAGCCCAAACAAAAGCCAACTAGAAAAATTCTGCTAAACGAAGCCAAGCCAAGCTCCATCAAGACCCTCTATCCATCATATCAGCCTACGAGGGTCATATAATAGGCTAACCATCAATTCTGAAGATGTCAACTAAAAAGGGGACATGAAAATCTACCCCTCCTAAAATTGCTTGTCCCTAAGCAATCTTAAAAAAACAAACCAATCAATCCACCTGGATCCCATATGTAGTTATGATCTGCACTATTGTTAATCAATGCAAGCTCCTACAATATCCTCTAAAATAGAACAAAGAGGAATCCATAATCAAAATGGTGAATGAAACTCAACCAATCTCTAAAATCACAAATATGATGTACACATTCCACCATGCTATGCAGAAGGCACACTCCAACTCTGCAACAACTCCCAAATGGAACTAAGCTAAGTGTGTAGAATCCACACACTGTACCTCTACTATGATCAACATATCTCTACAAATCACCAGCCACAGTCTCATCACCCAAACTCCTATGCATCACTGATAATGAAGAGACATCACATGCTAGACAAAAATAACACAAATCAAATTTGCTTGTCATCAACACCTGCTCTACGCCATGCACTAACAAACTATCAACCTCAGCACCTATCACCATATCAGGCTGACTACCATGCTCGACTGTAGCACCCAACTCAACTAAATGTAACTTCAGTAGAAATGAACCAATACTAGCATCAAGGATAGATATATGCTCATACCCACTATCTCTAACAATCTTGACCATGGGCACCCTCGTGTCCCCAAATACCACACCCTGTGACTGTACCAACTCTGGTAAAGACTGAAGTCACTCTAACTCCATGGTCACCTCAGCCAAATGTAACTGTGACTCCTCGAAAGCCAATTGCATACTCTCAAGAATCTTAGAAGTCACCTCAAGCTGCTGAGTAAGCTCACTCACCTTATCTTCCTTGACCAATAATGCATCGTATGCTATACTACCCCACTCCCTAAGATAATCTCTATCTGTTACCAATTGCATATAATCCTGTCTCAAAATCTGGATAGCCTCCCATAAAGAGTGGATCTATGTCAAGGGAAAATAACTGCCTCCCTGCTCATCACTAGTAGGCCAACCCCATCCATAAACTACTAACAACTAATGAGCAACATTGAAATGCTCACAAGTGATAGCAATGTCTTGCTCACTAACTCTCAGCTGACTAGACACATGATTGTGCTGGCTGGTCGAACTCCTATACTCTACCCCTGACACACTATCCAAAAGAGTAACGTCATAATAGCTAACATCTGTAATACTACCATCCAAATTCAATAGACCAACTATTGAACTCGTATCATCAAATGGAGTGACTAAAACATCCACATAAACCTCTGTATCAAAGGATCCTACTGAAGAGACAGTCCTCAGCACTGTCCACGACATCCTCCTGGGTGTCATCTACAATAGTCAAATCCTGGGAACCTTTTATAGACTCTGCCATATCTGAGAGATCAAATCTCAGTGTACTAAAATTTGAGTACACCTCCTCACTTTGAATGCAAGCATCAGACTCATCCTCATCTAACTCCGAAGAAGCTGTGGCTGAAACTATCCCATAAGAATCATGGGGCATGCTACTATCCTCAAACAATCAGTAATGATATCCTGCGGTTATAAAATGTCTCCATCATGTGTAGTCACAACACTAGTCTCTACTCCACTAAGTAAATGATTACTTCACCTGTAGAGACAACTTGTTTCTCCATCTTTTTGTGTTGTGATGTGGACCCTCTCAAAATGGATGTCATACACCGTACTAATTTGGCTTCTATTATAGGGTCTAAAAGAAATTCATTCATTCTCCTCTAGTGTTCAACCAACTTGTTCAAACCTTGTTTAAGCATCTCCATATCCTTGTCCCACTATGTCTGAGTATGTGGAATAACCATGATTAATTAGCTGATTCAATGACCAATCTACCCAACTACCCAACAAGATGGCAGGACCAAAGCTCTGATACCACTTTAATATCCCCTATTTCCCTTGAATTTTGAAACTGGATATTTTGAATTATTTTTCTATATATTCTATTTTTTTTGGTGTTTTATGCATGTAATAAGAAAAATTGCAAGTTTTACAAAATAATTCCAAATAAATAAATAAACCACAGTAGTATAATCTATCAACTGGCTAATCAATAATCTTATTTTTATTTTAGACGATTACAATATTGAGTCTCTGTCATGCATATAAAATAATATGAAACATTATTCAAAAAAACCTAATTGTTTCTTGCAAATCTAGAAATAACTTTAAATTTGGTACTACACAAGTTTCTATGTGAAAACACAGTTGCCGACATCGATTATACTGCCGCCATTGGTCAATATCTTGCCGATGTCGATCACTGTTAGTCGGCTACTCTACCATCATTTGTGCTCAATCAGCCGATGCCGGTCTCTACTGCTGATGTCAGTCTCTGTGTAGCCTGCAGCTTTGTACAACCTAAAGCTGAATGGTATAGATTTGCATGGATCTATACAGATTCCATATAGGAACAAATAGAATCTAGTGTGGCCTGTATGCTGTACTCCAGATCTAAAGAAATATGGCCTAATATAGAAGATCTTTATTTTGAATAATTATTGAATCAAAAACCTAATGTAATAAATACTTGTAAACCCCTGTGATAACCTTGGTGTGAAGTTATCTCCAAAACTGGCAATAGATCAGCCGATATTTCATAGCCTCTGAATTACACACACTAAAGAGTGCACATTCTTCAATGCAGATAGAATACTGGAACCCTTGGCTCAGTCTTCTCAAAAAATCCTCAGTAAAATTCTTCAAAATCAATAATCAATAATCATAATCATATTCATATGGCCTCTCCCCAATAAGAAACCCTTATATCCTCAAAAAATATGCACTTGCCCTAATTAGGGTTGCATAATTAAAATATGCTAAATAATTAATATTTAATTAAATCAATCAAATATTAATATCTCCCTCAATACATGTCTGATAGAGCCCAAACGAAAGCCAACTAGAAAAATTCTACTAAACGAAGCCAAGCCAAGCTCCATCAAGACCCTCTATCCATCATATCAGCCTACGAGGGTTGTATAATAGGCTAACCATCAATTCTGAAGATGTCAACTGAAAAGGGGACATGACATAGAGGGACTTGCTTTAGGAAGCTCTAAATTTTTTCCAACAAATAGAGATGGTCTCAATGAAGGGACCCACTACTGTGGTTAGCTTATGTCAACCTCAAATGAACACAAATGTAAGTAAAAATGGTAATACCACCCCATTTCTACCTTTCCTTCATAGTTGGAAAAAGTCTTATCCATAACTATATGATAGACTTTGGGGCTAGTAGTTTTGTTATGCCCAAGAAAATAACAAGTATGCTAGGTGTTGAATACATGCTTTTCATAAAAGGCATGGTTCAATTAGATGGAAATACTGACCAAATATTTTGGGTTATTAAAGGTCTAAACCTTACCATCCATGCATATCCAAGATTATCCATATCAAAATACATCTTGATTATTAACCTAATCCCCTATTTTCCCATTTGCCTTTCCTAAAACTTTACTACAAAAATGGGAGGGTACCTATTTGTTGATTGGTCACATATGTTACTTAGGATAAGATCTGGGAGTAAAGTGACCATAAGGTATAAAATAATTGAAAAATCCCATATTTAACCATATACTCCTATCCATATGGATATGAACTACATAATGCAAGACTAATAAGAGGAACTTGACCATGAAGTTGCAACACCCTTGGAAGAAATCCTAGACACTCACCTTGATGAATAGGGATCAAATTTATAGTTTTACCCTTATGAATATGTCAAAGAAATAGGGTTGGGTACATATTTTATCCATGAAGATGATATAATTATCCCAAATCTAGTTAAACTAACCAAAGATTATAAGGGAATGTGATAACTACAATTTGATGGCTCATAGAGCATTAATGGTGCAAGTGTGTGTATCATCTTGGTCTCTCCCTAAAAGGAGAGTTATTTTTATTTTAGTTTCACTAAAAATGTGTTATAATGTGAATCATGGGTATCTAGTTATCAAAGGAAATAAGGATTTAGTCATTATAAGTGTTTAATGATAGTGAACTAATTGTTCACTAGATAAGATAAAGAAGAATGACTAAGAACAACTTGTTGAGATCTTAGAAAAAAGGGTTTAGGGCCTGTTTGAGTATGTTATTACTTTAAACATTTAAGTGACACCAAGAACACAAAATAAGGATTCTAATTTCATAGCCTTAGTAGGTTCTCAATATAATCTACCTAAAGATATTAAGGACAATAGTCAGCATGTAAATATGATAGTGAGACCATCTATCCCTGACAATGCAACTAACTAGAAAGTTTTTGAAAATAATGAACAAATTATGAACTTTATATGAGATGAGGTTTAATTCTCTAAAAAAATTAGTCAAGGCTCCAAGAATAGTATGGGGAGTAAATAATTTAGATGAAGACTAATAAGTTACCCACGGGTCTTGTTACTTAAGAAAGTATTTTCAACTCTGATGATCATTTCAAAGGTGAGAAGAAAAATCTCAAAATCGAGGAAGACTAAAAGCTAGTATCCATATTAGAAGGTAAGGCTTTGAAAATCAAAAAGTTATGTAACACCTATGAAAATCAAGATTTTATTGAGTTATGTCAATAATTTGATGATAAATTTTCTTAGAGTTACAAAGGTTTAATGGGTTTTGACCCTAGCCTAACCCAAAACACAATAAAGATTGAATCAAATACTAAACCTATTAAACAAAAATAGAGGCTAATAAACCCAAAAAATAGAGGCTTTGATAAGGAGTGAGCTAGACAAGTTGATAGAAGCCAACATTATTTTCCCCATTAAACACTCATCTTGGGTTGCTAACTTGGTCCCTATTAGGAAAAAGAACGGTGAAATTAGGATTTGTGTAGATTTTTATGACCTGAACAAAGCATCCTTAAGGATCATTATCCCCTTCCACCCATGGATAAAATCCTCCAAATAGTAGCTAGAGATAAGAGTTTCTCCCTTCTAGATGGTTATTCTAGATATAACCAAATCTTAGTTAAGGAATCTAACTAGTTCAAGACCACTTTCACTACCAAATGGGGCACATATGCCTTTAAGAAGTTGCCTTTCAGTCTGACCAAAATTGATGCTACCTTCCAAATGGCCATGGACATGGATTTTAAGGGTTTGATCAACTAAATGATCTTGGTGTATCTAGATGACATCACAGTTTATTTAAAATATGCCATTGACCACCTAGATCACCTTAAGAAAGTTTTTGAAAGGTATAAAGAGTTGAAGTTTCCATCAATCCAAAGAAGTGCATATTTATATTTCATGAAGGAAAACTATTAGGATACATAGTCTTGAAATAAGGCCTTGTAATAGACCCAAAGACGGTAAGTGTTATCTCTTAAATAACACTTACAAGTCACAAAAAGGTGTTATATAATTTCCTAGGGAGAATAAAATTCATGAGGAGGTTCATTCCAAATTTTTCCACCATGGCCAAACCCCTTACTATTATGCTTAAAAAAGGGGTCAATTTCAGCTAGATAAGGGAAGGAAATAATGGATTTGAAGCCATTAAGTAGGATATTTACAAAGATTTGACTCTTTTAACTCCTAACTATGAGAATGAATTCATTCTCTATGATTTTGGAGGAAAAGGTAGTGTTCAACTATTCTAACCCAACAAAACAAAGATCAGTTCGAATAGCCCATAGCCTTTTTTAGTCAATATTTAAAGGATTATGAGGAAAGGTATAGTTTTATTAAGAATTAAGTGTATGTAGTAGTAAATGCCCTCAAAAATTTTAGACACATGCTATCAAAAAACAAGATTCAGTTGATGGTTAGTCACTAGAGCATAAAGGAGTTCATTTTGAGTTGGGAAATAAATGAGATAAGAGTGAGTTAGATCATAGAAGTCATGGAATATGATGTGATCATTAAAATAACTAATATTTTAAGAGGAAAAGGCTTATATAAGTAGATTTTTTATAACATTAAGACTACTAACATAATATACATTCAATAAGAATTTCAACCAATGAACCCTCATCTACTCAACAACTGGATCAATGACATGACTACTTTCTTACAAATCGATGGATACCTGCGCAAGATCCAATAGTCCAAAAAAGGTACTTCAAGCTCTAATATATTCCTTATGTTATTGTTAATGGGATATTATTTAGGAAAGATATTAATGTAGTTATATTGAGGTGTATCAAGCACAATCAAATCTCTAAAGTAATCAAAGAGTTTCATGATGGCTCGTTGGATGGCCATTTTTTTGTAAGGGCCACCAATATCAAAATAATGAGGGTAGACTATTATTATCCTAACCTATTCAAATATGCACATATATAGGTGTAAAATTGTTGGAAAGGTGCCTACTTTATAGGTAAGCAAAGATTAGAATCTCTTCCTCTCCAACCAATCTAAGTTGACCAATCATTTGCTTAGTGGGGGTTGGATTTTATTGGCATGATCAATCCACCATCAAGTATTGGCCACAAATGGGTCTTTACAACAACTAATTATTTCACTATATTGATTGAAGTGGTTGCATTGAAATATTCCATAGAATAATCTATCTTTTAATTCATGGACATCATCATCAATAGATTTGGTGTTCCTTACACTATTATCTTAGACAATACCAAAGATTTTGTGGGCACTCAGGTGAGTGAATGGGTAGTGAAACATAATGTATATTTGAATACCTCATCTAATTATTACCTAAAAGGTAATGGATTGGTATAATCCACCTAAAAAAATATCATAAGGATTATAAAAACAATAATGGAGGACAACCAAAGGACTTGACACACTAAGTTGAAATCAACACTTTGGGCTGATAAGATCACTTCAAAAAGAGCCATTGGCTATTATCCATTTATTTTTATCTATGGAAGGGAACTTAGAATTATTATGTCAATAGAATTACCATCTATGAAACTCACTCAATAGTTGGAATAGATTGAAAATTATGCAATGACTATGCAGTTGAAAGAAATCATTGAGTTGGAGGAGGTCAGGAATAAGTCAATGGAAATTATGGAAGTAAGTTAGACTCAATTAAAGAGAAATTTTGATAATAAATCATTTAAAATGATCTTTAATAAAGGAGACATGATTATAAAATGGGATGCTAAAAGGGCCAAGCTAGGTAATCATACAAAATTTGATGTAATATGGAGTGGTCCATACATCATAACCCATTGTAAAGGAGCCAATGAATTTTAGCTATCCAAGCTTGATGGATTAGAGCTACACATCCCAATCAATGGGATATATCTCAAATCATGCTTCTAAGTTTGGGATTATTTCCAAATTTTTTTACATATTAAGATTAGTTGGTTTCCTACAAATAAGTGATTTTGCATACTCTACAACTCATTAGGAGTTTTTTCTTCCTTAGTTTGTTTCAATTTTTGTTTTCCATATTTTATTTATTATTTATGGCAATTCATATTTATTTTTCTTCTCCAAATAGGATGTGATAAACTCTAAATGACTCCAAGCCCAATGAACTATAAGGCTACTAGGAAAAAATTGATTAGTAGGCAAATAACCCCATAAAGGTCATAAAAAATGTTGATATTTTTGTGCCAAAAACCTAAAAACACCATGCAAATTAGAGGATACCTATAATTTTTTTGAGTAAAAGTTTCAAAAGGCCTAAGTAGCCTTTTTAAAGACCCAAGCAGAAACCAAAGATTTCTATGCACTTTGTAACTTTGCAAAGTTGAAAAATGCACCTAAACCTTCACTTTCCCACTTAATGAGTCCCAAACAGAGACCAAAATTCACATTAAACTTTGCAACTTTGAAAAGTGTGATGCATACTCTACTTCTCACTTTTTATTAAGACCTAAACAGGAATAAGAATTCTTACTACACTTTGTAACTTTGAAAAGTTGTAAAGTGTCATCTAAATTTCACTCCCTTCTTCCTAAAGCATCTCCAACTCCAAAACCCCTCAAAAAAAGTGGGAAATGGGAAATTAAAAACATATTACAAGTTGTAAACTTTTAAAAAAACTCTAGAAACTTGCACTTCTACCTATTAACCTATCTACCATTGTTAGTGGCATGCATGTCATTTACTATGAGTTTTGGTTTATAATTTAGGTTTTTATATAATTTTTAACATTGAAAACCAAAAAACCATTACCAAGAAACATTGAAAACCAAAATCCATTCACCTCCATTGTTGAGCAATGTCATGAATCAAAGCTCCATAGCTAAATAAACAAACACTAGGTCCGTCACTTGTATAACCCTGTGCACACATTCCTGGTATTCTCATAGGTCACATACACCTCCATTGTTATTTTTTTATGATTTTAGTTGTTTTCAATTTCCATACTTATGTTTTTCTATGAAATTTTTGAAAGTGTCATAATTTTCTCACAATTTTCCATCTTTTACAAACATATGTTAATATCTTGTTTAAATTTGGCTAGTTTCTTCTTGCCATACTTAGAGTTTTTATGAAAATTATCTAGATATAAGTGGGTATCCCTCTTATGTTCTCAACCTAAACTTATGATAGATATTTTAATTTTATAAAAACCTAATTTTTCCACTCATATCTAGGCAAAGATCCTTTTTGTTTTCTCACCCTGATTTCCTGTTTGAGGTCCAACTTGCAAATACAAACCATAACCCAACTGGACCTTTATTTAGACATTTTAAGTGTTTTTGAAAATTAAAACCTCACCAACTCTATATCATATTTTATAATTTATATTACATACCATATTCCCATCATATCTAAACCCCTACAAAAGTGTAACAAAACTTTTCTAAGTTAAAACAAAAATGTTACCTCGAATTGCAAACCCAAAACCCGACCAACTCTTTATTTGGTTTCACTCACACATTTTCCTAGTGTATATGTTTAGAATAGAGATGAGTTAAAATAAAAGGGACCTAATGTCATTTCTATCTTGGACTCTAACATCAATGAGATAACTACCACAGATCTAGGTCACATAGACCTAATTGACTTCTAGATTAGAGTCAATGTAAAATTAAAAAATGACTAGATTCAAAACATATATGATAATGGTTTACCTTAGGCTATAGCCTTCCCATTCTTAGTGTAAATCCATGAGATTATGCTCACTATGGACAAGCATTATGATTTATAAAAGAGAGAGGTAGTGAATGATAAGGGGGAAATTTTTTTGAGACTAGATCCAGATTTCATTGATACAATGTTTTTAATCTTAGAGTTTGAAATATTTATAATTATTACTCCTTAATCCTCCAAAAAATTATACCAAGACAACACTTAAACCTACTCATGTATTATAAAAAAAGAGTATTTGAATATCCCTAAATATTTAACCTTAAGAATGACTAAGACTTTGGCTAGGATAGAATTCAAAGACAAGGTAGGGGACATCATTTTACTCCTACATAGAGTTACAAGAAGATAACATGAAAATATCTACCAAGATTAGATGTACCAGTATATCTAAGTAATCTAAAAAAATAAACAATACATTCATTAGACTCAATTGATCAATGCCTCCATTCATAGATAATTGATGGAGGTTCAAACTAATGGCAAATTATACATGACATCCTTCCTCATCTATGATTTAGTAAAAGGGAGGGCATTAAACACAGTGCTAGATCAGGTTAATAAAGTTTATAATTACTATCCTAATTTCACATTTGATGAAATTAAACAAAAATTTAAGAGAGTTAATGATGCCTTTATCTACTTCATCATAACTATGTTTGAATAAGAACTAGGGAGGATAAGGTTTTATAATGCTACAATAATAAAAATTACAATTTTGGGATCATACTTCATCTATTTCCCCACATTTTCCTATATTAGAGTTGGTGGTTTTAGTGGGTGTCCTTACACCCTTCCTAGATATGTTAATGACAAGTGGGCCCTAATGGAACTTGTAAGACAATTAGTGTAAACCCATAAGTTCCTATTAAGTAGACACAAAATAGGCATACACTTCCCTATAAATATAGGGAGATACACATGCCCTTCCTTATCTAAGGCCAAATGTGTAGAGGTAGAAATGAATTAGAATAATTTGAGAACCCTAAATGCCAAGGATTTTCTTGATGTTATAGGTTTTGTTTCTAGTTTATTGGGTTTATAATTTTCTCACATTACCTTTTATGAAGATTATTAGGACATGCAAGATGAGGAAGAGGTTAGGTTGAGGGATTATTCTAGGACTACCCTTGAACAAATTAAGAACTATGACATGGTATTAGTTCTAGATGAGTTAAAAGATGAGGAATAGTCAGTGGATAGGGTGTATTATGATAATCATATCTACCTTCAACCCCTTATTCAAGTTAGGTGGTCTACACTTGAATCTTTTTCCTTATTAAATAGGACTAACCTAGTTATTAATAAAAATTTAAATTGGTTAAGAAGTAGGGGTAAAGATAAAAAAATAGATCCTAGACATCATGAATAGGTTCAAAAAGACAAAGGATAAAGGAGTAGAGGTAGGAATAACATAGGGTTTGTTGGAACCTAATAAGATCAAACAATGGGGCCAATCATCTCATATAAAGAGAAGCATAAATAGAAGGCAAAAAGGGCCACTTACAATAGCCAAGTGCTAATAACCTAACTACTAGACCAAGTACTACTAGTTTCTATAGGGGACAAAACTATTGTAACCCATCTACTTGTTTCTACCATCCAACCAATATAAGTAATTATTCCCTCATCTAACACACTAGTGTAAGTGATTCCTTTGGTAGTGGTCCAATTAATGTAGTTAGTTATCCCAATTCCATCTCCACCTTCCTCTTCCATAATCACTTCCACCTCATCCCCTATATCGATTACCTCACCATTTATCACTAATAACACCCAATAATAATTGGTTTTTGACTTCAATTTTTCTAACTGAAGTCCCACTATCCACCACATCCACTAGGTCAATAACAATTCCATATTCATCTTAAAATAACTATAGACTACTTCTAATCTAGACATTCTAACTACATTACTACATTCTTTTTCTACCTTGGGAAACATCCTTCCATAAGTTACCTTGTTACCTCCACACATGCCTACCTTTCCACCCATATCACTCTCAACTTTTACACCCCTTGGAAGCACATCCACTCAACCCATCCAAGTATCTTTGGATTCTCCCGCTCTCAATTTGACTCAAACTCCCACTAAGGAGGTGGAAATAAAGAATCCCACTAACATAATTATGGATAGTTAACCCACCAATAGGGTAGAGATGACTAAATCATTAGTTTAAGACTTGATGATAATGTTAGTGGTAGATACAACACTTGTTATAGTAAATACCAGTGTGGTAATTTTAGTCAAAAATTCATAGGTAACAATGGTTGGTGGAACAAGATAGGATTTATTGGTAGCAATTCCTAATTGGATTGCACAATCAGTGTCCAAGAAGAGAATACAAATGATATCTCCTAACACCTTGGATTTTGGTCTATTGTAAGTATCTAAATGACCAAAGAGAGGTCCCAAGACCATTTCCAAAATATCTTATGATGCAATAGTGGAGAATTATGTGGAGATAATAGTTCCCCCACTTGAAAAACAAAAAGAAGATTTAAAGGTTGTGGATTATCAGGTATCCAAGGTACACCTTGGTAATCTAATGAGAGAGACAAAACATGATGTCCAAACAAGCATAAGTTATCTCTTCAAGAAAATGGATAGTGACAAGGTCACCAAAGATGAATTAATGGACAAGATAGACCAGTTGAAAAGTACCTTAAAGAGGTTCATGGACCCAACACATCCTCTCAAACCAACCCAAAAAACTCAATTTTCCCCTTAGTTCCCCAATAAAGAGACATTTGATATAATGATAGAGATTGGCACAATGGGCAGAGCTATAAAGGACTGGGCTGGAGAACTAGTCACCAAAGGAATAGGGTGATAGGGTTAGCCATGGATTATTACAAGACACTGAAGGATGACCTTGCATATCTAAAGATAAAAATAAATAAACATGAGGAATAATTTAAAAGGATAAATCTCTACTTTCCCAAAATTTAGGTCATTAATCAAATAGAGAGAGACACCCTCATGTCTAAAAAGATAATAAAAAATACCTTAGAACATGATGAGTTGGAGAGGGAAAGGAAGTTAATAATCATAATACTTAGTGAAAATATTGATAACACCAAAATCACAAGTGATAAGGCCAATGATGTGATGTATTACATTAAAGATTCAATTTGTAAATTATCATGCGAGGTAGTAGATTACCAAGATAAACCTCTTCTTGCTCAGGTTATCTAAGATAAATTCAAAGAGGTGATTAAGAGGGAGTCAACACATAGAAAAAATTTCATTTTGGATTCCATCCATTGGTTTATTAAGTACCACAATACACTTGAGTAGATTTGAAAATATATCCAAGTCTAAAAATCTTCTTCTAGAGAATTATCTGAGGTAACACCAGAATGTGACATTAGTAATATTTATATAATTAGTCCTGATGAATAACACCTAAAAGAAACATTTTGTATCTTAGATGCTTACATCAAAAATATATAATTGTAAAAGGATAAGGAATCCTCTAATTTCACTATCATTGATTATTATTTTTAATTATTTGAGAAGAATGCATTCTGTAAACTACAAATTTTGTAACCTACTTTGTAAAGTTTCAAGTTATGAAATTTTAGCTGTCATTTTGATAATATCTTAGCTCTAAGTTGAAAAAGTGCTACTTGTAATTTTCAATTATCATTTTGTTTAGTTTAAATTGAAAAAGTGCAACTTGTATTTTGCACTTTTCTTTTTGACAAGTTGAATGACTTAAAAGTTGTAAAAGCTCACATTGTAATTTGGACATCCATTTTTTTCAAGTGAATTATAATTTTCAAAAGTATAAAATAAAAATTACAAGTTATGTTTTAAAATATTCAAATATATAAAAAAATCATGCAATTTTTTAAAAATATTGACCAAGTCATGAAGTTTCATTTTGGCACCCCACTTCTTGGTGAGAGACTTATTCAACTGAGCTCAAGGAGAGATGGTTTGAATGGAAGACTCCAACATTATTTTATACTTATTAAACACTTGGTAAAGTACCAAACTACTTGAATATTCCTCTTCTTCCTTTTACTCCACCAAAGATGCCTCTTTAAGTTAAAATGAGGACATTTGTATGAGTACTCCCCAATTTATTGCTCCAAGCGTAAGTGTAAGAGTTTTTGACTTATTTTCTCTTATGAGAGTAATGTTTTTTTTATAAATATGGGTCTCTTAAGTATTCCATATATATTTTTACTGATAGATAAATTTTTTGGCTCTTGAGAAGTTCATCTACATGTTGTACCCAGGAGAATATTAATAAACTAAAGTTTTTCCTTCTTTATTTTATGTCATCCTTATGTATGTATGGATTTTTTATATTTTTTAATGATATAAGTCATGTTTCAATAATATAGGATAATTTATGGTGTTTATCTTTCCCTTTTGAAATCTTGTTGAGGAAAAATTGATAAATTTGTTCCTTATTTGATAAAATGTCTAATATTGCCTTTGATGTTATACTCACGTAAGATTGTGTTTCAAGAGATTTTGGTATATTATTGTTCAAATTATTTTCAATAAAATAAATAAATAATTTTTAATAAAACCCTTTAGTGTATCACCATTTCTATTTTTAAAACTCTTTCAACACTCTTTTCCTTACAAATAAAACCCTAGTTAGGAGTAAAATCACAAAAAAAGCTATAGTTATAAGTGAACTGGTCATGTATCAATTTCACTAAGCTTAGTGAAAGAAATACAACCTTATCTATAGGTTCACCTATATTTTCCAAGGTCCCACAACTTAGAGGTGATCCCATTATGTCATTATATTTATATATACTACAACTCCTATAAAACATAGTGGGTGCAAAATCTAATTGATAACATGCTCACAGTGTTGACCTGATCTCAAAGACCCCTATATCAATGAGAACTTCCTACATAACTAATAATCCAATGAGTTAGGGTAAATTTTAATTGTGAATATTTTTTAATTCATGAATATTCAATTTTTGATAATTTGATTTTGATGATTTTGGAGGGCTAGTACATAGAATTGGGTCACTTAAAAAATTGGAGTGTAATTTATTTTTTGGGTTGGATCATCAAATGATTAAAATACCTTAAATAAAAATATGCCCCTTTCACACACACACACACATATGATTTTGTACATCGGTATAATTCAAAAAGTCACTATGTACATCGAAGAGTTAAAAAAGATAGGTTATTGGGTAAATAAAAAAAGGGTATCAAAAAATTTCAAAAAACCTTAAATTGATTGCATATTTGAATATTTATTGAATAGATATGAAATTTATAAAAAAAAATCTCAATCTGAGTATGTATGCAAAAATTATGGCTTGAAGACATTGATAATTAGTTGCATCACATATAAAACCATTTGGCTGCATTACTATGCAATCGGCTAGTTGCATGCTAACTCAACCATTCATTTTCACAATATGTAACTAGATGATTGCATAGAAATGTAACTAACCAATTTCATATATGATGAAACTAACTACCAAATTCTGCAGGTCATAAATTTTGCATATAGACTTAGATTGAGATGATTTTTAAAAAAATCACATATCTCTTCAAAAGGAATCAAAATATGCAATAATATTTAGGTTTAGATAAGTTTTTGATTCATTTTTATTATTTATCCCATAACCTACAAGTTTAGGTAAGGAAAATCTTACACATAATAATTTGAAAACACACCTACAAATTCACCACAAGTATGAAACAAATATCTATAGATTCACCAAATAAATCCAAGGGAATTTTTGTTAATGGATCCTAAAATTTACCTTGTAAGTAGGGCCCTCAAAATTATGTAGTTATCCCCTATTTGTGGGAGAGTGTGTGAATAATGGTGTAATATGGTATATGTAGATGCATGTAATGGTCTATCTTGTAACCTAAAAAATACACTCATGGGATGATCCTTGGATGCATCTAACCTTTTATATGACTGATCTTATGAATGATATAAAAATAGAAAGGGATAGGGAAATATAACTTAGTCATGTAATTGATTGAATGAAATTGAATATAAGTTTACTTGGCATTTTATAGATGATGATAAGGCTTAGATTTGTATTTATACCACATCTTTTGAAAATATCTCATGGTAGGGTTAAATAAGACAAATAGGCTGACCTATAGGTTATAATAATTTTCAATTAGGATGATTTTTAAGTAATAAACACTAGATAAATATCTTGACATTGGCATTGATGCTAGTGTCCCTCTATGGCCTGTAGTGTCTAGAAGGATTAAAAAATAATTCAAGATCTAAAACTAAGACTGAAGGACATTTAATAAGTTTTGAGATTTATATATAGTATAGGAGATTTGGATCATCAAAATTATGAGGATCAAACTATAAGATAAGTAATCAGACTATAATATAAGTAATTAAACATAATTAGATGGTGAATGTGAGCCTTTCGATAATGCAAAGGTCTAAAACATAAGGGTAGATCATTGATTGGTATTTATCAAATATACAAGGTCAAGATGATATAAATATTAAATTTTAGTATCTATAGTATGAATTAGTCAAGGGATGAGCTTAGGATATTTATAATGAGGAATATGAAGAATTAGTATCAAAGTTTCTTTAAGGTAGAGGGTCATCCACATAGAAGTAGAAGAAAAGCTATTAAAATCATGGAATTAAGAATAAGATAGGTGTGCATATAAGATGGTCAAAAGTGCCTTATTTTAGCATTAAATTTTAATTTTAGTGACTAAATTTTCCACCCATTAATTATAGTAATGAAAAAAAGTGGAAGTACTAGAGTAAAAAAAGAGAGCTCTACTTGAGCTTACTTGTGTTGGGTAAGCTTGGATACAAATCACACGTTAAACTATGATTTAGGAAAAAATATAGTGAAACATGTATAAATAAGTCCTTATTTGGGATAAAAATCTAAAATTAAAAATAATAAACTTATAGATCAAATAACAAGGAATAAATACATTTTTTCATGTACATGAATTGTTGTGTTTTATAGTGAAAAACTAATGACTGGAGATGGTAGAACCTTGGGAGATTTATTTTCATTAAAACATTTATATTGGATTATGCATGCCATAATCCTATTTGGTAGGAAAATGTGCTTAAAAATTCAACATGCACTTGAATCATCATCACACAACTCAAGGTAGTATAGTAGCATGGAATCCCTATATGAATTCTAATAGATAATTTTGGTACAAAAATGATGAAAATAATTGAATCAATTATTATAGATGGAATAATATTCATTATAGTGAAAACAAATGCATAAATATTACAAAAGTTGTATGATCTATGTCTGGTGTATACAACATAAATAATGACATGAATTACTATTTATTTTATGAAAAATAGCGTAAAAAATGAGCAAGCAAGTGATCATGTACCACACACATGCTCCCAATCTGATAAATAAGTGTATTGATTTTGATAACATAAGTAATACCAAATGAATTTATAATTAAAACTGTGTAAAATTATGGAACACATGCCATACATGATGCCCTTAATTTGAGTAAAAGTCTACAATAATCTATGTATAAATCTAAAAATGCTTCTGGATAAGAACTTAAAAATTATTAGTAGACTAAACATGATTTTGAGAAATCTAAAAAAAATTGTTTTTGACTTCTAGGATGAAAGTGCACTATTTTGGACAACTATGGCTTGAGTTGTTTTCAAATGGTGTAATTATGTTTGAATATGCTTTATAAGAAATAACTAAGTATGCATTATGATAAATTTACTAAGTATTATATTTTTATGTCTATGTAATGGACTATTTCAACTTAGTATCTAAGATAAGCCACTGTGTATGCCTCCTCTTTTGAGGTGAGTTGTGAAGCCTGCACAGTAACTTATCTCAAAATAAAAAGTTATGCAAATGATTTTATAAAAAATATTAAAATATGGAGTAATAATGATAACATTGGAAATCATGGCATCATATTGATAGTCCAAGAAAAATATTAATGTGTGACACATGTAGAACCAAACATACATAATGCCATGTCTAGATAAATGTTAGAAATTAGGCATACAATTAATAAACACTCAATGTTGAGTACTTGGAAAATATATTGAACTAATTATGAAAGATTTATGATATTGATCATGCCATCAACAAACATGGGAGATGTATGATATCTATCATGGCATCAAAAACTAAGTAAATGATAACAAATATGAGACATGACCATGAGAAATACATATAGAGCACATGCAAAACACACTAAACATGAAAGAAGGTGAAGGGGACACATGCAAGGGACATATTAAAATTCCACTCATACACATGAAAACACATAATTATTCTTAGAACCATAAACAAGGACATGTTCAAATGTCCATAATCTAGAGTAATGAATACACACAAAGCATGAAGCAAAGAAGCAAACACAATAAACATGCATGAACAATTGAAATTTATCTACATAAATAGTTTGAAACATTATTAGATTAAAAAAATCATGTATCCAATAAGATAACAATGTGAAATTTAGTGAGCAAATGTGAAAAGATGTAAACAATGTACTATACTATAATAGGAACAAAAGGGATAGTCATAGAATGATAAACCCTGACTAAAATATGTCCCCAATGAACTTCTTATGATACACATAAGATATAAAAGGACTATAAATATTTTATATTTGATAAATTAGAGACTGTGCTCACTAGGATAAGTCTACTTGAATGAGACAAGAGTGAAATACATTACTATTTAGATTAGTGCAATTTTGTCTATGTAAATTTTCTATGTCTAAGATAATATCACCATGTACAACTACACATAAAAGTGAAAACCTATATATTTTTTAACTTACTCAAGTACACTTTTGAATAATATTTGATATAAAACTAGATATAGAGAAGTATTGCATATACTAAAGCAAAAATCAGCTAATGTAAAAGTACTACACATATTATACATAGGTCCTAATTTTTAGAAAATTTTAGGTATTCTATTTTTTATATTTTTTTGAATATATATAACTAAAAAGGAACATACTAACCAATGAATCCTAAAAGAACCTCATAATTAATATGTATTGTATCTAACATGGGAATTATGACCTCTTGTTAATAGAAAGTATCATGCCACTTTGAAGTATCTAGTCTCAACTCATAATCTAAAAACTGATTTGGATCTGTAACATAAGTGCCACTATTATGGTGATAATATGTAGTATGTTATTTATTGTGTTTATCATGGTGAGATTTAGGAATTTTAGGAACCCATCATGGAGTCTAAGAACTCTATGTTGGTATTCTTTGTGGAAAAATCTTAAATCCTTGTAATATCAATGTATGATGTGAAAGATAAGAGGGCAACTCTCTATAATTTGTGACAAATCATTGATTAAGTGTATTTTCAAAGATAGATCTCCTTGAAAAGTAGATCACTTGCTTCTAAAATTTATGAATAGGTTTAACCTTTTTAGGTTACTCAATTATTATTTAATGTGTAGGAAAAATATCCTTTAGTTGTAGGGGTATTCATATGGAATACCATGAAATTTGATAACTTCATTATCAAAAATGTATTTCAAACATTAATGTATTATAGAATACTACATAAAGTTTTTGAATAGAAGGATGTCCCAATAACATATCTAAGACTTATAAATTGGGTACTAATATAAACTTGGTGGCCACATGTATTGGACCAATTTGTATAGGTAATGTGATCTCACCAATAGAAATTTAAACATGTCCATTTAATCCCTTAATTACTATTGTTGTAGGAAATCTATCCTTATCTATGAATCCAAAATGAGAGAGAAGTGCGATAGTGTACATATTCAAAATTAATCCATTATCAACCATGACACTTTGTATAGGTTGATGATCAATTTAATATTGAATTAACAAAGATTAAAATTCAATATCATCATCAACAATCTCATGTTCTATGAATGTGATAAGTGGTTCAAATGGCACTGAATCATGATATGTACCACTAATTACATGAAAATAATGTTTTGTATCTATATGAGGATGATAATAAGTTGGTGGATGGTGTGCATTATATGTGTAATGCAATTTTGATTTATCTACTATTTCCTAACCTATATGCTTAGGGAAAAAATCATTGAAGATATTAATTATTATGCTCTCACTTGGTTGTGCCTTTGTAATTTTGGTATATATACCCACATAAATGATGTTCTAATATATCAAATCCTATATCTTATGTCTCAAAATAACACATCTATTAGTAGCATGCCCTGGTGGTTTATGAAAATCATAAAAATAATTTTGATCAAATATTTTTGGAGGATGTATACTCATATCAACCTCTTAATGAGAGTGAATGATATGAGGTGACATTCCAATAAATTTTACAACACCTTTTAGGGAGCTTCTGGGAAGTTGGTAAATTATCTCCTTGGAGGAGTGGATAACACAATACATGGATTAAGTTTAGAAACCACATTCACTATTATATTTTAGTTTCTATTATTTTCATTAGTCACACAAGTATGGTAATTTAATTATATTATTTTCATGAGAAGTAGAAAATAGGTTGGTTAAATAATTTGACCTATTAATTGCCAACAATTTAACCTCTATTTCATTAACTTTGTGACATAAATCCATGAATGATAAAAAATTATTAAACATAATAGATTAATGTATAGTTGGAAGAAAAATCTATTTGAATATCTCTTGTAATTCCTTATATACCATAGGATTCATCATTATGGATAGCATGGTCTTATACCATAATACATAATTTGTGATATGATCTTTGGATTCTTATTTAAGATGAACAATTTGAGCATATGAAATATTTTCACTTATGTTAATTGAGAAATGTGAAAGGAACAAATATTTAAAAGGATTAAATTCATTAAATAACTGATATGATAAATTTTAAAACCATATTAAAGCATATTATGTGAGACTCTTGTGAAAAAAATTGGTCAACAACCTATCATTGGATTCATAGTCCAAACATGTTACATGAAATGATCTCAAATGTTTCTTTGGTTCACCTCTTACATCATACAATGTAAGCTTAGGTGTCATAAAACTAAGTGGTAAAGGATAGGCTAAAATGTGATGAGCCAATGGAGTATGCAATCAATTTTGTGATTCAAGTGTTTTATTAGGTTTCAAAGCATCTTATTCCAAATGTAACACCTTACTAGTCTATAGAGATAAAATATTCTATATAAGGGATTGTACATTATGAATATAATTTGTGATAATAAAAGGTTGTGTAAAGAGTGTATGAGTAGATATTAGAATATTTATTGATATGAACCCTTGGATTTCCCCATACTATATGTTAGTGTATAATTTGTATTTAGTGATGCAAAGATAGGCAAGGAAACCATAACAATAGATGCCCAATGATTGACATTCAAATGATTTATGTATTTCCTCTCCAATAATACCTATGAACTCACTTGAATATTTGAATTATTTTAAATATACATTGTCAATTCTTTTTTTTAGAATAATCAAATTTATTAACTGATTTTACCATTGTGATGTCATCGATTGAAATTTGAGTATACTTGGCTTGAGTACCACTTAGTTTAACACTTCTTCTAGAATTTTTTTTCTTAGATTAAATAAAATGTGAAATATATTTAACAAATAATTTACCAAATCTAAAAACCCTAATACAACAACTAAAAACAACAAAAATAAGGAAAGAAACCTTAACAACATGAATGGCCAGGGTTTTGCAATATTCAATAATAAATGGGTTTACCAATATATTTATTAAAACTTAGATTATTAGGGAATAAATATAATTTAATTTAGATAAATAACTAATTAAATTTTAATGCATATAATATATAATTATCATAATTGACTGATTTATAACTTACTATTTTTAGTAATGTACTAAAAGGGGAAATTATTAAAGTCAAATAATTGTTTAACCATTTTTTGAGATATGTAGGTTAATGGGGTAGAATAGCCTATAATCAAAGATGGATAAAACTATTCTTGAGTAGGAAAATTAATTAAAAACTCAGATAACTAAATATTATAAATTAAAGTGTTTAGTTATACTAAATATAGAAAGTGCACTCAAAATAATAGTTTGATTATGTAAATATGAAGAAATAATACTTAGTTTATCTGTAAATACATAGGCAAATTTGAGAAATATAGAGATGGGAACAAGCAGGAGCAAGATTGAGATATAGTCATAAAATACTAGAAATATTATTTCAAGAGGCCTAGGCATTTGTGTTAATCTATGAACACTTGTATTGATATAAATGAAACTATCGTATGTGGAATATTCACTATATTATGAAGTGATCACCCAAGGAATTTTGGGTCTATTAATTTATTTTATTTGTATAGATAGACTGTCAATGAATTTATGTGGATAAAACCCTATCTATTCACCTTAGGCCTTTATACCTTATCAAAAAAATGTTAGTGGGCTCATGGTGTCAAGTTGAACTCAAGGACCCCTTTGACAATGAGTGCTTCCTACATAGCCAATACCCCAAGGAGGGCCTCATATTTATGTAGTTATCCCCTAGGTGTTGGCTTATGTGTGCATAAGGGTGAAATATACTTTATGCAAAGGCATACAATGATCTAGCTTGTAACTTGATAAATACTAGTCACGGGTTATTTTTTGAGTGTTTTAGACCTATAATATGATTTCTCCTATAATCTATATGAAAGTAGGGATGCATAACTCAATTGTGGAATTGATTTAGTGAGCTTGAATAAGTTATTTCTAGGTATTTTTTGGATGAATAATGAACATGCTTATATTTGCATTTATACCACTCCTTTTGAAAAAAATCTAATGGTAGGGTTCAATAAGACAAATAGGTCAATCCATAAGATTCAAAATATTTGGAAATTAGATGACCTTTGAGGACTAAACACTTGATAAGAATCTAACACTTATGTAGACACAAGTGTCCCTATGTGGGATGCAAGTGCCCAATAGTCTAGGAATATACTAAGGTTACAAAAATAACAACATATGAGATATATCAAATTTTAGGATTTTTATGTAGTGTAGGATATTTAGGTTATTAGAAATGATAGGGCCAGACCATAATATAAATAATTAGGCAAAATGAGAAGATGGATGTAAGCCTTTCAATAGTAAGATTGTATGGAATTAAAGGCTAGATCCCTGCTATATATATTTGTAAAGCATATAAGATTGAGATGCTATATAAATCATATTTTAGCATTTACATTATCCCCCCTTAATATAGTAATGCATAAAGATGAAATTACTAGGTTAAAGTAAATAAATGTTTACCTTAGTGTGTATAAAATACATTGACTTTGCTTGAGTCCACTTTGAGTGTTTTTATGGTGTATGACATGTAACCAAGATCATGCTATAGTATAAATCAATGCATATAATCTAAAATTTGACATAAATAAAATGATTAAATAGAAAGAGAGTAAGAAAAAAGTACACCTATGTGTTGATACAACCATGTTGCCCTTTAGAACTTTGACTTGGTAAAGATGCTCCCTTATGAAGCATTAAAGTTGAGAGAGGTTCAAAATTGAACCTTTAAGATTTGAATAGAGAGATTAGTAGGTAATTATACCCCCAATCTAGTACAAGGGTGAGTTATGACATAACCATTGAGATCATTACATCTTAATCACACAACTCAAATGATAATATAATAAAATACAAGTCAAGTGATTTAACCAACTCAACCTAAAAAATGGAAGTAGTGTTAGGACATTAAGGGTGATGAATTTCAACCATAATATTAAAGGGAGATAATTGTTGTATATATAAAATGATCAAAATGGTGATTCTTGGTAAAGTATTAGTGCTTCTTGGTAAATATGTTTGAATATGTATTTGAAATTTTTGGTGCACTTGCATGGAATATGCACCTATAATGCATTTCAAGCTAAAGTATATCTCAGAATATAACCTCTCCTCTATAACTATGTATAAAATCTATCACAAATATGAAAACAGTTATCTTAAATATTTAAAAATTAGTGCAATGTATAGGATTTTGATCCAAGTGTCTATCTAAATCATGTAAACTATAATGAAATTATAGGAATTATAAGAATTATATAATTGTGGAGGTCATGTCTCTAAGGCATACCCCCACTGATATGCCCATCATTTTAAGGTGAGGAAAATGGAACCTGGTAGTTACTTTACCTCAAAAGGACAAGATAACTATATAATCTATGTATGAATCATGTAGCATATAAGATTAACATGTTTGAGTAGATATATAAATGAAGCTCACATTATGTGATAAAAAAAATCCATAAAATGCATAATATAGATCATGGAAACATCTAGAAAGTAAAAATACAAGCTCAAAAAATAATCAAACACACATACAAGAGTAATCAATGCCACATGAAAGGGGTCTAAGGAGACCAAAAACAAGGGGCATATTCAAAATGATACACACTCAGAATAATGACATATTCAAATATCAAAATAGAAAGAAACATATAGTGTCAAGAGGGAAAAAAGTGAGGAATATATTCAAATGTTCTATAATAAAGATAATAGTAATCAAGAAAAAGAAACTCAAGGAAGTGACAATGTGAATAAATGAAGTATAAGCAACCAACATAAGCATATCATATTAGTCCCTACATGTATGTATTAAAAAAGTTATAACATAGAATATAAAGAATATTTTGAAATATGTGATATAGGCATGTGTAAGCATTAGTAAACATGTAGAAATGATCATAAATTAATGTAACCTATATAAATTGTGATCAAAGAAACAAATGCCCCCAATATCACATGTCACATGGGAAGATGAAAGGTAAACTAGTTGTATGTATGAGTATCATGGGTTTTGGGTATTCCTATATCACACTCAAGCATGCATGAAACATATTTGTATAAATATGATATGATATCTATTAACATAAATTAAACACCATAGATGCCAAGGAGCTAGTAAACATGTGAATGCTGAATATTTTTGCATTTTATTCAATATTTGATTTTTTTCATTTTTTTGAATTTGAATTATGATTAGATTTGAAAATATTCTAGATTAGGGAATAAATCATTAGGAGGTGGGTACTTTACTTTCCAAAACCTCTTATGTTTGTTTATTTCCAGAGTTTCAATATTCTCTAGTAATTTATTGCTGGAAATTGTTGCTATGGGTTTATCATTAAATCCATCATGTGTAATGTAAACTTATTTATTTTAAAATTGGTAGAAAATGTACATATTTTTTTATTTACAATTGATTTCTTATATGCCAAACAATATTGCCCAAACTGGAAAGTCAAATTTGGTCTCTGGTTCATTACCCATATTGGTGTATCAATACTTTTAATCCAATGCTATTGGTAACAGAATGTATCTAAGTGATTTTGGAAAAAATGGGAAATGTTGTAACTCATGTATATCATGGCCCAACTATCATAAACATGCAATAGTATAATTTATTTCCTAATTATTTGTATTAATATTAATGTGAGGACAATAAGTTCTATCAATATTTATAGTAATAATTAAATCTTCACATCTAAGATGTTTTGAATCACACTGCATTGTATCCTTGTCTTTTGAAATATCTTCAATTAGAGGTATTGTTCATTGCTTGAGTATAATTTGTATACGAAGATCATGTTTGTAATATTGAATTTGGCTTTATATACCCCAAAATGATATACATACACACACACACACACACACACACACACACACACACACACACACACACACACACACACACACACACACACACACACACACACACACACACACACACACACACACACACACACACACACACACACACACACACACACACACACACACACACACACACACACACACACACACACACACACACATATATCATAGCTGATGATCTTATGATAAGTGTAATATGGTGATTCTTATTTTTAGATAAGTATGATACCTAACTTGTGTCTATTAGGAGGTACATCTATTATCTTATGATCAAGTAACATAACAAGTATTTTATACAGAGCATCTTATTTTACTATAATCTATAAACTATGTTGTTGAGACTTACGTGAAGATTCTACATTATTGACATGATGTATTTTATTTTGTACCTTGTAAGGTTGAATTAAAGATTTTAACCAAGAGGGATGGATTGAATACCAATCATTAACATGTTCATCAGTTACTTTTTCCTTGTTATTATCTTTATATAGTTTTGTATCTTTTGGGGATGGAGTTAAATTATATGTACTAAGACGTGTAGGTGTGAATAGGTTATGAAAAATATGTTCAAGTGGATCAAAAATTAGTTTTTTCAAGTGTTAATCTATCATATCATGAGGTATATCATCATCACTATCATAAAAAATAGAAACTTTACCATCTTATTATTTAGTATTGACCAACAAAGGAAGCTCAAATGTTTGATCTTGTTATTATTTTTATATCATTGGTTCATTTGGTAATGGTTCTTGTTTTGAATGTGCATCTATGTGAACATCAATGGTTAGTTCCTTATGAGTATCTAGAGGTGAATGAGTTATCTTATTTGATTCTCCAATCTCATTAGTTGGTATATTTTCAAGTGGAATATATTGTTTTAGTGGTACTAGTTTTAGAATCTCTTCCATGTCAGAATGTATCATTTTACAAAATTACAAGGGCACATCAACAACAAGCATTGTCCATTAGGTCACATTGTGTATGAATTTGAATATTGGTATAATATAGATTAGATGAATTCTATTATTTGTATCCAAGGTCTACCCAAGAGTAAGTTATAATTCAATGATTGAGACATTACTTGGAATGTAGTTAGTACAATTTTTGGTTCCAATGTCACATATAATATGGTTTGATCAATTTGTGGGCTATATGAACTATAAAACCCTTTGATATACATGTCTAATTTTTGAAGAAGATTGGTGATGATGCCCATGTTGTTAATAATTCCATGCTACAAATGTTTAGGCCATATCCATTATCAACTAGATTTTTTTTTGATACTCTTTTTATGCATGCTAACTTGTATAAATAAAGACAAGTCTTGGTTAATAATATATTTTGATGGTAGTTCTTATGGATTAAAAGTGATGAGATTTGCATTATTTTTGAGGTATTGTATAATATCAACAAATTAAGTTGGTTCTATATCACTTAGTACTTGGGTTTCATACAAGGATTCATACAAGATATCATTTTAGATAGTTGGTTGTTTTAATAGATCGAGGATTGAAATCTTAACATATGTATTGATCAATTATTCAATAAGATCATACCCTTTAGATTTTATTACTAGTTTAGGCTTAGGAGGAACTTTTTGTATATGAACAAATGATAGGGTAAGTTGGGCACTCTTACCTTTTCATGTAGTGACAACATGGATTACAAAATCCAATATAAGCCATCGGTGAATAATGGGAACAAGATGGTAGTTTTCACTCAAATAGGATGTAGGAGGAACAAAGGGCCAAGATCATGCATGTTGATGCTTGGATATTGGATCTATATTATTTTAAAAGGAGTTTTAGAGATAAATTTGATTTTTTTTATTGTAAGTCACTCTCTTTGATTGATAATTTTTTTTAATCATTTGATTATTCATTCTATAGATTTATCAATGTATGGAAAATAATAATCAATGAAAATCATCATATATTGATAAATGAAATACTGATTAGATACACCCACATTAGGAATGATTTGATTCTTTTGGGATATAATACAAATATGATTTTTAAGACATTTACAATTTAGAAATCGAAACATAGGAAACCCTAAGTCAAACTAGGGTTTATAAAAAGAGACAGAAAGGTCATGTTCACCAAAAATTTAATCCTTTTTTGAGATATGTGGGTTAAGGGGGTAGAATATCCTATATACAAGGATGAATAAATTTATTATAGATTAATACAATTAAATAAAAACTTAGATACATGAATATTATGAATTAAAGGGTTGAGTTATGCTAAAGTTATAAAGTATAATAAAAATAGTAGTTTTATTGCATAAACATGAAGAAGAGTTAATACCTATCTTATCTACAAATGCATAGTCAGATCTAAGAAATACAAAGGTGTAAATAGATAGGATCAACGTTAGGATTAGTCATCAAATTATATAAATATTATTTCTAAAGGATTGGCCACTTGCATCAACTTATAGACACTTACGTTGATGCTTATATCTTGATCCTGACACTACTATCCTATATAAAACATTCAATATATTATGAAGCGACCCCTAAAGCCTTTTGGATTTTTTGTCACCTTTTTATTGATGTATTTTACTTATGTTCATATGCTATTGATGAATGTATGTGGATCAAACCCTAGGTCTTCACCTTAGGTATTTAAACCTTGTAAAAAACGGGATAGTGTGCTCATAGTGTTGAGTTGATCCCAAAGACCCCTCTATCAATGAGCACTTCCTACATAAAAAATACTCCAAGGAGGGTATTAGACTTTTTAGTTATACCATAGGTTTTGTATTGTGTGTGCACAAGGGTGCAATATACTAAATGCCAAAGCATGTAATGATCAAGATTGAAATTGGAAAATAACTACTCATGGGTTATTATTTGAGTGATTCAAAGTAGTAATATGACTATTCTAATGACTAATATGAAAATAGGGAAGAATGGGGTACCATAACTTACTTTTGAAATCAATTTAGTAATCTTGAATAGGTACTTGATTAGTATTTACTAGGTGAATAATGAATATGCTTAGATTTGTATTTATATCACACATTTTGGGACTAACCCTAGGATTCAAAATATTTTCAAATTAGATGAATTTTAAGGAATATAAAATTGATAATAATTTAGACACTTGTATTGATGTAAGTGTCCCTGTGTCAAACATAAGTGTCTCATAGACTAAGAATTCGTCAAGGATCTAAAATTGACAATGAAGGATATATATCAAATTTTAGGCACACATAATCACCTAGTAGTAAGCCACATAGTTGATGCATGATATGAATCATGACATAAATTAAAATTATAAGAATGCATGATAATAATCATGACACTAAAATCTAAAAAATCATGTAGACATGCACACCCATATGCACACAACATCTTGATCATGGCACACATAATCACTCAAGACATTAAATGACTTTTACCTAACATATAAATCATGGCCATAAAATGGACTGGACGATGCTTAAAAAAACCAACACATGATGTGATAACACATAGTCAATGTACTCATATAATCGTGTTAGATAATACTCAATATCACACATATCAAAGGTCAAAAAATGTAATAGTAATCAATCATCACTCATAGAGGCATGTAAAGTAACATACAATGGTTAAAAAATGTACCATGTAATGCTAGACATAATAATAATCACATAATGTAATACAAAATTAAGGATCATGCCATGTAACAATCATCAACATCAAACATACATAGAACAAACATAACTAGTCTACATAATCAATCTATGTCATCATCGTAACATAGTAAAACATAATATTTATAGTATATAACACTCTATTTAGTATTAAAAAGATAAATTAATGTGTAATTAGTATAAGTAACCCAATATTATCAATGGATTGGTCATATAAGGATATAAAATGTATAGTGTACAAAGATGTCGTTAGTGTAGGAATGCTCCCAATGTATAAAGGTAACATCTAGGTGTAGGAATGACTTGCATCTAAATTTCCATATGTATTATGTAGCCTATATGTCTTACATCCAACTCATGTATATCATGAAAATAATTTGAATAAAATATGGATATTTAATCTACCATTTATATTATAATTAACATAAATCAATCATGTAAGGTAGCAAAGCATGTCATGCATAGGTCTTAATTTTTAATTTTTTAATTTTTTTTGTATTTTTATATTTTTTTGTATTTTTATATTTTTTTGAGTTATTTTGATAATAAGAATTTGTTTCATCAATGAAATATATAATTATAGGTTAGGGATAAACTAATATGTAATATATTTGTCATGGATGATGATCAACATCTATATCAATGTCTGAATTAGAGAAATAGTCATGCACTGTACAATATCCATCATTGCTATTATGGTTACCATGATAATATATATGACATGTATAATTAGTAGTCTTATTAACTTGTGAAATATATTGTGCATGATCATGATTTATTTCAATAACATTTACATCAATGAGCTCCTATATCTTATGGCTAAATCTAAAGCATTTATTCATATAGTGTCCCACATATCTATGATAATCATAATATGCATTGATGTCAATCCCATTAGTTTATTCCTTGTTAATATCCACATAATTTTATAGAGGAAGATATATGTGAGTTTATTCAAGTGACATCTAAAATATATTCTTAGGAGATTGTGGTAATTGTGTAAACTTCCTCATTTGAGAGACTGTATTAACCTTACATGTAATATGGTTGGTTTGTGACTATAGTAATGTAATCATGCATTGATATTATATTATAAATATATTTTAATAGTTAAAAAAAAATATTTGTTACATTTATAATTATTTTATGATAAGAACACTATGGTCTCACTTTTTGATCTGGTAGTTGATCATGATCTCTATGTCGAGTGGTAGGTAAATAGTGCTTGGTTGATCATGTACTCTATAAATATATAATTTAATAGTAGGTTATGTATCTATGATGTATAAATTATATATATAATATATAAAAAACATTTTTTATTCACTTTTGAAGCATAATGCAATGTATTGTGCCTCTTGTTTTCTATTTATGCTCTATTTGATGAAGTATTGTCTCAATGGAACACTTATTATTGATGCATATTTTTGTGAATTGATATTGAATTTTTTTTTTCATTTATATAATTATCAGTGTTTAGAAGGGATACCTTTCATGTATCTATTTTACTATTTCTCACCATGTTCAAATCAACTTGATACTCTCCTGAACCAATGTGTGTGAAATTGAGATGAGAAAAAAATGCTCATCTATGTTCACTAAAACTTCATTATAATCATCATCATCACCATCATATTATTACTTGAATATCTAATATAAATTATCTTAATTGAATAATAAGGGAAGAACTAGTATCTTGTATTATTATGTGTCCTTTATTGTCTCTTGTTTCATTGATGGTCTACCTTGGTACGTTTTCGTTAGCTTTGATTGAGTCTAAAATTACATATGTATGTATTATTTTTGGTGGTATGATTTTTTATGGAGGTATTATGATAATTTTAAAAACATCATATTATGGGTTGCATCCATCATTAGTTTTTATGACTTTATAATATCAAAAAGTTTCATTATTTGTAGGACATGTAAAAACATCATTTATATAAAAAATTTAAGCACCAATGTAAGGTAGATGGTACAAATTTTATTGCATGAATCCATCATATAAATAAGATTAGGTTATAATGAAAATAATTTGGCATCACATGAAATATAATAGATATCATTTTAAGGCCCACCATATTACATCTCGATTTCCTCACTAAACTTGATTTTCTTATTAAACAATTATTAATGGGCTTAATGTTGTTTAATTATTGTTGTAGAAAACTATTTTAATTTATGCTGATGTATGAACATACATATAATGATTATTTTGTGTGACTCATTACTTGATTTATTAGCTCTACATGAGTTTAATATGCACATGGATTATGCTCATTCAATATTATTGTGATTTAGCAACATTTTTATTTATTATCCTTGTTATGGGCTAACTACTATCTACATTTGTGAGGTAGATGTAGGAAAAAATTCACTCTCTAGACAGATATGGAAGGAGAGTATCATCAGGGAGCATCTTGTAGATGAAAATGTTGGAGGTGTAGAGATTTGACAATGAACCATACACACACCACATAATATAAATAAATGCATGATTGTTTCTTAGTAAATAGTTATGTGAATGTTTTAATTTCATTTATGTTTGATTATTTCATTCTTGATCATGTTGATTTGGTTTTGATCCATGTTTAGATGTTATTTCAGTATTAATTATATTTTTACTATTTTATAAGATTATGATGGCTTTATCATTACAAAATGTATTAGTTATATATGTTCTTTAGATAAATTTACTTATTGTTGACTGCATAACTCCATATAGGCATGTACCTACAAGCATTCAACAAAAAAGTATCATTATAACACACATATATATGTATGGAATGGAAATAAATTACATTGTATAAAATTTAAAAAAATGATTTTATAAACATTATCTAACTTAAACCTATGTGAAAGTGACTATGGTGTTACCTAGGGTGACATAGTTTTAAATACCTTAGGGTTAACTTAGTATGAAACTTTGATTATTTAATATTTAAAGTTTTGGATAGGTATTTAGGTTTTTATTAAACATAATTATTATATTTATTGACATAACACATTTTCAACCCTAATTTTAAGTGATTATTTTGTTTTGTCTTTGCTTGATTGAGCCATGTAACTTAGGAGGTTAGGGTTCGATTGTGAGTTAATTTGGGGATAGTATTTGATTGTGTGTTGTTTGAAAGTTGAGATGTGAGTTGTTGAAACATTCTAGGAATTTTAGGTGTTATGGGGAGTCATTCTTGGGGAAATTATGAGGGATAAGGGTTCACCATGAGATTATGGGTTTTCATATGACATGCAGATGGATGTAAAGATAATAAAAGAAGAAAGGGTTTTTAGAATGCAGGAGGCCATGAATAACATGGAAGAGATAAAGAAAAAAGGGTTTTCATTCATAGTCATAGAGGAAAAAATTATCCATCAACACTCAGGAGGTAGGGCTTGTTTATTTTGTTTATCTTACATATCTATGTTAATGTCATTCTAGTTATTAAGAGATGATAAATGGATTTTAATCTAGTTTAATTTATTTTAAATGAAGTTAAGGATTTGACCTTGTGGGAAGAGGAATCTTCCCATAGAATTTAATCATTAGTTAAATTAAAGAAATCATGAACATGGTTATATAGGACATTGTGTATGAAAAGGAAATTAGGAATGGTTATTATGGACGTGTTTTCTATTTCATTTATATGTGAAATGACTGTGTTATTTTTATGTGTGTCAAATAAATTAGAGACATTGGTTATGATATGGGGGCTCAAAACTAGGTTTTTAAATGATTATTAACATGACCATGTTTAGTTTATTTCATTTATAAACTAAAATGACTGTCTATTATCCTTTAGCTAAATGACTATGTGAAATGGTTGAAATAGGATAACATTTATTACTAGTGTAATATGAAAATAAATTGGGGGTTTTAGCTTGATTTAGTTATATAAATGACTAAGTGAAAAAGGGTTGTTTGATGATTGTGTATTAGCAGGAGAATGGTTAAAGATATTAATATGGTTAAATATATCATAACTATGTCAAAATGTGAATAGGGTTTTAAAGAACATTTACATATCTATGTCTTTATTTTATTTTGAGTAAGGTAATAAATGTGTATAAAACTAATGTGATTAAACAAGTAAATGAAAAATATGAGTAATTCATTCAGATGGGAATACTTATTGTGAACATAAATTACCCTAGTATGTGTTAGTTTTGGACTAATGGGTTTTAACTTCTAGATAAATGACTTAGTTAAATTGGTATAAAAACTAATTTGTCATTTAATGTATTGTTAAATGGTTATGGATGTATAATAAATTGAGTGTGGGTTGTTTTGAAAATAAAGAAATGGCTTAGACATATAAGTTAATAGATAAACATACCCTGATTGGTAAATAACTGGGTATGTTAGATAAATTGTATAAGATATGTGAGTTGTTAACTTGATAGTGTTATAAGGTATAGGTAATAACTAATCCCAAACATTTAGAAATAATAGATGAAGTTTGATCTATATAGAGAACATAAAGTTTAAATAAAGGTGGGGGTGGGGTTGAATTTGTGTTGGATAGTTTCTAGTAAGTTATGTACCACATGATACAAAATAAAATATTTCACATTTATATTTTTTGTTTTATAGCATTTAATTGGAACCATAGGTGTTGTGTGGTTTTAACATGAATAATATTTTGGTTTAAAAATTAAGTTAATGTTTCTTAAGTTAGGAACTTAGGATGAAAGAATAAACTCAACACACACACACACACACACACACACACACACACACACACACACACACACACACACACACACACACACACACACACACACACACACACACACACACACACACACACACACACACACACACAGGTATGAAATAAATGGACATATATATATATATATATATATATATATATATATATATATAAAATTAGATGATACATAAATGTTTGTAATTAGTGAATAAATATGTTACTATGTGAACTATGATGTATTAATTAATTTGAATTTTTTGAATTAGCTATCAATTGAATGGATGATAACTAGTTTCTGATTATAACAAATGAATGTGGTGGTTATTATAATTGTTTAATAGCTAGGAATTTATTATGAAATTCCTGAATTATGTTTACTTTTTTTTAATACCTATGAAAGGGGTATTTCATATGAAATTTGGTAGAAAAATATTATGAATATTGTTAGTAACCAATTTAATTGTAATATTGCCTTACTAGAGTTAGATAATAGGCTATATTATAATTAAGGAAATATGATTTTACATTGTTATCATATAGTTTGTAATTATTCATGTTGTTTTCTTGTATTTAAATATTGTGGTATTGATAATAAGTCTATATGAGAATTCCTTGGAAATATTATATATTACATATTTATTAAACATAGTATTAATGACACTAAAGAAATATTATTGTGAGAAGGTGTTCACACATTTATTTAGAGTCATTAATACATGGAATAAATTAAATCTAATTTTGTGTGTGTGTGTGTGTGTGTGTGTGTGTGTGTGTGTGTGTGTGTGTGTGTGTGTGTGTGTATGATTGATATAAGTGATCATTAAATTATATGAAAACTTTAGCCAAAGTGATGTTTATAATTAAATGTTATCATTTCACCTATTTGATTAATATGCATGTATGCACGATGTCATGTTAGAACATAATTATTTATGATATGTTTTATGTAGTTAAAATCTTACACCACATGATCTCTAGTTGAATTCTTGATACTTGTACCATTATCATCTGTTAATCCATGAAGGGAAGGATATTCCCTAGTTGGTAAATTATGTGGGGGATATATGGTTTGTGGTTGGTTTAGAAAATCACTCTAATGATGCTCTCCCTCTTCTATAGTAGTCAGTCGATGGAGACCTTTAATCATGATTACATTTTATATACATATGATGAGGTTATGAATACTTGTTAGTTGTTTAGAACAATGTATTTATTTATATTCACTCTGATGTGATTTTTTTTTGTATTATTGTACTTTGATAACCAACAGTTGGCTAATTTTATTGTATAATATTATTATTTAAACTTTTAGTAGTTGGTTGAGTTATTATTAATATGATATATATTTTGTGATGGATTGAATTTGAAATTTTGTTGAATGTGTTAATTTAATCATTATGTAAATGAATCACAATCATTTATTAATATAAGATGCATTTAGTTAAATATCAATTAACTTATCTTCTTTAAGAATAATCTAGTTTAAATTATTCATGTAAATTAAAAAGAAATTTACCATTTTGAGTTAAACCTAGTGGGGTTCTAACATTGTGTTATTATAGCTAAGTTTAATGAGTTTTCTAATGTATTAATATTCTCCTATTAATTTTAAGGGGGGATGGTGAATGATAGACCTAGAGGTGAGGGTTCTTCAAACACTAACCCTATAGTAGATCAAAATCAATTTGCCATATAGAAAGCTATAAAGTTAGATTATATTATTATAGCCATGATTGAGACTAGGGATGAAATCATAGCCTTAGAGTAATAAGTGCAGGGGCATGTAGAGTAAATCAATCAAGAAGATCTTGAAGAACACCCTATTCAGCAAGAAGCTAAGTAAGGAGCATAGGCATGATGAGATGCTACAATATGTGAGGGCTTGTGTAACTATAAAACTTGCATAGGATATGAATAAAGTTAATCCTCCTAAGTTTGATGAAACCATGTGAGGGGATGGTGCTAAAGCTTGGTTGATATAAATAGAAAATAATTTTGAGATTTGTAATCACTCAAAAATCATTAAGTTAGTTTGGAGAGTGTATCAACTTGCTAGAGAAGAAACAACATGGTGATAAAATAAGAAGCTCAAGATGAACCTCGAATCCACAACCACCACATGGGAGTAATTCATGGTTTTATTTATATCTCGATGGTTATCCCAGTTATATTTTGACCAAAAGATGATAGATTTTCAAAATCTAAAGTAGGGAGATCTTTTAGTGAATGAATACTGTGAATAATTCACTAAGCTCATAAAATATGTTCCTTAAGATCAGGTAGACAAAAGGTTTTACATTCAAAATTTCATTATGGGATTAAAACTCCAAATTGGGTGTGAGGTAGATGTGCATGGGCCATCTATGATGGATCATGTATTTGAGAATGTATTTAAGCAAGAGTAAAAACTAAAGTCTCTTGCTTATTTTAGAGAGAATTTCAAGAAGAATTTTGGAGGTTACAAACCCACTCTTAAGAATAAGAACTGGAAAAGGAATAGAAATTCCAAAAATCAATTCAAGAATCAAAATACTAAATTCAATAACTTCTTGGGTAACAAGAAACTAGATGGTGGATTCAAGCCTAGTAGTAGGGGAAACCAGTAGTTAAAAAGGAAAGGACCACTTGGTGAATGTTTCATCTATGGGGGTGATCACTATGCAAGGGAATATACTCAAGGAAATTTTGAAGATAAATTTAAGGGTACTATGTAGTAAGGAACCTTTAAATAGAGAATCCATGCAACTGTTAATAATCATCAAGATGATTTTCAAGTCTCACCTATTGAGGTTATAGGTAATCTTTTTGGTCAACCCATTTCCATTTTGGTTGACAATGGACCTACATAATGTTTTATTTCTCCATGAATACTATCTAAGTTATCTAGAAAAGTTGGTTTAATGGTAAATGCATGGCTAGTGCAATATAGGAATGAAGCCAAGGTCAAAGTTGATAGGTGTTTAGTGGAAGCTAAGATTGAATTGCCTAAATTCACATCTATATTAGATATTTATGTAACACCATTAGGGTCATATGACGTAATCCTAGGAGTAAATTGGATTGATAAGTATAAAGATAAGGTAGATTACTATCTTAAGAAGGTATAATGTCAGGATGATTTTGGGAATTAGACTCAGATTCATGGTGAGAAAAGGGAGTTGAAACATAATCAAATTTTTACATTTCAACTTAAGAAGGCTCACAAGAAAATATGTTAGACATTTATTGTTACAATAAATGAAATGGAGGAAATAAAAGAATCATCCATTAAGGATTACCCTTTTCTTAATAACTTTCAAGATATGTTTCTAAAATAATTACTAGGATTACCACCCAAAAAGGAGTTTGATTTCTTAATTAACATAATACATAGTTTAGAAATACAATCTAAGGCACTTTAAAAGATGATGACCATAAAGTTGGTTGAGTTGAGAGCTCAAATATAGGAGTTTTTATCTAAAGGGTTGATTTGACCAAGTGTATCACCATGGGGTGCAACAATCATGCTTATCAAGAATGAGGATGGTAATTTTCACCTGTGTATTATTTATAGGATTTTAAACAAAGTGACAATAAAGAATAGATATCCATTGCCTCACATTTATGATATTTTTATCAAATTCATTTGGTGATATTTTTATCTAAGATATATCTACGAGTGGGATATCACCAATTGAGAATTTGAAAAGAAGATATTCCCAAAACAACATTCATAACTTAGTACGGGTATATAAATTTATAATGTTGCCTCTTGGGTTAATAAATGCTCTAGAAACATTCATGAATCTCATGAAAAATGTGTTTAGGGATTATTTTGGATCACTCTGTGTTAGTTTTTTGGATGATATCCTTATTTATTCTAAGAATGAGGAAGAACAACTACAACATCTAGAGTTGGTTTTGTAGAGTTTGTGAAAGCATACAAAATATGGTAAGTTATCCAAATGTGCATTTTTCCAAAGGAAAATATAATATTTGGGACACATTATCTCTGTAGATAGAATTTTAGTTGATCTGGTGAAGTTAAGAGCCATAATGGAGTGGAAGCACCCAAAAATGTGCATGAGGTGATAAATTCTATGGGAATAGCAGGGTATTACAAGAAATTTGTTCCAAATTCATAGAAAATAGTTAACCTAATTACCTCTCTTTAATGAAATAATAAAAATTTTATTTGGTCATACAAGTGTGAAAAAGCCTTCTAAGAGTTAAAATTAGGCTTACTTTAGCACCTATGCTTAGAGTTACTAATCCTAATGGTCAATTCTTAGTAATCATTAATGCATCTAGGGATGGTCTTGGGGAAGTTCTTATATAAGATGGTTTAGTTGTAGCATATAACTCTAATAATATTAAGCCTTATGAGGCAAATTATGCCCCAAATGATCTATAACTTACTACAATATTGCATGCCTTACAAGTTTGGAGGCATTATCTATTAGGGAAACTATTTGAGCTCAATACTAACAACTTAGGGATCAAACATATCTTCACCCAATTGAGCCTTAATGCTTGTTAGATATGCTGGTTAGAGTTTTTATCTGACTATGATTATGATATTGGCTACTATCAAGAGTACCTTTCATGATCAAGTTATTAAATTCTCTCATGGAGATGAATTATATGAGAAATTTAAGAAATATTTGTTAAAAGATGCCCAAAACCCTAAGTTTAAAGGATTCAAGCTAGAGAATGATGGTATCTTGAGGTATAATGAAAGAATGTATGTACTTGATAAAGATAATTTAAGGAGCATGGTACTAAAGGAATTGCATAATGCCCTTTATTTAGTTCATCTTAGAATAACTAAGCTCATGAATGAGCTAAGACCTTTATATTTCTATAAATGAATTAAAAATGATGTAGCATATTTTGTGTCTAGTTGTTTGGAGTGTTAGCATGTGAAGGATAAACACATGCAGATCATAGGATTGTTGTATCCTCATGTATACTAGAATGGAAGTGGCCAATAATTAGTATGGAATTTGTCTAAGGTTTGCCATTATCATGAAACCATCATGACATGATCTTGGTGGTAGTTGGTAAACTAGCCAAGGTATCTCACTTCATACCAAGTAATTTGACTGATGATGCACTAATGCTTACCAAAATATTAGTGAAAGAGGTGTACTAGTTACATGGGTTTCCATAAAAGATCAAATTTGATCAATAAATAAGGATGACATCTAGGTTTTGGTTGAATCAAAATTCATCTTTGGGCACAAATTTGAATTTTAGTACTGCATATCATTTGGAAATAGATGGATAAAGAGAGAGAGAGAGAGAGAGAGAGAGAGTAAACCAAGTTATAGAATATCTTCTTTGAATGTATTGCATGGATAAGAGATACAAGTGGGAAGAGTATCTTACACTAGTAAATTTTTATTATAATGTCTCTTACCAATCATCTTTAAATATGGTTCCATTTGAATCATTATATGGAAGGATGTGTCTAACACCAATCAATTGGGACATGATAGAAGATAGGGTAGTCTTTGGTCCTAAAATGCTTATAGAAATAGAGGAACACGTCAAGTCAAGTAGATAAAGGTTGGATAAATCCAATGATAGACAAAAAATCTATGCAGATTTAAAAAGGACAACAAGATAATTTTCTATTGGTGATAAAGTATTTATACAAGTTAAGCCTTAGAAGAGATCGATTAAGTTTGATAAATCAACAAAGATTTGACTGAGATATGTGGTATCCTTTGACATCTTAGAAGTGATAAATCCTATTGCATATAGGCTTGCCTTGCCACTATATCTACCTCTCTTTATAATGTTTTTCATGTGTCCTATCTTAAAAAGTATGTAGATGATCCTTCTCATGTATTGAATCAGAATGATTTATAGGTTATGGATCCCAAGGTGGTCATAATAGAACCAATTAGAATAATTGACACTCATAAAATTAGTTTAGGTAACAAGGAAGTGTCACAATGCAAGGTCTCATGGGACCAAATTATGAGGATAGTACCACTTGGGAGAATTATGATTAGTTATATAGGATGTTTCCACATTTATTTGTATAGATCATTTATTATTGTTATTTGATTGCTACTATGTGTTGTTTAATTTTAGAACTTTGGTTTGAAATAAATGTCATCAGGATTATGACCAATTTTAGGGGGTAGGATGTTACATCCCAATTTCCTCACAAAACTTGATTTGATTATTAACTATATGTTAATAGAGCTAATATTGTTTAATTACTATTGTAGTAAACTATTTTCATTTATGCTGATGTATAGACAAACATACAATGATTATTTTATGTGATTGATTGATTAGTTGTACATGAGTTTCATATGCATGTGGATTATGCTCATTTATTATTATTATGCTTTAGCAACATTTTTATTGATTATCATTATTATAGGATGATGCACATTTACATTTTTGAGGTAGATGTAGGAGAAATTCCACTCTCTAAATAGATATGGAGGGAGAGTATAATTAAGGAGGGTGTTTTAGATGAATATGTTGGAGGTGTAGAGATTAGACAAAGAACCCTGCACACACCATGTAGTATAAATAAATGATTGTTTATTTGCTAGTGAATACTTATGTGATTGCTTTAATTTCAATTATGTTTGATTATTTCATGCTTGATCATGTTGATTTGGTTTTAATCCATGTTTAGATGTTATTTTAGTCTTAATTATAGTTGTTACTATTTTCTAAGATTATAATGTTGTTTTCATTATAGAATGTTTCAATTTTATATGTTCTTTAGATAAATTTACTTATTATTGGCTGCATAACTCCATACAGTCATGCACCTACAAGCATTCAATAGAAAAGTATCATTATAACTATCACACACACACACACACACACACACACACACACACACACACACACACACACACACACACACACACACACACACACACACACACACACACACACACACACACACACACACACACACACACACACACACACACCATGGAAATAAATTACATTGTATATAATTTAAAAAAATTATTTTATAAACATTATCTAACCTAAACCTAGGTGAAAGTGACTATGGTGGTACCTAGGGTAGCATATTTTTAAAATACCTACGGGTTAACTAGGTATGAAACTTTAATTATTTAATGTTTAAAGTTTTAGATAGGAATTCAAGTTTTTATTAAACATACTTGTTATGTTTATTAACATAATATATTTTTAACCCTAATTTGGAGTGATCATTTAATTTTGTTTTTTTCAGTTGAGGTATGCAACTTGGGAGGTTAGGGTTTGATTGTGAGTTAATTTGGGGATAGTAATTGATTGTGTATTGATCAATAGTTGAGATATGAATTTTTGAAGCATGATAAGAATTTATGGTGTTATGGTGATTCATTATTGGTTAAACTATGAGGGAGAAGGTTTCACCATGAGATTAGGGGTTTTCATATGGCATGCAAATAGTTGTGAAGATTATAAAGGAAGAAGGGGTTTTTGGAATGTAGGAGGTCGTGACTAAAAAGGAAGAAATAAATAAAATAAAAAGGGTTTTAATTCATAGTCACAAAGGAAAAAAATCTCCATTGATACTTAGGAGGTAGGGTTTGTTCATTTTGTTTATCCTACATATCTATGCTGATGTCCTTCTGGTTATTAAGAGATGATAAATGGATTTGAAACAAATTTAATTTATTTTAAATGAAGTCAGGGATTTGACCCTATGGGAAGAGGAATCTTCCCACATAATTAAATCAATGGTTTGATTAAATTAACCATGAACATGGTTATATAAGACATTGTGTATGGAAAGGAAATTATCAATGGTTATTATGGATTTGTTTTCCATTTCATTTGTATGTGAAATGTTTGTGATTTATTTTTGTGTGTCAAAAAAATTAGAGACATTGGTTATGATATGGGGGTTTGAAACTAGGTTTTCAGATGATTATTAACATGATTGTGTTTAGTTTATTTCATTTATAAATTGAAATGACTATGTATTATCCTTTAGCTAAATGGTTGTGTGAAATGGTTGAAATAGGATAAGATTTATTAATAGGGTAATACAAAAAGAAATTGGGGGTTTTATCTTGATTCATTTATATAAATGACTGTGTGAAAAAGGACTATTTAATAATTATGTATTAACAAGAGAATGATTAAAGATATTAATATGGTTAAATAGATCAAAACTATGTTGAAATGTGAATAGGTTTTTAAAGAATGTTTACATAGTTGTATCTTTATTTTATTTTGAGTAAGGTAATGAATGTGTATAAAATTAATGTGATAAAAAAAGTAAATGAAAAATCTAAGTAATACATTTGGCTGGGAATAGTTATTCTAAACATAAAGTACCATAGTGTGTGTTACTTAATTTTGGACTGATGGGGTTTGAATTTTAGATAAATAACTTAGTTAAATTGGTATAAAAAATGAGTTTTCATTTAATGTATTTTTAAATGGTTATGGATGTATAAGTGACTGAGTTTAGGTTATTTTAAAAATAAAGAAATGTCTTAACCATATAAATTAATAGATAAACTTACCCTTATTGCTAAATAGTTGGGTATGTAAGATAAATTGCATAAGATATGTGAGTTGTTAACTTGGAAATGTTATAGGGTATGAAAAATAACTAATCCTAGACATTTATAAATAATAGATGAAGTTTGAACTATATAGAGAACAAATTTTTTAAATAAAGCGGGGGGGGGGGGGAATGAATTTATGTTGAATAATTGCCAATAAGTTGTGTACTGCATGGTACATAACATAATATTTCACATTTATAATTATGTGTTTTATAGCATTTAATTGGAACCATAGGTGTTGTGTGGTTTTAATGTGAATAATATTTTGGTTTATAAATTGAGTTAATGTTTCTTAAGTTGGGAACTTAGGATGAAAGAATAAATTCAAAACACACACACACACACACACACACACACACACACACACACACACACACACACACACACACACACACACACACACACACACACACACACACACACACACACACACACACACACACACACACACACAGAGAGATAATTAGATGGTACATAGATGTTTGTATTTAGTGAATAAATGTGGTAGTATGCATATTGTGATGTATTTATTAATTTGAATTTGTTTAACTATTTATGAATTAAATGGATGATAACTAGTTTCTAATTAGAACAAATGAATGTGGTGGTTATTATAATTATTGAATACCTAGGAATTTATTTTGAAATTCTTGAAATGTGTTTACTTTTGTTTTATTACCTATGAAAAGGGTATTTCATATGGAATTTGGTAAATACTTATATATTATAATTATTTTCAGTAACTAATTTAATTATAACATTGCCTTACTGGAGTTAGATAATAGGCTATATTAGAGTTAAAGAAATATGATTTTACATTGTTATCATATAACATGTAATTATTCATGTTATTTCCTTGTATTTAAATGCCATGGTATTGACAATAAATCTATATGAGAATTCCTTGTAAATATTGTATAAGACATATTTAGTAAACCTGGTATTAATGAAACTAAGGAAATATTATTATGAGAAGGTTAACATGCATTTGTTTATAGTCATTAAAAAATGGAATAAATGAAATCAAATTGTGTGTGTGTGTGTGTGTGTGTGTGTGTGTGTGTGTGTGTGTGTGTGTGTGTGTGTGTGTGTGTGTGTGTGTGTGTGTGTGTGTGTGTGTGTTTGTGTGTGTGTGTGTGTGAATATGATTGATCTAAGTGATCATTAAACTATATGAAAAATTTGGAAAAAATAATGTTTATAATTAAACATTATCATTTCACCTATTTTATTAATATGCATGATGTCATGTTAGAATTGAATTATTTATGATATGTTGTATGTAGTTAAAATATTACAACAAATGGGTTTTAGTTGAATTTTTGATACCTGCACCATCATCATCTGCTCATTCATGAAGGGATGGCCATTCCCTAGTTGGGTAATTATGTAGGGGATTTATAGTCCATGGCTGGTGTGAAAAATCACTTTGATGATGCTTTCCCTCTCCTTTAGTAGTCAGTCGATAGAGACCTTTACTCATGATTACATTTTATATACATATGATGAGGTTGTGGATACTCATTAGTTCTATAGAATAATCTATTTATTTATATTTGTTCCCATGTAAATTTTTATTATTATTATTATTATTATAATTTGATAAAAATTAGTTGGATTCTCTTATTTTATAATATTATTATCTAAACTTTCAGCAATTGGTTGAGTTATTATTCATCTTATATATATTTTATGATGGATTGAATTTGAAATTCTATTGAATGTATTAATTTGATCATCATCTAAATGAATCAATACCATTTATTAATATAATATGTAATTAGTTAAAGATAAATTAACTTATCTTCTTTAAGAATAATATGTTTTTCATGTAAAATTTTCTTTATTTCTCAAGAAAAAAGAGTAAAACTTGAAAGAAGGGTAAGGTTAGTAGAACCTGGATTTGGTTTGCACTCCATGATCCAAATGGTTATAGATACTCATCTTTGTCTTGGGAAGAATGACCTATAGATTATTTAACACTCAAAGAAATGGTTGATTAGCAAGCTAGATCCAAGAAGTATGAGACTTCTTTAGAGGTTGTCAATCCACCTTTTAAAACAAGTTAATGTTGATAAAGTTAATGATAAAATAGGTTGAATAACATAAATGAAATTGCTTAAGAAAAATAAATAAATAATTTTCAAAATAAATAATTATTTTAACAAAATAACATTAAAAGAAATGCTAAACTATCAAAATTAAGTTTAGGTGTGGTCAGGGTATTATTTCTAGTCTATGTAGTGATAGAGGTCAAGAAAATAGGGTTTTGGTTGAGGTTGAGAGGTAGTATAAACTTGATGTTTTGGGTAGAAGTGATCTACATAGTGATCATCAGTGGGTGGATGTGATTATTAGTGGTTAGGGTGACCATAAGTAGTTAGGGTGACCATTGATAGTCAGGTTGATCATCAACAATTATTATGGGTTTAGATAGGTTATTGATTTTGGCTAGAATAGGTTATGGGTTGGTTATAAAAAGGTTATATAGGTTTATAGAGGTTGGTTAATGGCCATGAGGGCAAGAGAGAGACTTAGAGGTATCAAGGGTAAAGTTTTAGTACTTAGGTGGTTGAGAATGGTCAGAGGGTGTTCTGGTGAAAGAGGTAATATATAGAGCTAAAGAACTATTGAAACTAAATAACTAAAACTTAAAATAAGAATAATATACTTAGCTTGTGATTGATAGTTGATGATTATAATAAGTCCTAGAGTTGGGATGATAAAAGATAGAAGAATACCTATATAAGAAGCTCTGATCTCTTGCCCAATAAGTTTTGATGATGATTTTTGATCCTAATCTAGATTCGCCCTCTCCTCCTCTTTCTTTATAAGAATAAACGAGAGGTGAAATAATCAATTTAACAAAAGGTTCAAATTGGTTATTTAATTTTAACACCAACATGCATTGATCTGCATGTAAAATAAATAACTAAAAATAAAAAATCAAGCTATAGTTGAGTTGGAGTTTAAGTGTTTAGGTGGAAAAAACCTAAACATTATTGGTTAAGCTTGATCATCAGTAATCAAGGTGACCATCAACAGTTGAGGGTGAAGGTTAAGTTCAATCAAGGGTAGGTTAGTCAGTCAATTTATCAAGTCAACTAACTTGACTAAATTTTGGGGTCAAAAGGTTATGGGATAATCCTGAGGGGTCTAAGGGGTTAGTTCAATAATTAGAACTATCATGTATGGTTTTATAGTGTTTACATTTTACCCCTTTTTATTATGTAGTTTGTATCTACAAGTTTCAAAATAAAAATGGATTTTGGGTTACAGGTTAGGTTGCCTCAAGTATGGGAGGAGGTGTTCCCCCTCAAACTAGGAATTGATGAGGTGAAATAGAATCAAGTGCAGGTTTGATAAGTGGGTAAGTTAGTGACAAAGTGAGTTATAAGTTTGAACACTAAAGTGAAAACATGTGCACAAAGTAAGATGAGGTGTGATAGCTAAGATTATGTATTACTCGGTTGTCATGATTATTAAAAAATTAGGTTGGTATTAGAAGAACAAGTGACAAGTGGACCATGTGACCGTATGTGATAGTTGGGTTACACTAGTAAACTCAAGTCTCCTAGACAAGGTTAGTATTTTCATGGGTATCCAATGTAAGAAATGATACCATGAAGACACAAATTAGTCAGGTGTGCACACGTTAGTGTAAGTTCAAAATATTCAACTTGGTAATTTAGTTAGTATGGTCAAAAGGACTAAAGCAAGGTCATCACAAAATTTTCAAAAGTTGGGCTAAAGAGACTAGTGATGAGGTAAAGTGGTAGGTGGTGATTGGTGGAGGAGGGTAATCTCCAATGGTTGAAGATTTAGGGTAAGGTGGTAAAATAAAGTTGGTACTAGGAGGACAAGTGATAGGGTAACTAGGCCATAACATTAGGCATAATTGATATGGGTTACTCCTATAAACTCAAGTCTCTTAGGTAAGGTCTATGTATTCAGAAGATTCTAAGGTAAGATGTGATATTGAGAAGACAAAAATGGTTGTAGGTATTGGGATCATAAATGGTCATGCTCTATGGAACCTATATGGTTGGTGCACAAAATTAGTGCAAGTTCATAAAAAATGGCAAGGTAAATGATGGGATCAAATTGACCAAGGCAAAGTTGGGTTGAAAAAAGTGTGAAAGGTAGGATAATATTAACAAGTTGAGGTTAATTGGTTTAGTTAGTTAGTGAATTTTGGTTGGGGTTTCAATGACTCTAAGAGGGGAAGACATACACCTTCACAAGTGGTTATGAAAGTAAAAGGAGGCTAAGACACTCCTATTAGTGCAGACCAAAATGGAAAGATGGGTGGGTTTAATAACATAATCCCCTTTCATGCATTGCATTAGTGTTACTTCATTGATCAAAATAAGTAACTTGATCAAGGAATGTCAAGTAAGCTCGAAATACATTGATTTGTAGAGGGTAATAGGGGAAGATGAATGAAATAGGTAAATGGATGGTAGTGTAACCTTCTTATGGGGATGGCTTGCCCCTTTTGTAGGTGACCTAGGAACCATTATAGACAAGTCCATGTTCTAATTTTGGGGTAGACTAATTGATGTGGGAAGTCTACTAATGATACGTGAAATTTGATGGAAGCTTTCTTGGCATTGATTTTTTTTGAGTTTTAACTTGAGGTCAATTGATTGCTTTAAGTTGATGGTTAGGAAGCTGATTGATGTGGGAAGCTTCTAGGTGATTACTTGGTTGATAAATGTTTGGTTTAGCCATCATTATAGGGAGTGGTCTAAGCTTTGGATTTGTTTATGTGTGATAACTATCTTTCAAGGGAACAATCTACCTTTTTAATCATTGTTTGGTAGTTTTGGGTAGTTGTCTTTCAGAGGAGTAGTCTATATGCTAGAGATTTGACCAAAGTGATATTTGGTATCCCAAATTAAATGTTATGCTAATTTAGACATGAAAAAGTATATATATGTTTGAAGGATTTACTTTATGGAGGAAAAAACATAGAAAAAGAAGGTTGATGATGGGTAAAAGAAATTTAAGTGATAATGACCATGGGGATCCATCTTATAAAGGCTGGAAAGTACCATTAAAATCATGCCATAGGTAGAGCTGTGGTACCCCTGCTTAGGATTAGGCTAAGGTTGTGATGGATAATCACATGATCCTATTTTAACCAATTGTCTTTAAAATATGGAGATGAAAGTGTGTTAGGATTGTGGAGCTAAAAGCTTCACTGATGCAAACAGGAGAGGAGGTTGCTGAAGGTTGCTGAGTTGCAGAAGAAGTTGGGGTCGGTCTGATCAGCCGACGTCAGTGGGATAGCACAGAGAAGCAACCGACGTCGGTCATATATCGGCCGACGTCGGTCACCTCTAGGCGGACAGGGACCGGCATCGGTCGCCTGTGTGGTTCGACTGCGAGCTATTTACGGGCAGTTAGCTAACGAACCAAGAGTTTGCATGATGAGTGCTAATTTTAGACTCATAGCTGCGGATCTAATTATGGTAATTAGATGTCTAACCATTGTTTGGATGAGATCTATATAATAGACTCATGGTTGTATTGGAAAAGTGTGCTAGGGAGTAAGAGAGCATAATTATAAGCTCCTTCTGTGTGCGAGGTAGAGCTATGGTGCGTTCCTCTTAGTGCCACAGTACCAGGTGTGTTGGTGCTAGATTGGAGAGCCAGCTGGGTTCTTCAAGAGTGTAGGATCTTGGTCACAGTTGCATGGCCTATATAGGAGATCTACATGGTAAGTAAGATCGTTGATCTGCAGGTGTATGTGTGTGCAAGGTCGAGGTTCACAGGTGAATAGAACCATTGTTTGATTTGCAGGTGTGCAAGGTCATACAGACAGCAACACAACAGGGAGCAGTATCAGGCAGGATCTACTTGGAGTACAGGTGTGTACTCGGATAGAGCGAGAGGAAGGCAAGGGAGTTCCTTCCATAAGTATGGTCTGTTGAATTGCAGGTTGTTACAGGTTCATGGGAGATCTACTTGAAGTACCTTGAGTACTTGTGGAGTGCGTGGAGCACTTGTGGTGTGCGTGGAGCACGGGAGGTGAACACCAACTCTGTATTTGAGTTGGGTGTTGGGACCTGTGAGAGGGAGAGCTTTGGGGAGAAGAATTACTGTTCACTTGAGGCGTGGGAAACCTCTGTAAGGTGGTGGAGAAGAAGTGGCATCTTCTTTATTGTATTCTTTTCTGTATAAAGTGTTAATACAATTTGGTATTGTCTCTCATATGCTGTGTTATTCTGAATTCTAGTTACTTGGTGAATCTGGTTAATTTCTGCATATTAAGTTGCTTGGTTTGGTAATCAAATTGTGTGCTTCCGGTGTACATCCTCCCAACAAGTGGTATCAGAGCCTTGGTTGTAGGTTCTTGAGCTTGATACCAACAAGTGGTATCTGAGCTGAGGTTGGAGGAAGCAGGTTTTGTGTTTGGTTACAGGTCACTCTCAGGGGTTTCTGATCGAGTGGGAGTAGAGCAACAGCAGATCAAAGTAAGCTAAGAATGGAGGAGTTGAAAAGCACAGATGGTCACTCACGGTCCTATGGAAAGAAAGAGCAGGTAAAAGATTATTGTTGGTTGGTAGCAGATCAGCATGAAGAAACTGAAGATACAGATGTAGCAGGTATTGTTGCATAGGATGTGTTTGCAGGTTTCTTGGATAAAGTGGAATCTTGGATAAAAGATTCGGTTGCCTCTTTCCATGCAGTTCCAGGTAGAGGAGCTGGTAAGCCTTGTCAGATTGTTGGCAAAGGCAAAGTGAAGCTGAAATTGCAGGCGGCCAACACACAGGTGTTGATGAAGGTCATGCAGGTCCCAGGTTTGGAGATATGGCTAATTTCTTCAGAAAGATTGGGTGATGAGAGATGCACAAGAACTCTCACAGTGGATGCACTTGAATTAGCTGGTGGTAAGAAAACAGGTATCCTTTATCTACTTGTTTATATTACTGATTCTTCTTTTGTTGCAGAGACGTGGCTTCGTAGGCTTGGTCACATGAGCAGGAAGGAGATGCATGTTCTTAAGCGGAAGATAGATATATTTGACAGGCTTAAGAACTGGAAAGCCTTGGTGTTTATGGAGGAGATGGTGGACAGAACCCAGTGGATGTGGCTGGATACTTCTGAGCAGGGCAGTTTGGACATGGATATTGATTCAAAGAAGCTCGCGGGTAAAAAGTCATCACTCACAGGCAAACACAGGTACCGATGTTGGTCAGGAGGAACCGGCGTCGAACAGACAGGTGCCGATGTCGGTCATGTGCAGACCGAAGCCGGCGACATCGGTCAGGAGACCGACGTCGGCGGCAGGTAAGACCGATGTCAGTTAGAAGGACCGACGTCGGCAGTAGGGACACCAGCGCAGGCAGGTTGGTAGTCAGGTAAAGACGCATGGAACCGACGTCGGTCGGATGCAGACTGTGGAGTGACCGAGGTCGGTCACTGTAACGAATTTTGGGTGGACAGCATGTTGTCAAGGAGTCTCAAACACCCATATGGAGGACTGAAGGTGTAAGTAGGCCCTCAAATTCGTTGTTCCTCTTCTTTATACATGTTGCTGATTGTAGAGCAGGAAGGATCCAGGAAATAGGTGTGAGCTTGGCATGGATGAGGATGTGATTCCTTGGTGGAGAACCAGACAGGTGTGTTTTGGTAGAGATGCCAGCAGGTATAAAAGCACAGAGACGAATGGATTCCTTAGTAGAAGAATGGAGAGAACGGACACATGAGACGGAAGACCAGGTATATGGTCTTGTGGAGCTGCAGGATAGTGGTACAGGTTTTGACAGGTGGAGGACGGAGCATGGCTTCAGTCAGTGTCAGGTAACTACTGTGTTTTGTCTTACCAGGGGGATGATGAGTCGCGACATCATTCTGTTGCTGTATGTGGATGGTATGTTTTGCTATAGCAGGTGTGTACATACAGGGTTTTGCTGAGCTAAGGGTAAGATTAGTTCAGTGGCATGTCATGGGGAGTTTGTAGCAGCGGAATTCTTTGGCATGGGAGGCATGGAGATCACAGGTTGATTTTGTCTCAAGTGGGAGCTGATGTGAATCAGGTGTTGGTGAGGTTTGGGATACAGAACCGGAGCACACTAAGGGCTGGACAGGTACAGTGTCCGAAATCACATGAGGTCTGGTATAGACCTGAGTATTCCCATGCAGTGGGAGCTGTCAGAGAGTTAGGAGCCAATTCAGGGAAGTGGATTCTCAGGTTTTTTGAGAGGGACCGGCAGCAGGTGTTGCTATGCAGGGTCAGGACTTCACTACAGGTGTTGTAGGTTCGGATGTGGCAGGTTACTCGGATGACAGGTGGTACATCATAGGTTGTGTGGTGGGTTGTCTTCAGGTGGGAGCTTGAAGAGGGATACAAACCAGGAAACAGATTAGACGGAGTACAGGTACAGGTACAGTGCAGCTGTTTATCTCCAAGTGGGAGATTGTTAGGATTGTGGAGCTAAAAGCTTCACTGATGCAAACAGGAGAGGAGGTTGCTGAAGGTTGCTGAGTTGCAGAAGAAGTTGGGGTCGGTCTGATCAGCCGACGTCGGCGGGATAGCATAGAGACGCAACCGACGTCGGTCATAGATCAGCCGACATCGGTTACCTCCAGGCGGACAGGGACCGGCATCGGTCGCCTGTGTGGTTCGACTGCGAGCTATTTACGGGCAGTTAGCTAATGAACCAAGAGTTTGCATGATGAGTGCTAATTTTAGACTCATAGCTGCGGATCTAATTATGGTAATTAGATGTCTAACCATTGTTTGGATGAGATCTATATAATAGACTCATGGTTGTATTGGAAAAGTGTGATAGGGAGTAAGAGAGCATAATTATAAGCTCCTTCTATGTGTGAGGTAGAGCTATGGTGCGTTCCTCCTAGTGCCACAGTACCAGGTGTGTTGGTGCTGGATTGGAGAGCCAGCTAGGTTCTTCAAGAGTGTAGGATCTTGGTCACAGTTGCATGGCCTATATAGGAGATCTACATGGTAAGTAAGATCGTTGATCTGCAGGTGTATGTGTGTGCAAGGTCGAGGTTCACAGGTGAATAGAACCATTGTTTGATTTGCAGGTGTGCAAGGTCATACAGACAGCAACACAACAGGGAGCAGTATCAGGTAGGATCTACTTGGAGTACAGGTGTGTACTCAGATAGAGCGAGAGGAAGGCAAGGGAGTTCCTTCCATAAGTATGGTCTGTTGAATTGCAGGTTGTTGCAGGTTCATGGGAGATCTACTTGAAGTACCTTGAGTACTTGTGGAGTGCGTGGAGCACTTGTGGAGTGCGTGGAGCACTTGTGGTGTGCGTGGAGCACGGGAGGTGAACACCAACTCTGTATTTGAGTTGGGTGTTGGGACCTGTGAGAGGGAGAGCTTTGGGGAGAAGAATTACTGTTCACTTGAGGCGTGGGAAACCTCTGTAAGGTGGTGGAGAAGAAGTGGCATCTTCTTTATTGTATTCTTTTCTGTATAAAGTGTTAATACAATTTGGTATTGTCTCTCATATGCTGTGTTATTCTGAATTCTAGTTACTTGGTGAATCTGGTTAATTTCCGCATATTAAGTTGCTTGGTTTGGTAATCAAATTGTGTGCTTCCGGTGTACATCCTCCCAACAAAGTGGTTAAAAATAAGGGATGAACTTAAGTTAGACATAAGATGACTAAGAACTTGGTTTAACAAAAGAATAAGGCATAAATGCAAATTAGTGAGGGGCTTAGGTTATGATCTACCCTATATCCATACTTACATGTAAATGGTCTGAGCCAATCAGGAGCAAAGATGTTCCCTAGTTAATTTTTGACATTAGATTAGACATGGAAAAGAGAATACTGGATTGAGAATGGTCAAGGGTAAGGTTGGTTAGGGGATAACTATTAGGCAATAGTTAGATTATAATGTTGATTGCTTTTTGGTTTGGTTAGGTAGGTTTAGGTTTCTAGGTTAATTGGATAGTTGGGTGAAAAGGTAGGGGTATGAGGTTTAAAGACCAAAAGAGGCCTAAGCAAAATGGTTGAAGTTGAAGGTTTGCTTAGGTTGGAGGTAAAAGGTTGACTTAAGGTCAAATTTAGGTGTAGGTTGAGGTAAGAAAATAACAAGGGTTGGTTTGGTTATTTTCTTAAGGTGAGGTTTTGAATTAATAAATGGATAAAGTCTCCTAGAGGGAGAACTCCCCTAGTTTTCTCCTTTTATGGATGGTTGACAAAGTAAGAGGCAAGGTGGGTTAGGTGATGATAGTTAGGCTTTGAGTTAGATTTTAAGATTAATAGTAGTTGGTTATGGTTTAAGTTTTAGTCTAGGTTGGTTTGGGTTATTGATGAAAGGTTGGTCAAGGTCAAGGTTTGTTTAAGTTTAAGGTTGGTTTGGTGTTAGGCTAGGTGTAGGTTAGGGCACAAGTGCTAAGGGTTGTTTGGTCATTAGTTAAAATTGGTAGGCAAAAGGTTAAATTTTGGTTTGGTTATTGGTTAATGTTTGAGTTATTATTTGGTTAGATATTTTTGAGGGAGAATTACCCTAAATGCTCTTTCCATGAATGTTGAGACATGAAAAGACTCCTAGCTAAAGACATTGGCTAGTAAAGAGGGTTTAGGAGGGTTGAAGATGACTTTCTCCACCTCCTAAAGGTTTTTAGTTTTTATTTTTTAGTTTGGAGATAAAGTTATAGGTGGAGGTTTAAGTGGGATCTCACCTATAAATCTAGGGTAAGGAAAACATTATTGGATTGGTTTTGGGTGTGTTCAGGGTCTAGAAATGATGTTGGCAACATCATCCTAGAATAAAGGTGGGTTAGACAAGAATGTATGATTTTCATAATGAGGGAGATTAGGTGAGGTATGGGTAGCTAGGAGGAAATGGTGATTGAGACTCAATAAATCTTGAATGATGGGTTGGTTTTGGTTTGGGTTAATAAATAAGTTGGTGATGGTTAGGTTAAAAGGTGGGTTGATTTTGGTTGATTGATTTCATTTAGAGGTTGGTTTGATTGGTTGGGGGAGATAGGATGGGTGGTTAATTTGGTTTGTCAGTTGGGATTGCTTGTTTGATTGGTTTGTTTGGTAAGGTAAGGTGATAAAGATTTTACCCTATTAAAAATAAAATCAAACTAAAGATAATGCCATCAGATAGATGAAAATGATTAAATTATAGAGGAATTGAATGGGATTAGTTTTAGTTGAGGTTGGGGTCGGGTTAGTTTGAGGCAAGGTTGGAGTAGTTATAGGTGAGGTGTTTTGAGTTTGGGTTGGCTCCACTAAAAGGGTAGGTGGAAGAGGTAGGTTTGGTTGGCTTGATGTTTATGGTAAGGTAGATTTTATTGGTTACACTAAAGGGGTCGATGGAATAGGTATAGTTTTTAAGGGTGATTCCACCTTTTAAAGTAGTGGAAGAGGTGGGTTGATTTGAGGTTGATCCACTAAAAGGGGAAGTGGAAGAGGTAGGTTGGTTTCCTTAATTATTATCTTAAAGGAAAGTTGAGAAGGTTTTGTTTGGTCAACAAGTGAATTGGTTAGGGTTGATTCTTCCTTAGTGATGATTTCAAAAGAAAGTTTAAAAGGTTACACTTCATCAACAAGTAGATTGGTTGGGGTTTTAATTATGGTTTCCTTAGTTATAGGTTCACTAAGGACCAAATCTAATGAAGGGGTCTCATTGTGTTAAGGGATTTTTTCATGGGTTTTCATAATAATGAGTGAAAAAAGAGGTTCAATGATGGATTACCTAATGATATTGAAGTCTAGGTTTGGGGGAATACAGAGAATATCATTTAAAACATCCTTTTGATCAATAAAGTTTTGGACAAACATCTTAAAAGACCCACATCTGTCTACTACATGTATGTTTGTGTAATGATAAGCACAAAACTCATTCTCTATATACCAAATGGGCCTTGGGAGAGAATGATTGATGGTTTTGATTAGAGGAAGTCTAATGATAGAAGCCTTTAAGATTTTGTCAAGGATTAAGCATATGATTCCCCTAGTGGGGTATATTTCTTAGGAAAAGGATGCACCAATGGATGTTGAGGTGGTGAGCTAATTAGTTGGTTTGATTAAGTTGGTTATCTGAATAAGGCTGATTTAGTTGACAAGTTTGAGTGACTTGATGGGTTTGTGTGTTTGATAAGGTTGATAGGTTTTAAAAATTTGTTTGATAGTTATTACTTTGATTTGGTGAGCTTGGTTGGGTTGATAAGGTAGGTTGGTTTGAGAGGTTGGGTAAGGTTGATAAGGTAGGTTTGTTTAAGAGGTTTGGTAAGGTTGATAAGGTGTGTTGATAATTATTGGTTTAATTTGATAAGGTTGGTAAGGTAGGTTGGTTTAAACATTTTATTTGATGGTTGAGGGTATAGACCAAGTCTTAGTTTTAAGATAAAGAGGGTTGCCACAAAGGGGGTTCAGACAATTGATATGATGGTTGGGATATATAATAAAAAGTTTGATAAGGTTGAGGTAGTTGATATGATGGTTGAGATAGGTATCCCAAAGATTGGTGAGGTTGATCCAGTTGAGGTTGGGGTGGGTTATGATAATGGTCAAATAGACATTGATAAGTCATCAGTTGGTTATGATGATGATCAAATGGTTGTTGAGAGGTTTTTGGTTAGTGGTAGTTGATATTTGATTGGTTATAGGTGAGGTTGGTTTGGTTAGAGGTGAGGTAAAGTTGGTTATAAGTGAGGTTAGGCTGATTATGGGTGAGGTTGGGTTGGTTTTAGGTGAGGTTAGGTTGATTTTAGGTGAGGTTGGGTTGGTTGTAGGTGAGGTTAGGTTGATTGTAGGTGAGGTTGTGTTGGTTTTAAGTGAAGTAGGGTTGGTTATAGGTAAGGTTGGGTTGATTGTAGGTAAGGTTGGGGACACAAGTGGCTCTTGATGAAATGTAATTCCCTAAGGCAAGAGGGTTGTCTTCTAGGATTTTAACAAAGTTGGGATCTCTTAGAGAAAATATAGGAGTGCTCCACATTGAACAAGGCATTGGAGATGAGGTGGGTGAAGGCAAGATGGTATAGGTTTTTTCCAAGGGTTCTTAGATTACTCACAACTCAAACAAAGAAAAGATAAGAAAAAACTCAAAGATGATAAAATACACACTAAAGCACTTTAAATCCCAAGGTTCTTTTTAGTCTCTCTTGTGGCTCATGCCTTAGGCCTTAAGAATTGTGTGACTCAACTTGATTTTGAAATAGGTACTAGATAAGAAATTTATGGTTGGTTTCATGTAGTTTAGGATCTCAAAGGGATATATATTGGAAATTAGTACATGGCTTGATATTGGGGCCTACCCCATCACTTCACACACTGCAATGATAAAGGTGTTAGGTGCTTAGGCCAGATATACCGATTGCTAGAGATTATACTCAATTAGAGAGTTGAGTTTTGGTTTCTCCCATTTATAATGACACCTAAGTGGGATAGAAAATGGGTGAAGGTCTTATGTCAAGTGTTATGATGTTTTATTTGGTGTAAGTGGTTTGGTCTATGTGTGCAAAGAAGTGAGGCTACGATTGATTTACTTGATTAATTAAGCTATGTGAGCTAATTATGCAAGAAAAAAATGTATGAAAGGTTAATGTTAAGACCAAAAGAAATTTTGATTTCATTAAAATGAACATAAATCAAGAATAAAAAGCACCTAGATGAAACTAGGTCCCACTGGGCATGCCAAAATGTTTCACATAAATTTTTCTTTATTTCTCGAGAAGAAAGAGTAAAACTTGAAAGAAGGGTACGGTTAGTAGAGCCTGGATTTGATTTGTTCTTAGTGATCTAAATAGTTATAGATACTACTCTTTATCTTGGGAGGAATGACCTACAGATAAGAAATCACTCAAAGAAATGGTTGATTATTTAGGTAGGTGGGTGGATTTCCTACCATGTTAGATCTAAGAAGTATGAGACTTCTTTAAAGGCTGTCAATCCACCTTTTAAAACAAGTTAATGTTGCTAAAGTCATTGATAAAAGAGATTACATAACATAATGAAAGTACTTAAGCAAAGGAACTAAATTATTTTCAAAATAAATGCTTATTTTAACAAAATAACATCAAAATAAATGCTAAACTATCAAAAGTAGGTTTAGGTGTGGTCAGGGTATTGTTTCTTTTCTATGTAGTGATAGAGGTCAAGAAAATAGGGTTTTGGCTGAGGTTGAGAGGTAGTATGAGCTTGATATTTTGGGTATAAGTGATCTATAAGGTGACCATCAGTGGTTAGATGTGACCATTGGTGGTTAGGGTGACCATCAACAATCATGATGACCACTAATGATCAGGCTGATCATCAATGGTTATTGTGAGTTTGGATAGGTTATTGATTCTAGCTAGAATAGGTTATGGGTTGGTTATATAAAGGTTTTATAGGTTTTTGTAGGTTGATTAATGGTTTTAAAGGTAAAATAGAGCCTCAAAGGTATCAAGGGTAAAGGTTTGGTACTCAGTGGTTGAGAACGGTCAAAGAGCATTCTAATAGAAGAGGTAATATATAAAGTTGCATAACTATTGAAAATAAATAACTAAAACTTAAAACAAGATCAATATACTTAGCTTGTGATTTATAGTTTATGGCTTGAAGAAGTCTTAGAATTGGGACACTAAAAGATAGAAGAATACCTACACAAGAAGCTCTGATCTCTTTCCCAAGAAGTTTTGATGATGATTGTTGATCCTAATCTAGATTCACCCTCTCCTCCTCTCTCTTTATAGAAAGAAAGGGGAGGTGAAACAATCATTTCAACAAAAGGTTCATAATGGTTTTTATTTTTATCACTAACATGCATTAATCCACACATGGAATAGACAATTAAAAATAAAAAAAGTTGTAGTTGAGTTCGAGATTAAATGTTTAGGTGGTGAAAACCTAGCCATTGGTGGTCAAGCCTAACCATCAATGGTTAGGGTGATCTTCGATGGTCAAGATGACCATCAATGGTCAAGTGTGAAAGTTAAGTTCAATCAAGGGTAGGTTAGTTAGTCAATTTAACTAGTCAACTAACTTGACTAAATTTTGTGGTCAAAAGGTTATGGTATAGTCCTAAGGGGGTCTAAGGGGTTAGTTCGAAACTAGAACCATTATGTGTGGTTTTCTAGTGTCTACAATATGATTTGGATTATTTAAGTACATTATTATTTTTTACCATTTTCAAGTTAAACCCAGTGGGGTTTTAACACACCATCACATCCAAAGTAATGTATTATAACACATTATGAGGGATATTATCAAAACCTCTTATATTATTATCTATTTTTTGAATAAAGTCCATATTGATACCCAATGTTTTTATAAATGTGATTTTGAAAATATTCAATCCTAACCCATTATCTATCAAGATATACTTGACTACCTTATTTAATATTTTCACTTGAATGAATAATGAGATATGTTGAGTGGGAAAGTCACCAATCTCAAAGGAAATCATGTCTTCAATATTATTTAATGTAATAATTATAAATGTAAAATAAGATGGTTTTTCATTGTTTGATAAAGTTATAGACACAATTCTGCATATAGAATATACTTACAGATAGTTGACCTCTTGAGTAGATGTATTATGAAGATAGTAGCATGGGTATTGATCTAAGGCATGAAATGTGACCTAATGGAAAACCTACTTAAAAAGGGTTGTCAATGGAAGTTAATTATGAATGATAGAAGATATGAAGGTGTAATGTGTTAATAAATAAACAAATCAAAGAGGATGATAAAAAATAATTTATAACTATAATAACAAAGTTTTATTATGCTAAGTTCTATATAATTTCTGATAGATCAGATGTGGTGTGTCTATGTGATCCCTAAATCAGTTATTTTTATATGTAATAAAATACAAAAAATGGAAATATAAATTAATATACAATGGATAGAGATGAAGAATTTTTAAACCATTACATTAGTTAGTAACAACTGCTTCATAACCAATGAATACTGTGACATCACTAACATACCATTATTGATGTCATGGGATATGTAATTCTTATATTTTAAGAGTTGTGTAGGAACACATAAATATATTTTGGTCTTGATTGTTGGCATGTAGGTGTGGAAGCTAATTCACATGATATTAAATTTAGCATGAGGCTAGATATGTAACAATGATAAATTATAGTAATATCTAATGGCCTAAATCCTCCTTTATCAGTTACCTCCTTGAAGATAAATGATTCCCATTACATGTAGTTATGGTAAAATATGTGGAAAAAAGTGGCAACCTATGTTTATATAAACCATTTTCATTGGTAAGGCACTTGAATTTCTTTGATGATCTAGAAGAGAGGGATATCTCATCAACATGTTGGTTTGAGCCAAGTGTTAATGAATTGATCTAATTTTTTTAGGATGGCACAATATAGATTGATTTATGTTTTCTAAAAGGTCTCTATATTATCTAAATCATCTAATAGAGGTATAAATTAATGGTGTAAGAGTTATGTGTTAAATACTAGATGAAACCCAAGATAATAAGAAAGATTGACCTAAAAAATGTTATCTCCTACTTGCTAGGTGATGGTATAGGGTCTGTACCAAAGCTGAAAAATCTTGTGATAAGGACCTATTAGTATTTCCTTTTAAAAGTTTAGCCAAACTCAATAACAAACCTAAAAGGTCTGTGGTGTCTAATACTTGTCATTAAACTTCTTGTACGTAACATTAGCCTTTTGAAAAATGGTCTACACTTCCTATTAAATGTGATGAATGTGATCAATGATTTGAACAAAATTTTCAAATTCCTTTTGAGTTAAAGGTGTTTATACTATTGATGATGAAATATAATAAGATATGTCAATGGGTTCCATAGGTTGGAATCCCAAACAAGGTTTTGTTATGAATCTTAAATCCTAAGTTTAGACATAAAAATATGAAAGGTATTTTTGTATTATTACACAAATTTTTATTTGCCTTGGTGAAACTAATAAATTTATTTACTAGTCATCATAATTTACAACAAGATAATATATTTATTTGAGTGATTATATGAAACCATTCCATGTTGTCTAAGTTAAATTCATCAAAATGTAATTTTTTATTAGTCAAAGAATTGATTAGCCATGTAATATGAAAAAATTATGTGAAGCTAGTTATTTAGTGAATCTGCATCTAGTTTTTTTTCAAACATAGGAATGCATAGATTGACTTTTACCTTATGTGGTGTTTGACCACCAAAAAACTAATGAGAATGAGAGGTTTTGGTGGGATTTTGATTCTTGAGAAGTAATGGGAAATGATTAATGGTAATTTATCATTAAAATACATGACATTATTCCAAATATTTTTGTTTTATTTTCAATTCATCCTCTATCATATTATAAAACATTTATAAAATTAACATAGTCAAATATTTGTTTCCCATCTAAGGATGTTGAGGAAGGTATGATGAAGGGTCATGATTATTAATCTCTAAATTCCTATAATCAACCATTGTTTAAGTGGGCATATAAATATATATGAATTTGAATTACAAAAAAGCATCACTTAGAAATGATATTAAGGGTGTATGCTCTGATGCCCTTGGTCCAGGGGACGAGAAGATATAAAGTGGACAACCTATATAAATAGATGTAAGAGGTTTATGAAAGGAAGTGAAATATGAATGATAGAGGATATTAAGGTGAAGGATTTAAAGAACAAGTAAAAAAAGAGGACAATGAAAAACAATGTAGAATTGTAATACAAAACTTTTTTATGCTAAGTTATTTAAAATACTAGAGACATCAAATGTGTGGTGTCTATGTGTTCCCTAAATTCATTATTGTTTACATAACCAACTAAAAATAATGGAAATGCACATTAATATATAATGGAGGGAGATGAAGCATCCATTTATGGTAACAACTACTTCATAGTAGATGAATGTTGTGACATCACTAACTGCTACTAATAAAGAGTTAGGATCTATAATGTTGACATTGCAAGAGTTATGTGGTAATAAAAAAAATGGAATTTGATCTTAATTATTATAATGTAGGTATGGAGCCTAATGCTAATGTTTATAATTTTAGAGTGAGTCTAGATATACAACAATGATAAACTATAGTAATATATAGTGTCCCAAATCCTCTTACATCAAGCATTCTTAAGTTGATCAATGATATCATACAATTTAGAAGATTGGTTGACATCATTGGAGGTGGAGGGAGATAAGAAAGGATATTATGACTACCTATATATACATAGAATATTTTCAAACTTCTATCAATTATTGATGCTCTTTATCTTATTAGAACCTATCGAGTTTCAATCTCTCTGAGTACATGACCTAAGGGGTGCACTAGAAAAGATGTGGGAAAACCATTGATGTTTTTTAGGATTTTTATACCTTTTTACACTTGTTATTTACACACTTATCTCCTAAAAACCATTCCCCTAAGCTTTGCCTCTTATTTTGTATCCTCCTCTAGTAATTTACCATATTCATTAGTCCTTTCCATAACCTCAACCCCATTTTGGAATTTTACATTACTATGTCAACCACATCGACCCTATATTGTTATTTACAAAAGCTTATTAATAACTAAGTTAGCCATGGCCAACATAGTTCATTATCTAGTTAGTTTTTTGTCAATTTAAGTACTAGGTCAACTGGGTTAACCTTGTTGTCCAAAAAAATTAGAAGGGCTTAGGGTTAGATCTACCTATATAAACACATTCATTTCACCATTTCTAAGATAAGAGAATAATAAGTAATATATATATTATGCATCTACTTATCGACATATCTACTTGAGGAACAAGATTAAGGTTTCATACTTTCTTTGGAGATATGAATCTTATCTAGTGGATAAGTCTTTTTGATGCATTGATAGGTTGTGTATCCTAGAGATGATTTATACTTTTCATCCTTACATACCACAACAACCTATTGTGAAACACTTTGGACAAGGGAGAGATTGAGGCTCAGTGAGTTCATCTTCAAATGTAAGTATTCCTAATTTTGTTTTTACTTTATAATAGTAGATAGATATGCATTTGCACTTCTCTTCCATGCATTATGATTCCATATACATTGATGTGAGTATATGTATTCTATACATTTTTAATTTTAATTTTTTTAACCCCACTTTGTGCCACAAGATTTAATGATCACTAAATTAAATTTTGATTTACTTATTATTAGTTTAGTGAATATGAAAACATAAGGCCTAATTAGGGTTATTACATAGTTTTGATTGACTAGATGATTTGGAACCCTCCTTAGTGATATTATTATGGTAAGAGATCATTTCTATATATTTACCAAATCCATATTGGTCATGAGCTCAATTATTTAATATATCCCCAATTATAAGTGTAAGTAGGATATATCTTCTCTGAGCTAGGATTGATTTATAGATATGTTGCATTTTCCATTGCATACATTATGGTGAACCCAACATAAATCTAACCCTTGAAGGTTTTATTTCATGCTTTAATTTTTATCATTTTATTATTTTTGGATATTTGTGATACTATATCAACTAGGCTGATATAATTCTAACTTTTATGTGCATGTTGAACACATAGTCATATCAAAATGACTATTATTTTTGTACACATCTTCATCAGATGTAGGTTAATGGATTATATAGGTTGACAAAATATTATTTTTCAATCTTAGATAAAAAACTATGTCAACGAGGTCAAATTATTCTTTTAGTCAGCATCTAAAACAATAAATTAAGTCATGTAGGTCGATTTAGTCTTCTAATTAGGATCCAAAATAACAAACTAAGTTGAACTCATTAAATTAGTATTCTAATCAACATCTAGAACAATAAATTAATTTGATTAGGTTGAATTAGTATTCCATTTAACATGTAGATCAATAAACTAAGTCGAGCAAGTTGACTAAGTCATTTTATTAGGCTTCAACAAATAGGGTCTCACAGAACTAGGTCAAACCAGTCGACTTAGTTTGGAGAACTTACAAATAGTATTTAAGGCACTATAGCAAAAAATTTAAAATCCTCGTCATCCTCCAACCCACCAAGGTCCCTCTCTTTATATTTTTATCAATTTAATACTTCATTATAGTTCTATTCTATGTAAGTTTATAGTCTTCAAAATTATAATCCTATAACAAATTAAGTTGACCTAGTCGACTTAGTTCTGTATCTTGTCTTTTGTCTAAAATACTAAGTCAACCTAATCAACTTCGTTCTTAAAGACTCTTGCTTCTATAAAATAGTAGTGACCTAGTCATCATTATTCTATACTATTTGCATATAGTGTCATCTGAACTAAATCTATACCATTCTTAATTTGGAAATTAACAACTATATACTAGTAATTAATTCACACTTTCATTTTTGATTGTTAACATGCTTAGAGTAGCTCACATTGTCTATTTAGGTGTTTTTTAAAATTACCATTTACTTGCACTATTTTGTGTGATAATAGGAATTTGATAATAAAGATGAGGTTAGATCAAGTGTTAGTTGATAAAATAATGAAATCAACACACTAACATGCTAACAGCTCTAAGCCTAGATCTTAAGGGGAGAATAATGGACAAAATACAATTGAAAACCCAATTAAAATACAAAGAAAAATAATCCTTACCTTCCTTGAGAGCTCTAAGTGATTATTTCATGGCTTGATTGGCTTGTGCTCAAAGAGTCTTTGGCAATGGAGTTTTATTTAATCCTCTCCTCGGAACCATTGTTGGCTTGTTTGATATGGCTTATGCTATGGATTGATGGCTTGGCTCAATATTTTGGAATTATAACACTATTTATTTCAATATTTCTACAAAATATACATTATAACTTTACTCTATTTAAGCTCTTTTGTGAAGAGGTTTAGTCTTGTATTTATAAAAAATGAAACTAACCCCAACTCAAGGTGAGTTAGAGTGTAGTTTAAACATGAAATGGGTTCAAACCTAACCTAAGTGAGTTAATTAACCCCAGTAAAGTTAACAAGTGTCAAAATGTCATGATTTGTAATGAATAGGCATGGGTGAGATATTTTTAAAGGTTTGAAAAATCATGAAAGGTAATCATGAAAAGATAATATATTTCATATTTTTGAATTTTATTTTTTAGTAATTCATTAATTACACATAGATAATTCAACTAAGAATTTAATTTGGTTTATCTTGTTGATTAATTCTGATTAGCCATTTAACATTTCCAATATTTGATTTTATGTTTGCACTTATCCCACTTAATAGGTCTATAGGCCAAATTACATATTATGATGTTGTAGGATGATTAGAGATGAATCCATGAGAGGTTTTTGCTATTAAAGGTAGGATACCCCAATTAGGGATGTCTCAATGTGATTATGAGCTTTGATGAATGATTCATAAGAAAATTTGAGATGTTTAGTGATTCTTAGGCTTAATTTACAATAGTTGGTAAGAATCAGTCTGAAGTCCAGTTGAATACCATTGGTGGCTAATTTTAGGTGTCTAATTTTTTCTCTTTTTGCACACACTAACAAATCACACAATACTCAAAAAACATTTAACATTTACCTTCCTAAGGCCTACCTACTTAGATTTCATCACCAAGGGGGAAGTTGGCTTGGTTTTTTGGTGAAGTATAAATATGTGGTTAATGGCATATATTGGCTAAGTACCCAACACCCTTATCACTAGAGAATTATGAAGTGAGGGGGTAGGCCCACATATCAAGATAGTACCATCACCAACATAGATCCCTTTTATCCTAAACATCCTAAAACCATCCATAGATTGCTTTATAGCTCCCTATTTTTAGCCAAGTTCACTATCACACTTAAAATAACACTTTATAATAATCTAAAAACACTCAATATGACTAATTAGTTAACATTTACTTTTTATCTGATTACTTACTTTCTGATCATTATGTATTGTATTTCAAAAACTTGCATTGACCAGTGTTAGTGTAAGGTTTTGTGTTGTGTACCTTAATTGGATCATTCATATTGATCTAATTATTTGTGTTTTCTTCCATTTCTTGAATCAAATTACATTGCCAAATTTCCCCCTACTTTTAGCACACTATCCTTATATTCAACATAGTCTCTTATAGACTATATTTTTCCTTACCTATAGTACTAAGTCAACCTGGCCAACCTTGTACTCTTTTATGTCAATCAAGATGTAGTAATAAGTCAACTTGGCTGACTCTATATCCTTATCAGACTATCATTTTCCCTATTTGTAGTACTAAGTCAACCTAGTTGACCCTATACTCTTTTCTATCAGTCAGTCTATAGTACTAAGTTAATCTAGTCAACTCTATATCATTATTAGAGTATCTTTTTCCCTACCTATAGTACTAAGTCAATCTAGTGTACCTTATACTCTTTTATGTCATTCAAGCTATAATACTAGGTCAACTTGGTTGACTCTATATCCTTATCAGACTATCTTTATCCCTACCTATAGTACTAAGTTAACCTGGTCAACCTAGTACTATTTTATATTAGCTAGGATATAGTACTAAGCCAATATAGTCAAATCTATATCCTTATCAGATTGTGTTTTTACCTATTTATAGTACTAAGTCAACCTGGTTGACCTTGTACTCTTTTCTTCTAGTCAAGTTATAGTACTAAGTCAACCTAGTCAACCATGTACCCTTCTTGGCTTAGTTTCATACCTTGTTTATAGTACTAAGTCAACTTAGTCAACCTTTTACTCTTATTTATCTCTTGGATTTTAGAACATAGTCAACTTGGTTGACTCTGTATCCTTCCTATCTCTTTTATTTTGCATCAACTTTGTCTTCCCTAATCTTTATCCTTCATCATGAACTTCCTATTTAAACATGACATTGAGTTGAATTCAATAGATATGATGAGTTTTACTAACCCCAATAGGTTCTCCCATAAACACCTTGTGGATACTACCCTAGATTAAAGTAATGTTAATTTATCCACTCACACTAAAAACTATAGGACCCCTCCTCATTCCTCTTCACTTCACAATCCTCTCTTCTCATTTTAAGATCAACCTAAATTAGTGAATATCCCATAAATGCTCTTCTTCATTGATGAGTTTACTTAATATCAAGGAAAAGATCCTTCTAATATTTTACATTTCATGATAAGTGGTCAAGTTTAGGAGCACCATTCACCTTCTCCCACATTCTCACACATAATTGGAAACACTAGCTTCTTTTCTTCTCAAATAATGAAAAGGTCACGTATGCTTATGACTTCAAAAATAATGGATGAACTATAAGTGCACCCTCAAGGAAGAGGTTGGTAAATGGGTCAATAATAAATCCCTTAAAAGGATGAAATGAGTGGAAAAACAAGATGAAATGGGGTCGAAGGAACTAATTTTCCCAAAGGTAGTTATAATCAATGGCATATAGAGCTTCCCTATTTAGGGCAGACAAATATGATGATTTGCCCATATGCAGTTATAATCATCAGCATAGGTGGGATAAAAAGGTAATTATTTACCCAAAGGTAGTTATAATCATTGAAAAATACTTAGGGTAATAAGAGGATGATTTTCCCAAAGTTGGTTATAATCATCAAAAGGGAAAATAATGATTTGCCCATAGGTAGTTATAATCATTGGTGGGATAAAAACATGCTCCAATTGGGTGGATAGAGATAATGGTTTACCCAAAGGAAATTATAAGCATTATCATAATGAAAATGTGACCTAGTTAGGCAAAAGAAAGAGAATGATTTTACCAAAGGTGGTTATAATCATTAAGCTTCAAATAGATAAAAACACAATGATTTCCCCAAAGGTGATTAGAATCATTGGTAATGCAAGAGGGATGATATTTAATTATTTTCCCAAAGGTGGTTATAATCATTGGTATCCTAATTATGGAAAGAATGATATGGAATATGATGGTAGACTAGTACAGATTTGAAAGATGAATTTGGGCAACCTGCTAGTAGGGAGATGCTTGTTTGAACTAGCAAGGGAGGAAAAATCTTTCATCATTTAATTACACTGCATGAGATATGATTTGGATTAGATCTGGAATGTTGTTGGTGCTAAGGAGATGTATCATTGATGCATTGCTATGTAGAATTCTAGATATTTTTTTTTAACACTTGACGGTTGGCACATGATAGAACACCATGAGTACTCAGCCAAATTATACATAAGGATGAACATGTGATCCAATAATCATTGAGAAAATAATGCACCAATGATAAAGACCATGATGAAAATGTTGATACATTAATATGGATGGATTAAAGAATAATGTGAAATGAATCACAAAATGAATGTACATATACTGAATCAAGTCACAACAATAAAGTAAAACAATAGACAAACAAACAAACAAAACACTAATAAAAACAAACAAACAAACAAAACAAAGAGAAATAAAAAATAAACAATGGAGAAGCACAATGTTAGTATGAAAAACATGATAGAAACAAGATGATGAAAATTTCCCCTAGCATATAGTAAATAATGTAGTAAACAAACAAAATGGTAGAATAGAATAAAAAGAAGGGGGTGGTCGAGCTGTATCCAAATGCACTAGGCAAGTGGATGCTGCTTACATAGTTCTATGGATGTAATATCAAACATAAACTTTAGGCCAAATATAGTTCTCCTAGAAAATGAGATAGAATAAAATGATGATAATAAAAATGTGATGGATTTTATAGTATAATGGGCTCAAAAAATGATGAAAACATGAGATTCAAAGCCAAAAAAGATGGGGAAACTAAATGACAAGTGGTTTCTTATGATGTAGTGAGGGTTCCCATAATCTTTAAGGCAAAGAAATGGTCAATGTTTTTGGATTTTCTAAATCATTTAAAAAAATGTTTTTATAATTTTTGAAGCATATCAACTTGATGGAGAATGATGAGATACTAAAGGGTTCAAGCTTGCAAAATGGTGAGAGAATTCAAACTTAAAAATTGCTCACAAAATGGCATGAGCATGGCTAAGGGGTCACTGAGTTGAACTCAATGTATATCAAGTACTACCTACATAATCCCAAGATGAGACCTCAAGTGACTATAGTTCCACCTTACAAAAGAGGAATTTGACTAGTATAGTAGCCAATTCAAACAAAATAGGAAAAGTTGGTAAATAACATAGTGTGACATAGGCATGCCAAGGTGGTATTTCAAAGCATGATAAAAAAGTGTTATCCCTAATTTTCCCATAGGTAGTTACAAATAGGAAATAATGACATAGGTAAATGTTACTAATTTTCCCATAGGTGGTTATAATTAGTAACATGACTATGGGACACTAATTTACCCAAAGACGGTTATAATCAGGCTCACTTGGTATAGAATAGAAAAATAAATTAAGGATGTAACTATCAAACCTATCATATTGGTCTAAAATATGGCATCTATCTAAAATAATGAAACAACTATGGAAACTTGATCTGAATATTCATGCTAAAAGTGGCCATGGAACCAATGGAATAGAACCAATGTCAAATAGGTTGGGTAGGGTAGAAACAACTAGGTTGATAGAAAAATTATGGTATAATGGAATGGTAAAATGATAGAATAGTATGGTAAAAAAAATAAAGTTGATAGTATGAAAAAACTAAAAAGGGCCTTATAGACAATACACAATGTCTCTCAAGTGAAATAATGATTGAGGTTTATAATTTTCATCAGATCATCAAGTTCATCCCCATTTGTTATAGTGAGCCTGTATGCTCCGGTGCCATAGTTTGCAATAATGATGAAAGGACCTACCTAGTTGGGTTTGAACTTGCCTTTGTGTTTATTCTTGGCCATAGTATTATTTTGGTTTTATTTGAGGAAAAGATCACCAAGCTCAAATTATCTATGTATAACATGCTAATTTTAGTGGCCATAAATTTAGTTTTGGTATACTTGTAGATTGTTTTCTAAAGTTAGGAATTTATTATTAAATATAGCTATTGTAGGTGAGATAATCGATACTATTAATCATCTAGGATATTATTTAAAGATCTATGCAAAGAAGGTAACTCAACCTCAATGGGAAGAATGGTTTTAGTTCCATAAATAAATGAGTATGGAGTGGTTCCTATTAGAGTACAGTGATTTTTGCAATATGCCTAGAGGGCACAAAATATTTGGAGGTGCCAATCATAGTCATCATCATTGATAATATTTTTAAGGATGTTAACATTGGTTTTGTTAGATGATTTGACCTAGCCATTACCTTGTGGGTAATATGCCATGAAAAAATGTTGCTTAATTTTATACTCAACACATAGCGATTCAACATCCTTGTTTTTAAATGATCCACCATTATTAGATATAATGTTAGAGGGGATATTATAAAGACAAATGAGATGGTTAAAGATGAATTTAGAAATTTTCTTTCCAGTCACGTATGTGAGGGCTATAGCTTCAACTCACTTAGTGAAGTATTCTATGGTGGTAAGGATATGTTTATGTCCATTGGATGAGGTAGGGTTTATATTAACAATGAGATTGAGTCCCCATGTAGAAAATGGCCATGGTTTTAGTATTGGTTTTATAGTCTTGGCTGGGGTATGAATCAGATTGGCATGCCATTGACATTTATCGTACCTTTTCACATATGTAACTATATCTGCTTCCATCCTTGGCTAATAATACTTAGTATGTAAGATATTTTTGGATAAGACTAACCCTTTAATGTGGGATATATATACTCCTTTGTGAAATTATCATAAATTTAATATAGATTCTAATAAATTTAAATAATGAAGCAAAGTTCCATCAAAATTATGGTGATATAGGGTTGGTCTGAGTAAGGTATAACATGAAGTATGGTAGATAAAGGCTTTAGATTATTTGTAATATAGGTTTGGTGGTAGAATTTGGTCATGATGATAGTAAAATAGGTATGAAACTAGGACCAATAATATCATAGATCATTACGATGGTTAAAGGTTCATGAGTTGACACTAACAAATTTTCAATGAAGAACTAGTATTCTTTGGCTATATCTATATGTCAAATCAAAGACCCAATAGTAGCCATGACATATAATATTATATTATTATCCCTTGGTATATGTTCAAATTAGATATCAGTAATATTCTATTTGAAAGTGTTAACCATGACTTTATATGGCACTAACTTTTCATCCTTGGTCTAAAAATGGTCTATCACTTGATTGATGATTAACTGATAATCACCATAAACCTTTAGATGATTTATGTTCCATTTTATTACCTATATAATACCTAAAAAAGTGTTTCATATTTTTTAATGTTGTTGGCACAAGGAAAACTAATCCTAAATGACTTGGGGATTAGATCCCCCCATGGTGTAATAAATAAAAGGCCTACCCTTGATCCATGTATTGTGAATGATCCATCAAAATATAGCTTCTAGTAATAATCCTCAAGGGGTGTTTCAATGATGGTCATAATAGATTCATTTGGGAATTATAAAATTATCATCTTTATATCTGCAAGGGGTGCTTCAACAAGCTAATCTGAAAGAACTTACCCCTTAATGGCTTTCTGGTTGATATATTTAGTCTAAAATTTGCTTAAGAGCATGATCCATTTAGACATGCAACCTTGTAAATCTATTTTAGATAGTAGATAATTCAGTGTTTTTAATTTATAAATGACCATGGTTTTGTTGTTCAACATGTAATGTCATAGTTTATAGGCTATGATGACTATAGCTAAACAAACTTTTTCAATGGGCATATAATTATGCTCATATGTGACCAATGTATGACTTAGATGGTATATGACATGCTCCTTTACATCATCATCATGTTGAGATATGAGTGCCCATAGGTATTTATCAGTAGCTAATAAGTATAGAAAGAACATATTTCTTGGCATTGGTGGCAATAAAATAGAAGGATTTACTAGATAGTCTTTCAATTATTAAAAAGTTTTTTGGCATTCATCATCCCAATGAAATGTTACAAATTTTTTATGTATATGTGTAAAGGGATGAAATTTTTTTGAGGTGTTAAAATTATGTCCCTAAGGTGGCCAAGATTTTCCATGAGTTAAGATGTATGCATGGTTCTCAATGACAAAGTGTGCCTTAATGATCATGCATGGAATCTACAGTGTTTTCTTGGTTAGGCAAGGTAATAGATTTTGGTGATGTGTTGAACATGTTTGAATGGTAATATGAGGGGTAAATAGTGCTTGGTGTAATTTTGGAATTGAAATTAATTCATTATAATAGTATTTTTAAGGTCTAGGTTCTCCTAGTCATCTTGATAGATCTTTTTGAGTAAGTAGATTGATGACATTAGCATTCACACATGTGAAGGTGTTAGAAGAAAGTGGTCACATGGGTTTGTTCATATTTATTCTTAGATCATGTGTTTAACATTTTAGGTCTTGAAATTATGTCTATAAAAATTTATCTTAGTGAAAATTTGGTCTCCCAGGAAGATTTCACTAGTTTCCATAGTCAAATTTGCTTTAAAAAGTGACCATTGGAATTCAAATATTTGAATTTACAAAGGAAAACCAATCTGCATTGTTTTGGTTATAACTTTTGATGTTGGATGAATTTCATGGTGGTATAAAAATAAAAGTGGTATATAAATTCAATATAAATCTAGGAAAAATGATTTAGATGTTTGATTGGTCATACACCTACATTTATTGTGGTCCAAAGTTAACTGAGGGTTTGACCTTCTTTTGCAAATGACTCGAGAAGGATATTTGAGATTTTATTGATGGTTTTTGGATGTTTTAAGGTGAATTATCTATTTTAGAGTGTTTATACTCCCTAAAGAACATATTTTTATATTTTTGAGGTTTGAATAATCCATATTTAGTATGAACAATTGCTTACAAGTTAACTTTTGGTTCAATCATGGTGTTTTCATGTACAAGGCAAATCGTTGATAGGTTTTGCATATGCAGAGGTGTGTAGTGATGAATGTAATCACTTGAGGGTGTCTTTAGGGTCACATTTAAAGGACCTATGTTATTTTAAGTGGTTTTGTGTTCTTATTTTTTCTTGGTGAAGTGGTAAAAGGATGAATAGGTCTCTATGGACCTATATGGGCTTCTTAGGCCTAATTGAAAGATGTTGTTGATTAAGGGTGATCTATCAAATATATGGATGACCTATGTAGATGAAATTGATATTATTATAATTTTTATATAAGCCTTAATGGATAAGTCAAGTCTTATGGCTAACTAAGAAGGCGATGATCATGAAGACTCTATATAGAGCTTAAACAAAGATGAAGGTTTCTAGAGATGATATGCAAGTATCGAGAAGGGTGAATATGCTTGGTGGATAAATTGAAGAGAAAATAATTATGAGGGATAAGTGTGTGACTTATAGGTAATATTTATGATGTTATAATAGTGTTATTTTAGGGTTGAATATTTAATATGAGTGAAGAAGTGTAAAGTGATCCAAAAGGGTGTTTTGGATGCATTGCTTGTATGTGAAGGTTTGAGAGAGTGTTAAGGGTTGAAGATAATTACTATTAACTATTTATCCATTAGATTGAAATTAAATTAGATATTTGGATATGTTGATATTAGAATGTGTTGTGTGGGTTCTCAACATCTAAGACAAGTGGGTGCTTGTTCATACTTAGGGGTTGGTGTTCCTTGTGAACTGGGTACTTCACTAACCTCTCTTGTTTGTGAATTTATTTTAGGAATATAGTACACTTTTTTTTAAACTTGATATTGGGTTTTATTTAACATGAGGTTTTTTTTTGTGACATTAATTTGCACCCTTGGATAGATTTATTTTGGCTCCCTCTAATTAAGCCATAATATGGGAATAAACCTAGGATGTGGATATCCTATGATGGGAATGAACCTTAGAAGAAGGCCAAATTCCTCTTTATAGATCACCTAAAATAGTGTTATCATAGGGAAAAAGGTTATAAAGGGTAAAAGGGATCTTAAGAAGGATAAAAAGGTGATGCACAAAATAAAAATGGGGAACTCCCATAAGCTTGAACCCACACTAGATCTACAAAAGACAATGTTGGATTACACAACCTCACAATCAATCTCAATACATAAGTGTTTCATATACTAGGTTTAGTAAAAACACTAATACAAACCTAAAAGATATTAAAAAAACATTAAAGAAGGTTATAAAGGAGGACAATGGATGAGGAATATTCTCCTTCACTATACCATCATGCACAACTCACTCAACATAAAACTAAGGCAAGAAATAGGTAAAGGAAGTCTTATTGCATTAAGAGGTATTTATTACAAATGCTTAACATGGTTTAGCCTAATAAAGAGGAGAATATCTTGAAATATCTTAGAGAGTCCCCTACTCTTCAAGATCAAAGAGTACTTGTGAGAGTCTAAAATTTGAGGGAGAGAGAGATGGGAAAGAATGGGTAATATAGAGAAAGGGAGAAGAGAGAAGAAGGAACATGAGTAAAAAAATCAATAAATGAGGTCCAGTCACTTGGATAGAGTCACCATCACCTTTCTTGAATTCTCCACCACCTTTTGAGTCAATAAGACTAACCCTTTCTCAACAAGTTAGCCTTATTTATTCCAATATCCTTCAAGCTTTTGTCATTAGATGAGAGATCCACTAAAAGATAAAGGTTTGTTTTATATGATGAGTCATGATCTTGTTATGAATAAAAACCCTTAGGCACCATAAAAATATATTAAATTATCCAAATGATTTCCCCAACCACCAAATATATTTGTTTTGATCTTCCACACCACCTTTCACTTGCTTTCACTGTAAGGATAAAGTACTCATACCTTGAACCTGATAGAGCCATGTCATGTCTACTTTTAGTAGCTATAGTTACTTGTTTTTTGAAGCTATGAATGTGTCAAAGGATGAGACACTCCACCATATCTCATTTATGTTTTCATATACCCTAACTTAGATATATATATTTATTATAAATTGAAAACTAATCCAAATTATTGGTTTTTGTATTGTCATTATATCGATGAAGATCTGTAGATGTTTAGTATTTCTTCAAAACTTGCTAGTCCATATTTGACCTCTATATTAGGCCCTAAAAGACCTATTATACCTTTACTAAGATTTAATGGTGATCTTTTATCCTAAAATATCTGCTCTGGCTCAACCTATATCATCTTCAAACTCGAGTCCTATGCATTTGCTTGCCTAGGTAAAAAATAGCTTTGTCAACCTCCACTAAATGTTTCCTAGGCTCACCTTTTTTAATTCTCCATAAAATTATTGATTTGAGACTATAAAACTTAGACACTTGGTGACCTTGTGCTTTATTTGAGCTCCATTAAATTCTTGACTTGATCTTCCTCTATATAAATGAACACGAGCCATAGATCTTCTACTAGTTTAACATGCTTAAGACACTTGTCACCCACACATTTTATTTTAGGATCCATTGACATTTTGACCAAACACTTTCCATTGATATTTCTATTTATGAATAAATGTGCACCATAGATCTATTTGGCCCCATTGACATCATTGATTACCTGCTCACCATTGATCTAATTTTGTACGATGGATCATGACCCATTGATAAACTTGGACCCATTGGCTTTATCAGTCACTATGAACCATTATATTGTTAATACATGATTTAAAATAAACCATTAGATATTTAGGAACATTTTAATTAAAATGGCTATTTCATAAGGCCCAAATTTGACTTTCATATACATGTCCTATTCTACAAGTTCAAATTTGAAGATTTATATATTGACATAACAAGCTCATCAAAATACAAGATTTGTAGATCATGATCTAGGAATGAAGAACTTCATGTACATGCAACTATTTTGACCTAAGAGGCTTCCCAAGTGAATTTATTAAATGTATAATCAAGCTAACCCATCTATTTTTGAATGACATTTTATGATGGTATGGTCCTTTAAAGATTATATAAGTCATTTGATCATTCACTCAAATAGAAACTCTACTCAATTGATTTATCTAGGTAGAAGCTTTTTATGTGGGTCAAAATTGGCCAACATATTTGGTGACTCATAAGGAAGCATTCATACTATGCTTGAGAACCCATAATAGTTTCCTTGTCTGATCCATTGGGTATGGAGTCACAAGTCTTTATTCTTAGCTAACATGAAATGATGAAAGGCTGCCCTTCTAGATGATTTCCTCTTGAATCAATAGGAACAACAAGAAACAAAACAAACAAAGGCAAGTGCATGTAGGCACTTGGATAAAATAAAAATAGCTAACCTACTAAATAAATGTGCATAAAGGCACTTAGAGAAAAACATGAAATCTACTCTACTATATATATATATATATATATATATATATATATAATAAAACTTACAAGAATCTTCCTCCTAGATCAAATAGAAAAGATTTAGCATCACTCACTTGTGATGGATCAACATGGAAAATACCGTGCTTTTGAGATCTAATGATAGGTGAGCTAAGATACCTAATTGTTGACTCTTTTAATATGCTCTCAAGTGGATGAAATAAGACAAACATGTATCTAATGTAGACATAATGGTTTATTTCTTCAAGGCTTACTTCAAAATGAACTATAAGAGCACCTGAAACCTCCTCATATGATGGCTCCTAAAAAATGGTGCTTGGTTGAATGTCTAGACTTAGGTAGAAGAGCTCTATCATGTTAAACGACAACTTCCTTTTGGTCATCTAAGATAATTCCAACTTCAACACCATTTTTACTTTTCCTACTTTGAAAGGAGCCATATGGTATCTCATCAACCCATCCAAGGCTCAAAATGTCATGTTATTATGGCTCTAGATCTGACCATTCTTCTTCATATTTGAAGACATCAGTAATTCCTTCAATGGACAATTCATATTGAGAATGGTTAGATTATTCAACCTGATTTGCATGTTCATTTTCATGATCTAAAGGAGGCATAGGCTGGTTTAGAATCTCTACTTGGTCCATGAAGTCATGGTACATATATTTCCATACTTCATCTAAATTTATCCTCTATTTCTTTCTCTTTCTCATTTATGACCTCTCCAACATGGCCAACTAATTGATTGACTATGTCAATATCTACACCTTGCTCAATCTCATCTTCAACTACACTAAATGGAATCTCTTAGGACCAATCAAGATCTCTTTTGATTTTAGATGTAACTTGAATACACATCCCTTTAAATATGAAGGCATCAGTACTACCTTTAGGCACCTAATTCATTAAAACCATGCCAAGAAGTCTGATCAAAACTTGACTTTTCCCCTTTTGAATGAAGTGGACTAACTATCATGATCTCTTCATCATAGACACTTGTGTTTTCCTCTTTAGGATCACCAATGACTACAAGCTCCTCATCTATTCTTTGTAAACTAGTTTCTTCCTCTATAAGTGAGATGGTGGGAGGGTGAAGAAGTTCACCTTGCTTGTAGTTTAGGAGTGTATCCTTCTAATTAGGGACCTTGAAGGCTCTTTTAGGTGGTTCTTGGGGGAAGGGAGGTAGAGTCTTGAAAATTCTATAGGGAAGGCCCATTGACCTGAGCTAACACTTCCTTTTCTTGAACTCACTCCTTGACTACCTTAGCTAACACTTCCCCTTTCTTCTTTATGCCCTCCTTGATTGATTTTCATGAGGGAAAGCATAAGGATTGGCCACATTCTCCTTTTCATAAATGGGTGTGGGAGGGGTTGGTTTCACAAGAGAAGGTATGAAATATTTAGGGTCATTAGCATAGGAGAGGATCTAATATGGGATAAATTCATGTTCCTTAGCTGATAAGGGTGAGATTTGGAAAGGTTGATTAGGGGGTTGGGTATAAATAGGATTATGAGAGGGAAATTGGGGTCTAGGTTGGCTACTCTCATTAAGAGAAATTGATAGTCATTTTATTTTCTAGATTGGTCTTACTTAACCAAAAATTCTTATTAAAACCTCAATTTTTGATCCTAAACATAAGGTTGGTGTTTAATATTCTAGTCTTATCAATATTACTCTTCTTCCCTATCAACCTCTCTTAATTCTTTTTCAAGATCAAGTCATATCTCCCCAAGGATATTTTTTGGTTGACTAGAGAGAGTCAAATTATGACAAGGCTAATACATTGAATCTTGAGGGTCACTTGGGGTGAAGCCATTAAGGAATGAAATAACATGCATTTTGATCAAATGGGGGATGGTACATACCAAAAATGGTGATTAGGCACCTAGGATATTTATACTAGCTGATGTTCATAACAGAGTCACCATTTGGGTTTTCAAATATGCCTCTAAAGACTAATTTCATTGAAAGGAAACACTAAAAACATTTTAGTGAGATGTAAAATGTAATAAAGTCACATTGGGCATGTCAAAAATTGTTTTGACATTAATCTGCACACTTGGAGAGAGTTTTTCATGCTCCCTCTGACTAAGCCATAATATGGGAACAAACCTAGGATATGGGTATCCTATGGTGGGGCTAAACCTCTAGAGAAGGATGACTTCCTCTTGATGGATCACCTAAACTAGTGTTGTCATAGGGAAAAGGGTTAAAAAGGGGAAAAGGGTTAGAAAGGGGAAAAGGGTTCTTAAGAATGCTAAAAAGGTGAAGCACCAAAAAAATATGGGGAAATACTATAAGCTTGAACCCACACTAGATCTCTAAAATACAATGCTAGCTCACATAACCTCATAATCAAGATTAGTCTATAAGTGTTTCATGGACTAGGTTTAGGTAGAACATGAATCTAGACCTACAAAATCTTGAAAACACCCTAAAGGAGGTTAGAAAGGAGGGCAATGGATGAGGAATATTCTCCTTCACTATGCCATCATGCATAACTAACTCAACATAGATCCAATGCAAAAGGTATGTAAAGAAAGTTTTATTTCATCAAGAGGTAGTTATTAAAATGCTTAATAGGGTTTAGTATAATCAAGAGGAGAATATCTTTCAATATCTTAGAGAGTCCATACTCTTCAAGATCAAAGATTCCTTGTGTGT